>JAGDQP010000069.1:16915-34426 GCA_022664845.1 Lepisma saccharinum
CGGGACGTCAACATCAACCTCGCGACGGGACGTCAACATCAACCTCGCGACGGGACGTCAACACCAACCTCGAGACGGGACGTCAACACCAACCTCGAGACGGGACGTCAACACCAACCTCGAGACGGGACGTCAACATCAACCTCGAGACGGGACGTCAACACCAACCTCGAGACGGGACGTCAACACCAACCTCGAGACGGGACTTCAACACCAACCTCGAGACGGGACTTCAACACCAACCTCGAGACGGGACTTCAACACCAACCTCGAGACGGGACTTCAACACCAACCTCGAGACGGGACTTCAACACCAACCTCACGACGAAACTTCAACACCAACCTCGCGACGAAACTTCAACACCAACCTCGCGACGAAACTTCAACATCAACCTCGCGACGAAACTTCAACATCAACCTCGCGTTTTGAGGTCGAGGTTGGACCTCGCGCCCTGCGGTATTGTACAGCGAGCAACCACCACTGGAACTAGTTTATCGGTTTCTTGCCCAAAAATTCTGTGCGGAAAAACGTCCATTTTTATCTTAAATTAGTTGAATGATTTTGCTACAAGGCTAAACAGGCAAGTGTTCATTCTCAGCAGGCCAAAAAATCGTTCATATATCCATGCAGAACCGAACGTAATAACTTAATGAAAATATTGCGGAGATCTTTAAACTTGGAAAAATCCATATATTTTCTTACCGCGTCCTTCGTTCAACGAAAGCATGATTTAAATTTTCATTTGAACCATAACAGAAAATTCCTCTGGAAGGCTCCATCGCATTAGTTATATATACTCTCTCCCTATTCCATGTGACACTAGCATACTCTAAATGACTTCGAATTATTGCCACCATAGTAACCTACAAATTTGAATGATGTTAACATTACCAGACTCATTTTATCATTGCAAAATGTCTACGTGCTATCGATACGACAATTTCAACACGCGTTACAAAGCACAGTTTACCGTTAACGCATACTTATAAGTCTTGTGACTTAATTTCTTCTGCATAATTATTTATTTTATACGGAAAAGGAATTGATCTTTCTTGTGAATCGACGCCAATCATTTTATCCAAATTGAGTGAAGACCAACTTGCTGCTTTATTCGTGTTTCGTTCAAGATGATCTCAATTATTGATGGATTCAAATATTTCAAAATCACAACCGAGAGCCGAAAGATCATCATTTATGAAAAAGATAAACAGTGAAGATCCTAGAATAGAACTCTGTGGGATTCCGGAAGATGCAGTACAAAAGGAAGCGACTACATTTTCATATTTTACTCAACTTTCTCAAAAAGCTTTCTTAAAGTCTAAATAAATTACATCCAGTTGTTCTATATCTTGGACTATTGGATTTAGTGTTGATAACAAAATCTGTCGTGCGTGTTCTTCCTTGCATAAAAACCACGTTCATCCCAAGAAATAAAGATGCTTAACACGATGATAAATCTATTTAGCGTAAACGCACCAGTAATGGATACTTTTCACCGTTATAATTTTCAACTCAAATACAGTTTAAATGTATTGTTCAAATGAGAATGTTACACGTTCTTTATGTAACGTTGTTTTGTACCAGTGATGGACACGGAAAATACTGGATGTTCCAGTAATGTAATGGACATACTGTATAACTCAAAATAGTTTAAATAATCGTTGCTGATGTTTCGAATATAAGTAGTAATCACGATTATATGGTTAATGCTGTTCTTCGATTACCTTATTGTTTCACGGAATTCCACTGAGGGATCATTCCGAAGGTCCTGAGTTCGAAGACAGCTATCAACCATCCTTACTGAGGATTTAACGTTTTTTTTTTACCTCAGTCATAAAAGGCAAATGCCCTAATGGCTCCTTCAACTTAGACCTGTCCGACTCCTTCCCGCTTCCTTTCCCGGCATGAGCCATAGATTGCTTGTGGCCATAAAAATGCAAATGCTAAATTGCCATGAATAGTGTCCAATATCAAAACAAATCATTTCATTAATGGGCATTCCCGCGTCAATCATTGAAAAAAATGGGACCAAAAAATTTCCTTTCAAACTTATGGCCATGAAGAGTAAATAACCTTTCCCAAGTTGAAATAAAACAACTAACAGAATTATGATTTCGCCTTTGGAGTTGCGGAGACTTCGGCGCGCGTGCTTATGAGTTCAATTTTCCCTGAGAACTGTTGGACGGAGTGCTTCAGAGCCCACTTTACCATAACTGTTAAGTCTCATCCTTAGAAGCTCATCAGCTCGCTTAGGACGTTAATAACAACTCAATCAATCAAGGATTTTGATTTCAACCCAGTAATGAATAGTGAGTGTCCAAAACTGGACAAAAACTGGCTTTGCCGTACCGGTAATGGACACCACATGTTTTGTGTAATAGATCAAAGTTATAATTGGTTTGGTCATTTAAATACTCGAAACCAAGACATTTCGTAATGGATAATTTTTCTCATATCTTCGGAGCAATGCTTAGGACTGAGGTTGGATCAGTTTAGATATTGGAGTAACTGCTGTTAACTTTCCAATGATCTGGGAAGTATTGTAAAAGAATAATGCTACCAAAGTTGGGACAATGATATTCATTGTATTTCATCCAAATCGCCGTTGAGCACATAACACATCGTCAATGGTATTAATCTGTAATACACATGATGGTAAACAAGGTAAAAGTCTTGCATAGTGAAATCTTGAAATAGGAGAGCACGAATTGCACAAACACTATAGAAAGTTAGTACGTTTCGCAATTGCGTTTTCAACTGGTAGGAAGGAAAATGGACAGAGAGGACAGGTGTGGGAGTGGTGTAAAGGAAACGCCATATTGCCACTGATCATGGGTGACCAGGTTTTGGAGTCGGGAAAGGTGGCTAGGAGAAAATACCAAGTGGAGAAGAAAGTGCACAGGTTACTACGAGCAGGCAGGGGCTTTCTGAAGAAATACCAGGGGAGGGGGAGGAAATAATAATAATAAAAATAACAATAATGATGATGATGAAGGGGAGAACAAAGAAACAATATAGAAAGATAGAATAAAATAAAAGTGCAACTAGAGACGGAACAAGGAAGAAGAAGACGGCACTGCGTTGCAAGGAGTTACATACAGTTGAGGCCGAGTTCACGGTTGGCGGAGAGGATGGAGATGTACGTCTCTTTCTTACTGTGGCAGTCTCGCGCATATATGGGCGCAGGTTTGGGGTGGTGGCGAGGAAGGGTTCGTACGGAAGATGTTTCTAAGATCAGGGGGATGCTGAAAAACTAATCTCGGTTTGATGGAGAATACTGATCTTGTGTCTGGGAATGTTTAAATGAGAGTGTAGAGTTTGTTTGAGCTTGGCTTGTTTAGGATGGAACTGGGTGATTCGAGCCGGTGGGTTGGGATTAGTGTTGGAGGTTTCAGTGGGGGTTGAATGTGTGAGGATGCACGGCAAGTCTGTATGGTTACAAGGCTAGATGGGTAGCCTCGGTTGACTAGAGCCTCCTGGAGCCGTTGGTTGTAAGTTTCAGCAGCAGAGGTGGTGGAATTCAGGCGTTGTTCTGAGGGCAAGGGAGAAAGGAATCGCTTTATTGCTGTGGTAAGGATTGGAACTTGTGTAGTGTAAATACTGTATGTGGTTGGTGGGTTTTATGTGAAAGGAAGTGTTGTTTTCTAAAGTGATGTCCACGTCAAGGAATGTGGCTCTTTTGTTAGAGATGTATAAAGTGAACTGGACAGCACGGAATTGGTTCAGTTGTTCCAGGAATATGTTGAGACTGGTTTCACCATGAGTCCATAGCATCAGGATATCATCCAAAAACCTTATCCAAAGTAGTTGTGTCAAGGGCTGAGTTTGCAGGAAATCATGTTCGAGTTTGCCCATAAATAGATTAGCATAAGAAGGTGCCATTCTCGTACCCATGGCCGTGTCTCGGATCTGAAGGTAGTGTTTGTCGTCAAAGGTGAAGTTGTTACATGTGAGACTCGGCTGGCCAGGTTAAGAAAGCTGTGGTTGGGAATGAGGAATGTCGGTAATTTACGGATAATTTCTAGAAAGTGGTAGGTGTTTCGTTTGTAGGTAGGCAGCGCTTGAATATGTGGCTGAAGGAAGGAGTCGACAAGAGCTGAAATGCGTTCAGTAGAAGAATTATAGCTGGCTACAATGGGTCTGCCTGGGTTACCTGGTTTGTGGATCTTCGGTAATAGGTAAAAGGTCAGGGACGTGGACTGTCCAGGGTTAGGTACTTTATGGACATTTCATGTATGTCCTCACGAGGACCATTAGCGGTTATGAAATCGGAAATTTTCCGTTGGTGGGTCTGTACGTGCTGGGATCCGATAGTTGGCGGTAAGCCTCCTGGAGGTAGTCAGCTGTGTCTAAGACTACTGTAGTGAACCCCTTGTCCGCTGGGAGGACCATTATGTCATGGTTCTCGCGTAGTGCTACCAGTTATATTACCGAAGAAGTGTTAATGACATATTAAATGAAACTGCTTAGCCAGTCCATGTTAACTTTTAGTCTGCTTTTATTGATTGCTGCCTGGTCTATTAATGTAAATACTTTAATTTTCTACATTATCTTGTCATTTGCAAATGGCGTCTCTTCAGATCAAAACAACCTAATATCTAAAGACTTTTCTATGTGTGTGCACTTGTATGAACGAAGGAAATGAAGTAGGGTGTTTACTACATTCGCAAGAGCAAAATTCATTACCTTCTAAATGAAATGCACGACTCGAGCGGGCAGCGGTGGTTCAGTGGTAGAACGCTCACCTCTGATGCGTGGTGTCTCCGGCTCGTGCCATGTGATGAACAAACACCGTGTTGATGGGTTTTCTAAGAGTGATCCATCAATTCTCCCATCACCATCCACTCGGCCTGAGACAGAGTCGCCTGACGGCCTTACATAAAAATCCCAACAGACTTGTTTGATGATTTCAAGAGACTTTTATGTACGTTAAGATCAGAAAGCAATACGTACGTATGTGGAACATATTGCGTAGTTACAACAAGTAAAAGCACGAAACTACACAGAAGTTGCGATATTTCGACAATTCACATTATCGTGGACGCGTGAAGACGTAAAAAAAAAAAAAGCAGGAAGATCCCAGGAACAGTAGAAAAGGATCCATAGCCTGAAGCAAAATTTCATAAATTCTATGACCGGTAGATACTCCGTGAAAATAGTATCATAAGGAGGTAAGTGTGCGAAGGAAACACTATAAATGGCTGAGTTTTCGAAAGTACAGGCTTCTTCACTAATAATGAGAGAGAAAGGACAAGGTAACGTGGTCTTGCTTAAGTACTGATCTATACAAGTTACAGTACATTCATGTGATACGCTAACCCTAAAAAATGGTTATTAATTTCGCGTAGATAGGGGATATTTTACTTCCACAGAGTCCATTTTGCAAACACCTCGGATCACCATTTTGACAATACAAGAAATGTACCAGGAAAAGGATCAGGCAGGCAGTTATGACCAAAAGCCGTCATATATCTAATGACAAGAACTGATAGCACAAGGTATCATACAAGTATTCGCCTTGTGAAACTGAGGAAAACACTGAAAAGCTTCCACACAGCATGGTCGGCAGATAGACTCTCACCTACTTCCAATTATCTACAACCTGGATTTATTATATTTGCAGCACTAAGATGAGAATTTTACAGAGAACACGCCAAGGAACTGTTAGTAAAAGAACTGCTTTCTTATGCAAGAAGCTAGATGTCGCATCTCGAAATTGTTCCAGTTTCAAACGAAACTGTCGAATAAATAAGATCTATCTGAATGGAATCTTATCGAACGCATGTTACACTAAGGAACGGACCATTTCATTTTCAAACAACAGGAGGCCAAAAATTTGAAAACTGACGCACAAGCAGCTCACATCACTATCACTCCCGCAGATATTTACTTGGTACAAGGCTTAAAATAAGCGCTACGCGGAAGTTTAAATGACGACATCGCTCCAGAAAACACACATTCGAAAGATTTGATTGTCTGCATTGAAGAAGCTGTGAATGATCGGAATTACAAGCACAGGAAATTACGAATTAAACCATTTTACTAGCCGACAATGAAAACTGAGAATTGAAAGGGGGGGGGGATGCGAACATTACTAGAAGATTGTCCTCTAAAGAAAGATCAAATTGTAAATACTTAACCAGGCACGTACCCACAAGTTTATTTTGGGGGGGGGGGGGGTCGAGGTCTGTCTTGGTGTTAAATGTACGTAAAATGCATATAATTTTACCAAAAATGATATCACAACAAAAAATCTGATTTTAGGGGGTTCAGACCCCCCCCCCCTTCTGTGTACGTCATTGCATTCAACAGTAATCAGGGTAGAAAAGCAATAGTCTAAAAGAGCAGCCGACTACAATTATCCTGCAGTACACAGCACCTTCCAGAATTTACAGACTGTCCATTACATCTAATATCCATAGCAATACGACCTTTGATAAAGTTCTTGATGGAGCTATCGTAGCCATATGAGTATAGGGAGAACCATTCATCATGTAATCAACTCATTCCAGTTTGTGAATAGTCTACAACACATCGGAATTGAAGACATACTACTAAGCATTATTGTCACCTCGCTGTTAACAAGAGTACCACTAAAAAAAAACGAGCTAGAAGTATTGAAGGGTAGATTTTCAGCAATTATAGTTGGAACGAACAAATCTGATACGCTACTCAGCATGCTGAATTCGTTAACCATTTCTTACACAACAATCTAAAAACACGAACACTACGCTTTTCTATTTTGTCCGGATGTATCAAGTACCTTAACATGCATTTACATAATTTTAAAAGAAATATTTATCACGCTTACAATATTACTTTACTATTACGTAAGGTCAATGTAAAGCCACGATCTCCAACAAAAGATGGCAGAACTATCTCCGTATGTGTCTAATGTATTTTTAAGAAAATAAAAAATCGGCACGGATAGAATTCTTGAAATGGTTATGAACTTTCTTCCCTGAAAGTTAGAACTCTCTAGGCTTGAATTTGTAGGAACAGCTTTGGAATTTCGTTCAACGATAAAAATATATTACACATATACGGAGATAGTGCTGGCATCCTTTGTTGGCTTTACATTCATACTTTTTTTGTGCAGAACACGCATCTGCGGCCTAAGTACAATTCAAGTCTGAGCGATTACATCCTCTGGAGAGGCTAGGTAAAATCTATCTCGGCATTCGCTTGGTGAAACTGTAGAAAAACTCTGTCAAGATGGTCGACAGTAGAACTAGAACTCGCGTACCTCCCCGGTGCTGATTCGAAGTTCGTGTGGCGTTATCCACAGGACCACGGGGTCAGGTTTTGCAGCGGTATAGTGTATTGATTTTAATCTTAAGAGCATAGGGCGAAGAGACCCGACTGGAGAAACGATCAGCTGGTTTCATTCGTTAAATGGACTAGACAAGGATATGGAAAACATGAACATACACTTACACATATTATATAGTAGTAAGAATTTACCCAGTATGGCTAGCCGATTCGTTCAAGTGTTTTACATGGAGATTTCCATATTCGTTATTTCACCGAACCAACAGGGTTAAAATTTCTTATTAGCACTGTTTCGAATTTTATCTTACATACGTTGCACAAAGCAAGAAGTAACTAAATTCAAAACTTAACAACAATAATAAAAATAATATATATATAAATGATTAGTTATATACATCCTACCACCACCAATGAGCTAAAACTAGTTTCAAACTACAGACTAATATGTACAGTCCATGGGTTCCCATCTGCTTTTCTACATACAAAGCCACGAACTATTCTTATATACAAAACTGCTTTGCACTTTTTTTTTAAGAAAAGAGAAGAAAAAAAAACTTGCTCATAATGTTATTGTACAAACAGCATTAGATTTTCATCTGTTTGCACTTCATTTATAACAAAATATATCAACAACCCTTGAGACAAGCTCCTTCCACATTAAGTTGAATGGATTGTACATTATATAACAAACATAAACAGGCATTTTTTTTTAATATAACAATTTCGAAAAAAAGCAGATTTTCATATCAGCATATTAGTGTTATTTCATCCAGTTGATAACTGACAAAAAAATTATTTTATTTAATTATTTTAATGATAAATACAAGATATATTTTAATGGAGTATGATTTACATATTAATATGACTTTTATTTTATTAAAAATTGGAAGTTACTTCTCGCATGTACCTTTTATTTCATCATTTAATTTATTACTATTTTTAAGGAAGAGATTTGTTTTCTTTTTAATTTTGTGCACGTAATTTGAAACGAAGTAAACCTATTTTTAATGAAACTGAAATAACACGATAATATACTGACACACTTGACCCTTTGAATGTAGAACAAATACATTCATTTTAGAAGTAAAACGTACCATTTCTCGGAAACCATGCATTACATAAATATGTATTGTTAAAAAAAAAAACTTTAAAAATTATTTTAAATACGTTTCTATATATGTACATGCATACACGCACGTAATGTGAAAGAAAAAAAAAAGGTTTAATAATCGTGATAATTAATTATAACCTAGAGATTTGTTACCGTATAAGTGGATGAAATTCAGACCAAAAAAACACCTTTTCAAAAATATATACATGTTTAAAAAATGAAGCCTGAGTGAATGAATTAAATGATGTGCTTTGCAAACTGTTATATATACAGGGTGTTTAAAAAAAATGATTGCCAAAAATTGAGAAACATAGTGGAAATTGAGCGATTTTGAATATTTCTTACTATCAGCAGCATTTTTGTCCTCTTTCCTTCATAGTGTCTGTTAATAGCTGCATTCATATTTCTGAAGAACAGAAGCACACCACTTACTGTAAAATGACTGACAACCGAGAAATCTGATTGCCTCAGTTCCTTAACCCAATCAGTAGTACTTTGTGAAACTGAAACAAAGGAATGAAATAATGTATACTCAGGGAGAACAGCCAATGGGAAGATCTTCTAAGGCCGAAAAATTTTACAACGAAATAACCCCGAACCTTCATTCTACACGGAAGTAAAAATTAGCATTTCAGACGCTGTTTCTCATGCACACATTTACTAATAAAAGTTAAAATTACTGTCGGAACTTACGGTATTGCATAAAGATACGGATAAACTGGCAACACTGCAGTCTTATGACCGAGTGGCCGTAGCTCGGTAGTAGAGCGTTAGCTTTGCATTCGGGAGATCTTGGGTTCAATCCCAGCCTGAGACCATCCTGACTGAGCGACTTTCCTCAGTGTCACATCAGGCAAATGCCGGGATGGTACCTGCAAAATAGGTCTTAGTCGACTCCTTTTCCCACTATCCCGGTCGGACCCCAAAATGCAAAAAGGCCAAAAGTGAATTCAAATTCAACTGCAGCTTATGCTTTATACTATCACTACTGGCTATGAAATAAACCGATAAACCAGCGAAGTCCATATTCAAGAAAATGTAATTTTATATTACGATGGCATCACAGTCCTAGCAGTAGTGTCAAACTTTAAATTCCTAAAACTTTTCTTTCCATACGAATGTACTTGTATTGTTGAATTAAAAATAATAAGAAAAAGCTACGTCAACTTAATAAAGCAGTCATTTCAGAATTTTCAACAAAAACTTTTAAAATAGCAGCAATACAGCACCTTCGCTACAGTCCAGTTTCAATTAGACTGAGTATTCAAAACAGTATTTATCTAGCCCCACTTTTCTATTAAACATATACGGTGGTGGCGTCGGGTATGTGGCATGTGCTTCTCTTCCACTGGGTCTCCCAATTTATGACCAAAAACAAGACTTAACACACAGCAATCACCATGAGACATGTAACGTATTTATCAGGAGATAGAGGAACAAGAAATCAATCGCTCATAAGTATGTATTATGTTGCATCACGATAATTTTAAATGCGAAACAAATTTATTTGTAGGTATCGAATCGGCTAGTGAAAAATAAAGAAGATTAGCTAGGGAGTGATGTTAAGCTAGTCTTAAATCAAATCTGCGGTGAGGAATCATATACGCGAAGCTTCTACATAAATACGAATAAAATATTTCGGTACAAAAAGAACTTGCAGTGGGTAATTACATTCGAAAAACCCTATTTAAAACATCTGACGAGCAATTTTGCCATAATTCTACTTTTAAAATCAGGCATTTTGACTCATGGCCATCGGTTCGTTTTCGTTAGTATTTCAAATTTCTATTTTTCCTTTAATTTATGGTCATTTATTTTAAAACACCCTGTATAATATACATATAAAGACCCTCCTATTGTCTCCTGAATATGTTTTATTATTCAAGAAAGAAAAAAAAATATTTGATTTACAATTTTACATCTTATAAAGAGTAATTGCGACATTAATAAATTATTAATTATAAAAAAAAAACAGAAGCATCAAAAGAAAAGGAATTCATGGACTGTACCCTCATTTCGAAGAACTCTTCTTCTACGGTGTGACGTCACAATTTTTATATATTTTTTTATCGTTTTTCAACAGAGAATTTCTCACGCGAAGTTTGATGGCGGAGGTGGCTTATCTTAAGTTTCTTCATCACTACAGTGCCCTCAATGTCTGGCTGCAGCCTTACCTGGCAAAGCTTTTGAAGGCTGCAGACTGAGGGTTTATGCACAGTGGCACTCGACTTGAGTTCAACTGCTCCGCTATGAATTTATGCATTTCCTCTGAAAGAGATAAGAAAAAGTACATTTAAATAATTATTTTTACCTTTCATTAGAAATTACACAAATTGTACTACGAATAGAATGACATAATGCACAATTTGCATTCAGCACAATGAAGGCCTTCTTTCGCCTCACAAATTATCTGTTAAAAATAAGCCATTCTTATCTTGCAGCAGATAAGTAAGTTGCTTACTTATGAACTGGCAGTCATTTAAACAAACATATTTCCCATACGCTTGATGACTGACCTTTCATCTTATTCTTAAAGAATCACAGTATATGGAACACTCTCGTGCAGTAAAATTTCTTACGTATACGCAAACACTGCGAAATGTCAACACTTAAAAGGGAGGGAGAAGTACTTGTTGCTACGGAAGTCTACAAAATAAGCGTCCAATTTACCATGGATTTTCACACATTTCTAGGAATATCATGATTTCATTTGGTCTCATCGAAAAAAAATGACTCAATAGCCCCTTCAACATACTGCGGGACATTATGAAGGTACTTAAGTGAAGACCTTGCGAGCTACTTTATGTTTATAAATAAGGAAAAATATAATCGAAATTTCTGTAAGAAAGTTGTTACGCGGGTTATTAACATATCCTTTATTTCCAAGAAAAAATACGTTATGGAACCTTCACTTATTTACCTTTATTATGCCTGCTGGCTGGTTTAAACCAAGGTTAAAAAAAAAGTGTGAATTTCATGGTGATGACTCCACATATTAAACCATCTGCGTTAATTTTATATCATTTTCGCCTTGTAATCAAGGGGTCCCAAATTCTATTCTCGATCAGGGTTTCCACTCATTTGCCAAGATCAAATTCCCTGACTTTTCCAGGTCACTACTCAGAAATTTCCAGGTCCCCCATTTTGTATATATATCATAATTCCATGGGACAATAAAGATCATAGTTGCATGAAAATAAAGATCTATCAAAATATTTCACTGTATTCTTTTCTTAAATTGCTTCATGGTTGGCGCATTAGTCTCCAAGTAATTTCAAAAACGATCTAACATTAAATGCCTGCTGTAGCTAAATGAACTTCAAACAATAAGCTATCAAATTCCCTGACTTTTCCAGGTTTTCAGACATTTTAGTGAAATTCCCTGACTATTCCAGGATTTTCAGGTGAGTGTCGATGAGACCACGAGGGTTTCTCTAAAGTGCAAACCGAGTAGTGGTTCGGATGTCACTGTAAGCAGTAGGTCTTGTGATTCATAACCTTGCTGTTACATAAGGACGTTAAGCCTAAACAAACGAAACGAAACGAAATTGTATCCTTCTGCTTGTCTCAATGCCTCTTATTTCATAGAGATGCCAAAGTTTAACTTTGCTGAAATATATTGACAAAAGTTGGCAAAATTTATTGACTACATCGAGTGATGTACGCAGGGGTTAGTTCCTGGAGGTCCGGACCCCTCCCAAATTCCGATATTTTGGTAAATCTACTACAATTTTACGCGAAATTTTCTATAAAATTTACACTAATACTGAATTTGAACCCCCGCCAAAGCTCTGGAATCTCCCCTCCCCTAAATGAATTTCTGGGTACGTCCCTGACTGCATCCGTAGCTTATCACAGCAACATTAGCCTGGATTAGACTTTTTAGTTTTAATTTTCGTGAATGATAACTACAGACTAAATTTATAATTTTAAAATTCAATTATTTCTATAAACGTCTCTTCTGGCGTACTGCGTCCCGGGTTCGAGTCCAGGTAGAGGACAATTTCTCTCGGGTGCAAACCGAGTAGTGGTTCGGATTCCACTTTAAGCTGAAGCTGTAGATCCCGTCCTTCGTAACCCCGCAGCTGCATAAGGACATTATGGAGAAATAAACTTATTTCTATTTCATATGTAATATAAAACCTGGTTTTTTGGTTTTTATTTAAAAAAAAACATGGATTTTACGAACCCTGCGATGCCATTTTTATGTTTACGGGGCTACTGACTCTATTTTTTTTTTTTTCTCGAAAGAAACCACGATATTCGTAGAAATGCGTGAAAACCATCTTAAATTGGACGTTTATTTTGCAAGCTCTCGTAAACAAGTATCGCTCCCTCTTAATAGATACTTATTGAACTGTCAACTAACCCTTATCCGTAGATACAATGATAACGCTGGCTGGACATTGAACATTTTCATATACAAAAGATAATCAAATCAATCCCAAACATATCCTTCTACAGTCCTTCTTAATCTTAAAGAACCTTCAGTGCCCGTACTTTTAATTACTACCATGATGACATTAAAAGATTATTCTTCATTTCACATGTACTCGGTCTATCAGTTTCAGATCTCCTATTTTGGCGCTCAAAATATGGAAGCCTTCACTCACTCCAAGCGGACGTCTCAACCACAAACATATGGAGGGAACCTCCTGCGGTTTTGGACCGAAACGTTGCCAGTTCTTTCTTTAACATTCTTGTCCTCCTTTCCCTCCCCAGTACGTTGCATTCAGAAGGGGAGGGGAGGAGTTCAAGATTTTCCCATCTGCTTTGAGAAAGTTTGAACGCCGAAAAACATTTCTTGGCGGAATTTTCCTAGCGGTAGATGTCAATGTTTGGTTAACCGCAACTGCTAAGCGGCCCGGCTGCTGGACCGAAGGCTTTCATGAGCTGCCTTCTACAATATGTTCTTTAAATAAGCAAACATATACAACTGTTTGATCGAGTAACAAAGAACAAATGAAATAAGGACAGTAGCACAAAAAATAAACATGAAATCTTCACAGCGATAATTTTTATCAACTTTACTTACGACGGTCCGTGATCAGGCACCTAAAACTCTTGTTAATAACAGTTGGGTAATTGCCCACGGAGACACTCCAGAGATTGCGTGCGCGACACTTAGTTTTGTAAGCAAAACTGTTGTAAAGACACTTGAAAGAACGTGCGTGTTCATGAATATTTAAATGATAAAAGAACATTATTGACATTATCATTAGCAATATAACGAATCTGCAGTCATGTATGCACTTTTATTAACATGTAAATATCAATATGTGCTGAAGGTTTTGTTACTCACCTTAATGATCCCTCGGGGTATGTAACTACAACTGACATCAACAATATACCTATTTGATTATCCTGAATTGGTCAGTTTTATTTAATTTCTTCCTTCTCTTGCAGGGTAGCAGAGATTTCCAAAGAAAACAATCTTCTGGAACGGAAATCTCTTATAGCAACGCAGCGAGAGCGATTCCTGAGGTGCAATTCCCACGCAGCTGAGATATCTTAGGGACCAGTTTCTACGAGAACACGAATAAAGACAGAGATTCGTGTATTGCTGAGCAATCTCTCTTGTGGGGATTCCCAGTACAATGGCAATCTCATTGTCGTTATTGGAAGGACTGCTTCGCTTATACTAAACTTTTGGTGAATCACGGAAGTTCGGGAGTTCATCCAGTGATTTCAGAAGACACCGGATCAGGACAGCGACCGTCCACCTCACCCAATACCGTCTCAAACACATTTAATGAAAACTGATTCAGAACGAACCAACCTTTAACCCTTTTCCGCCACATAACAGGTACGGTACGGTCGTTTAGCTGTGCTCCAATGTTTATATACAATATATATATAATTCAACAAATTCATATCTTTAGATCGTTATGATTCGCGTCTGAATTGTATTTTATCAGTGTACAATATTAAGCTTCCGTGATTAGCGGTGTACTGTAGTGCATATGTTCTCTTTCTTCCATACATGTTATTAGATAGCAACCAATATGAACTCATTTTATATTCTGTGTGGTTATGGATTGTTACACTACGCTTGGAACGTTCCATATTAGACTCTTGCTAATATGGCCATTCTTGCACAGAGGGGTGCTACATTACAGCCAGTATATGGGCTCAAATCCAGCTAAGGCAATGAATGGATGTGACTGTCACCCTTCGGTAATGATTCCTTTTGGAGCGGCACAACTTTTGTTATTGTAAAATTAAGTACAGTGATACATTAATTATGAACTCAATTTTTTATTATTACTATGTACAACTTTAGTAACATTCACGTTTGCCCTCCAGCCCTCATCTGTTTTCGTCCAATCTTTATTCCGCTTTTTATTTTATTTTTAGTATTAGTATGCTACATTTTCTATATATTCCCGTTTCTTATACTGACTCCCACTTTTTCTGATTGACTGCCACCTATACTGAATCGCACTGTTTGTGACTGCCTTCCCTATACTGAACCCTACTTTCCTGATCTTTCATTTTTATTACTGTACTCAGCTCAAAACTTTCAATACAAAAAGCCCTTACCAAAACCCACCTCCCAACAGCCTTTGCGCAAGCGCAGAATACTGTCAATAGTTTTTGATATGGATGTCCAACCTTGTATTCTATCTCTACTAGCTATTTATTCGTGTATTCAGTGGTATTAATTCGTTCTATACTCTATACTGATTATGACCATAAAGGTCATATGATGACAATATACTGAATACTTCGAGACAGGACTATCAAGATTGTACTGCAATTTGTAATGTCTGGCTGAGCTAGAACTTACAACTTTCGTAGGTTAGGAAATAGTTAGTTAATGAATACGCAAGGATATGTCCCTGTGTACCAGTGGCGGCTCATCAGATGAAGTTGGTGAGGTTCAATTTCACTGCCTTAACTAAATAGGCATTAATAAGTATTATTTGGGCCAGAAAGCCACTCAATATCATCTAAGATCGGATAATGGCATTACCAGTATCCTGTCTAAGCCCAGAAACCCCAGGACAATGAACAAGGATAGCAACAACGTGTTGATGGATTTTGGTAGTACTGCAACTATTATTATTGTCACGAGCCGCCACTGCTATCTAGAAAGCTTAATAAAGAAACGTAAAAGCTACGACTCTCGCTCTCCACGTTTGCTTCTATGGTCGAATTAATAATACGCAACGTTATAACGTAACCAGACCGAAGCAAATCTAGCCTAATCATAACGAAGAGGACACCCTTCCAAAAGAATATCTTGATGATCTGATTCAGTTCACAAAGTGTGAGTTTGAGTTACGAAAACAATTGACCAGCGAATACAACTCTAAACAGCAAAACTTGATCTAACCTTTGACTTGTTGTACCGACGTGAGCTTCCTTTCCCAAAGGTCGTCGAAAGCGTGGATGGCTACAGGTTCAAAGTCTGTCGTATATTGCCTCATTCCTCCTGAAGTCGTGTAGCAGCATTTGCACATACATGAATGATACCGAAGCCGCCCTTCGTCGAGGTACGGGTGGGCCAACGCATCTACCACTGTTATTCGCTTATCCTGAAAACAAACAAACAAGTTTTAATGTTTCAAAACAATTTTTACGTTCGAACGTCATAATACTATCTTACATATAAATAATAATAATAATAATAATAATATATATGACGAGGCAAAATTATTTTTTTCTTTTTCGGACTGGGTTTATGGATTACGAACAGATTGTATGTAGTGTGAGTTTATGCCACCTGTGCACGATTTACTTCATATTGAACCAGTATACCAGGTGGCTGGGGTGTAAGGATACCCTCACACGTAATACATAAACCAGAAAGTTTGAATTTGATATCTTTTGTCGTTACAAAGTTATGAATATTTTACTACAACAATGCGTAATTTTACTGCAGAATATTTAGCATTGTATAAAGCATTTAGATACGTTATTCAGCACAACTCACTCTCGGACGAGATGCCTTTCCAAATAGTATGTCCGCGAACTGATCCAATATTATGTTATAAATAGTTACCCTATTATGTTGTCTAGGTGATGTGGAAATTTGATCCTGATTATTTCAAAAACTAGCTGGACTAGATCCAAGAATGTGTGTAAAATGTTATATCAACATGTATGTAAGTACTTGTATGCCCTGTGAAAAGGCACTTCGACGCATGTATTCATCTTGAAAGGTTCGCTCCCTTGATTGCCGGGGACGTTCCTTCAATAAAGAATATTTAGTAGCACCTCAATCTTGCTTTCAATTTCATAGTATTATTAGCTATTGCTATTCAGATTATTGCACCCTTGATCACCGAGGACTGTAGTCTAATATAAGAGCTCTACAAGCATTCGGCTTTCGCTCTAGAGTAAGCATCTATAAACCGAGCTTCAGCCCACAGACACCCTGAGTGAAGGACATTTTGATGATAGAAGCTTCCAGAATAACGGGGTGCTCCTAAATAAAGCGGCACCTTTTACTTCATAAGTCTTATTTTTATTTGCATAGCACCATCAGTTTCATTTCTGGCGCCCAATAGTACGGCTCGATTAGTACAACGGTAGGTTAGCATTTTGAGGTTACGAATCCCGAGGTTGCACCTGGAGCAGTGTCGGATAGTGAGAATGCTCCTACAAGAACGACCCGTCAGAGAAGGAAGCAAAAAAGAACCGAAACTACGAAACCGAAGGAGCAGTTGGAACAAGAAGTAACTGTGACTGGGTCAGCATCAGGCAGTAAAAAGGATGGAGCAAGTATGCTACAACCAATTACTCGAGCAATTAGCAAAACAAAACCGGAAATTAGATCATATGAAGAATAATAGGGATACCCCAAACCAGAAATTGGAAGATTTACAAACCAATGGTGATATAAATGATCTGAATAGTCAAGAGTCGAAAGCTAGATGAACCGAATCAGAGATTTGACTCCTTCGAAGATCAACTGACGGAATATCGTGAAGAATGCAAGTCTAACTTCACCAAACTGAACGAAAGACTGGACATGCATATAGACAATGCCAATAATCGATTCACTAATATTGAAGGTAACCTTAAGAAGTATGCTGAAGCCATTCAAAGAGTGCAGAAGGAGCAGGAACAGTGTATCCAAGCCATTCAGAGAGATCAGAATGTAATCACGGAAAAGGTT
>JAGDQP010000069.1:47407-98117 GCA_022664845.1 Lepisma saccharinum
CATCGATCATGCTCTTGAACTGGTTATGAACTTTCTTCCCTGAAAGTTAGAACTCTCTAGGCTTGAATTTGTAGGAGCAGCAAGGAAATTTTGTTAAACGATAAAAATACATTAGACATATACGGAGATAGCGCTGCCATCTTTTGTTGGAGATCGTTTCTTTAGATTATCTTTAAGGCTAATTTTCTTCCTTGTCGTGGTTTTTTTTGCATGTGTCCTGAAAATCTCAGATCTATTTATATATTTTCGTAGGTTAATGTAGTATCAGAACACCACAAAGCCCACATGGCACGAACAGGGTTTGAACTGACGACCCCAAGCTCCAGAGGTGTGCGCTTTAACCACTGAACCCCAAGGAATAAATAGCCTTGTATTATTTTTGTGCAAATGACGTTTGATTCTGAATTTTAAGATATTATCTAACTCATGCATAAGTTAAACCTGACACCCTTAGGTACCCCGACATTGTGATATAGAAAATCAAACCAAAGGAAATTGGCACTAATTATTGTGTTTTCGATTTAATTCTTTGAAGAATATAATTCTCTAATATTTCGGATATATTTAAAATTGTTCTATCAAGTTTTATTGTCTATTTTAAGTGTGTAAAATTAAAAATTGCGGAAGCTGTCTCGAGAAATTAGGCACCCATGGACACTAAATAAAGCCATTCATCATATACATTATTTTTATACGAATGCTATCAAATCTCGCGGTCTCCTGAGATAACATTAGACACGAAAGTATTTGACAAAGCTATATATTCTTCCATATACAGTAGAACCTCGATTAACCGATCCGATTATCTGCCATACTTAAGATTTTATTTTTCCATGTGTTCTGAAATACCCAAACTGCACTTAAAATCGGCAGAATTATTGGTATTAATTTTGGAACAGGAAGATGACACTTCATTTCCAAATATTCTTGTCCGCAGAAAGAATCACGATGGACTGCTGGTGCAAAAGTGCAGAATGAAATGACAAAACTTCTTTACAAGAGCCTAAAAAATGTGTTCTGGATTGTGTAAGGTATGTAATAAGCTTTAATAAAATGTACGGATTTTTTTTTTTTGGATGTACCGTCCTTCCCCTCCCCTTGATTAATAAGGATAATTGAGGTTCTACTGTAACTTGAAATCTATTTTATTTCAGAGGCGTCAGTACCTAAACTGCGAGCAAGTTTCTCTCTCTCTCTCTCTCTCTCTCTCTCTCTCTCTCTCTGTGTGTGTATATATATATATTTTCACATTCGTCAAGATACTCGACAAGTGATAGCAACAATGAAATTCAGGAAAGCGGACCCAATAATACTTATGATAATGATTGTATATCGAATGAACTACATGAGATTAACATTATTTATTTTAGCTAAGAAATTAGAATAGAAATTGGATGACGTCATACGGTCGGTTCTCGAATTTCTCATCACAAAGTTCTTCAAGTTGTAAGTTAGTTTATTCAAGTATTATTGGGGCCGCTTTCCAAAATTTCATTATTTTCATTTGCCCAGTACCTTTAAAAATATGAAGGAAAAAAAAAAGCACACACACACACACACAACTGAGGCCTCTTAAGACAAACTAACTTCTTCATTAAACTAAACAAAGAACTCACATCCCTGAGCCCAGGGTCCCCATAGGGGTCCCCCGCCAGACTATTTTTTACGACTACAGGGGATAGATAACAGAGCTCCTAACAAATCTTTAGCCCAAGGCCCCCAAATAGCTTAATCCAGCACTATACGTATACGTGAGTTCCATTACACTATGACATCAAACTTTTTTCTTTTTCTTTTTTAACGAAAGCTGGTCGTTCGAAATTAAATAGTAAATTAATTTACAATGTCTGATGATGCAAAGTATTTAAAAAGGATCGCACAAAACTTGAATTATTATTATTTTCGCAAGAGAAAAATTAAGGGATTGACACATGTGTGTATAATGCTTAATCAAAACCTAGAAGATTGTATTTGATTAACACTACACTAATAATACAACAAATAACGACTATGTAGGAAGAGAAAATAATCTCTCTCAAAGCAGAAAGATTGGCAAGCAATACAATTTTAGAAGGACGTGGACGTCTCAAATTGCAGGCACCTGAAATAGACGGAAGGGAGCTCTGGTAACAAATTTGCCTTCAAACATGACGACAATGCTGTCGCTAAAATAACGTTGAACAACTGATAGCTTCATTGTCTCACCTTCACAACTAACTCCCTTCCGTCTTGACCTTGTGTTTGAAACTCACAGGTTTTTCTTTTTTTATTCTTTATTTTTCAGTCTCTCTGCAGCCATGGCCCGTTGAGCGTCACCTTACACAGGTACACACTATTAAGTAGAGGAAGCCTTAAAAATAAACTTCACAATTTTCGCATCCTTGCTTTGCCCGGTGTGGCGAATGCACCTTCGACATTAGCCTAATTGGCATCGCACTCAACATCCTTGTTGTGTTGTCTTTCTAATGAGAGAAACGCTGCTAGAAGCACAAGGAAATAATTAATGGCAACCCCGTTCATGGGAAGGGGGGGGGGGATAAGTAATATGTGATGCAAGTTATTTTGATACCTGTATTGCAGAAGTCTTACAGCTGACGTGCCATAATTAGAACAAAAATTATGTGTAATTTAAAATCTATTTCATAACTATGATAACGAAGAACGAACGGCCCTCTTGATTGCATCTCTTCATGAATGAGCCAAAGATGCCTAGATTCAAATTTGGCAACACAAAACATCCCGTCTCGCTCCTCGACCATTGCTACTCGTTACCACGAATTTTCTCCTCGTGGTTGCCTTGTATGTATACGTGCACGGGGGTGCAGTTTCGTTTGTGCGATTGGCGCATACGAAGATCGCATTCAGCGAACGCGAGCGACGGATGCATGCAGTGGAGTAGTTTCGTTTATGCGCTTACGCGCGCGCGACGCCCTACTATGCTTGATACATTTCTATGATTTACTTTTCGCGCAGTACAAGTTTAAGACCTTTCTGTAAACAAACTTTCTTACAGTAACATAATTTTAGTCATGATTACAAACAACTATAATAATAATACAACCAGCATTTTAAATTAAACTCAACTTCCATTCAATATAACGTAATAACGTTACTTCAGGCTGCCTGAAAACTCTGCTGCCATCTACTGACCACCAAACTTATTACTACAGGACAATCACATCCTTGCATATATTCTCTTTCTTTTGGGTTCTACCACTAATTTCATAGTATGTTCGTTCATTCTTGACGTAGCATTCAATTCTCATATCTGCTGAAGTTTATATTTGGCACAAAATAGTTCAAAATTTAAAGAAAACACGAATATAAACTGTACAATATTCTGCAACGCATGCGATTGCTGCTGCTCGACTGCTCTCCGAAGGAGTCGTTGCAACAGTTGCTAGCGACACCATGCGTCCGACGCGCAAACCAAACCGGCTTCACTGATTTCCTTTGAACGTGTCAATGCAGTGGCGCGTGCAGAAGTTGCTTGCGACAATTGTATACAATTATCGTACAAACGAAACGCACCTTTACAGTTGAGTATTCTCGACCCCTTACCCTTCTTAAAAGGATATAAATTGTTGGTAATATATGTCATGTGGTACGGATTAGTACAGTAGCTTTCACTTATCACCTCACATTTAATCTGACGTACGAAATAGTATTGAATGACAGACGAAAAAAAATCACTTGAAAAGGAAGAAAATATAAGTCTGAATGCTTACCCCTAAGGATCTGGTACAGGAAGACTTTTATGTGGTCTGCTGAGAGGTGCTGTGGAGAAACAATGATCTTGTGAAGGTCGCTCTGCAACAATTCTGTAATGACGTAGCTAAACAACAGAGTTAAGGAAACATACATTATTATATTATCCACAAATACATACACACCATACACGTACATTTTGTTTTGGTCTTATTCCTCAACGTCATCTTGCAGCAAAGGTGTTCACTTTCGTCCTCACCCTCACTTAACCCTCACCCTCCAGCAAGGAGTTTTCCATCGCCCTCACTCTCCAGCTTTGATCTGGCCCTCGCCACCCTCCCACCTTCAAGGTAAAAAAAAAATATAATGCTGTTGTCGCTCACTCCAGCAAGGTAGAGGGTTAGGGGCGAATGAGGGTGACGAGTTCCTCCGGAGGTTGACCAACATTGGGATACATAATAAATATATAAAAGAACGCTTACATAGAAAAAGAAATACGAATGATTTTACCAGAAAAACAGTACAAGTTTAAGTAAGCTACCCCGTTTCTATGGCAACTGAAGTTGCTTCTTACGTAAGTTTTTTCTTTTCTTTTCAATGAACTTCATCGAAGGTAAATATATCTCTCATTGACGTCAACTGCTCATCCAATAGTTACCACGAATTTTAAACAGCTTATTTCTTTTTCTTTCTTTTTTTAAGTTTTACGGTTCTTTTTCTCTGTACTGTTCTTTCTTTCGTGAGTTTTTTTTTTTAACAAAAAAACGAAACAGGATTTCTTCCCTTTTGTTTTCTTATCACGTTTTCTACTACTCTTGCTACTGCTAGAAAGAATATTATTTATTCGCTTTAAAACAAACGAATATTTCAATTCTTGGTTTTACGAGTTTGTTCATTGTGGGAAATTCACCATCTGTGCGTTTTAAGATTTATGGTTAATACAGGGTGTGTCGAAAATAACTATAACGGGAACTCGAAGAAAATACTTCAGATTAGAGTTCACAAATTTATGGGGCCGTTTTAATCTTGTAGAGCTACAACCTTTTTTACCTCTGTGATATTCTTGTCCAAAATGCACTCCTACTCTCAACGCATACTACCATCTAAATAAAAACATTCAGAGAGAAACTGACTTCAAATTTGGGATTCGGTGTCGACAGAACACAAAACAGCTTTTCTATAGCACTGTTCAAAAGGAAAATAAATTACCGCAAAATGGCTGTTGATACTAACGATAACATTACTGTTATGATAGTGGTGTGAGGAAAGATTTATTTCTGTAGGAACGGGAAGAGCAAATTTCCCCTAAATTGAGAATTTTTTCTCGGCACGGAAAATTATGGGAACTCCAGAATTCACGAAAATCAGTCCCGAACATCCCGAAAGTCGAAACCAAGATAACTTCCCCCGATTTTCTTTCCCCCTACACACACACCTTTTTAAGTTTTCTTGTATGGCTTTCAATGAGCCAGAAGGTTTATGCAACATTTTGAAGTGGAGGGGGGACATTCAACAAACTAAAAAAAAAAAAGTACATCATCTTTACACGATAACAATTTGGTGTCTGAATGTGTAAATTGGCGTTTTGTTACCATACTCCACGCTCCTCTCCACATCACATGCTGCATGTGAGATCCTGACGCTTGGACTTCTACATGAATAGCATGAGCCACCCAACCCCTTCCCATATGCAACTCCGCCAGTTGTATTAAAAAACCAGCACTCGTCAGTTTGTTGGCGGTGACGTAACTTCATATCATATGGGGTGGATTCTTAATCCCAGTACAGCAACAAAGAAAGGGGGGTCGATGCCCTGCCATAAGCGTGGTTAACTTTTAATCAGACAGATTCGATTCTGAGCCGTCGTTCGTTGGTTCACTATCCACCACCCCTCTTCACACACACAGTCACGTGGTGCAGCTCATGCTCTTGTCTTCCGTCGATCCAACTCGCCTCGCTCGCACACGTGTTCACCTTCTGCGCACTGTTCTTGCATAGCACATATGCACGCGTGTGGGTGCAACAGAAATATTCTTTTGTCATAAACGAGGGGACGGCAGAGGGGCATCCAATATGAAGTTCACCTCCAGAATTTATAGCATCAAAAACAATGAAACAGAAACGAATACGACTTTCAGCCTGAAGTGTAATAGGTACGAACAATACGTATTTAAGATTCATTAGCAAAACTAATACGAAAATATTATGAGATCGTCAACTCCATGAGTGAGAAAAAGCAATCTTGTAAGGCACAAACTGAAATCAATATTATCCAGCAGTTCAATACTCTAATCCATTTATTTATTTTAAAGATACTTGATAAGGCATGCGTTTATTGATCCAGCGAGCAGTTTATAGAAAATAAAAACCTTTCCCGCTTTTCAGGATTAAAATTACATTTTTCCAGATTAGTAAAAGGGTGGGCGACTGTTTGTAACTTGAACGCAGATCCCTGCACACATGTCTAATAAACACCTCTTTCTGCTCCACATTCTGTTCGGGAACATCCACAAACAGCAAAATACGAAGAAATCCTCTAATTTCCGGACCTTTTTTTTTTTCTGATTTAAAGAAAATTCCCTGACCAACTAAATTCTCTGACTTTTCCAGGTTTTCAAGACCGCTGGATACCCTGAATAAAATAAATACATGGAAATTTTTTTATATAAAAAAAGTTATCGGGACTCAGGGCACAGAGCTGCCACTGAAAGTTACCACATACGATAAGTTTACAATAGGTCAACAAACTCTTCGTGTTCGAGATTATGGGTAAACTAAAACAGCCATAAGGCTCTAATTCCTTTCAGATTGATCACTTAGAACCTAGAATTGCATCCATTTTTAAAAAATAAGGCACATATTTACGACTTTAAAAAAATCTTCGTCACTACGCAACCCACTACCATCAAATGATCCGATTATGATCAGAGAGAATATTTAATGTATATGGCAATGTATTACATAAAGAGAATCTTCTTGCCCTAGGTTAGGTTAGGTTATTTTTATAGGAGCTACTTCGCTTGGCATTCTATAGAATACAGGATTTCATACACTGTCGTTAACACATACAATAGATTCTACCGCTGATAGATTTCCCTAGTAGTCCAGTTGCTGGCAATACCCCCTTAGGAAAGTCATGTTTGACGAAGTTTCTCTTCCGATATCATTAGAGTGCACTCAGACATATTACAGGTATCTGGTATCCTGGGCATAAGTTCCGTACGCCGCCATCTTGGAAAATAGCCGCCGCTGACTACCATGCCTCCATATATCCCCTGTTAGTCCTTGTTTCAGACAAGTTATTGGTATAAAATGGGGGGACCAGATGAAAACTTTCGGCACTTGTACACTGGTATATATAAAGCACGACATTACCTGATGAACATTCCAAAAATGTAACAATCCAAGATGACGGCCGACGCTTATTTATTAAAATGCAACGTATCTCGGCTCTGAGTTATCCGATTTCGATCATTCTTTTTTTAAATGAAAGATCATTTATTTGGCTACAATTTTATTTATGAGCAATAGTTCCATAAATGTAATAGATTTGCAGTTAAATTTAAAAATGCGCATTTCAACTGAAATCATTTTTATTTAATATTTGACTGAGGCAGATTTTAAGTGTAGGTGGGATTTTTTTTTTTTTTTTTAAAAAAGGAAAAACAAAAATTTTATGCATAATATTTCCTTCTTTAAATTTATGTTAGAAAACTATTATTTTTAGATAAATAAATGCTTTTTCGAAAGACAGAAACGGGAGAGCCCCGAGAAAAGCCACGCACACGGTGTTAGTCCACCATAAAGTCCATATAGCATAAGCAGGGGTCGAACCGACCACCCCTAGCATCAGAGGTGAGCGCTAAATGACTGACCCACCGAGCACCAGCAGCTTCTTTTTTTTAAGCATATATTTATCTAAGAAAAATATCGTTTCCTAATAAGACCTTAAATAAGAAAATAATAGTGAATAAACATTTTTTGGTATTGTTTTTAATTTCACGTAAAAACCTAAAATTAAATATAATAAATACAGTAAATATTAAATAAAATATTTTAGGTTAAAATGCACATTTTTAAATTTAACAAAAAATCTATTGGATTTATGAAAATATTGCTCTTAATTAAAATTAAGTCAAAGAAATTATCTTTCATTTAGAACAGGAACTATCGAAATCTCGTAATACGATGCCGATATATGAAATATTGGCGATAGCCCCAATTTGATGGCCGCCATTTTGAATAGCTACCTTTCTGTGATGTTTATCACCCATAGTCAAGTATTCAAGAGCTGAAAGTTTCATGTGTTCCCCCTATTTAATACCAAAACATGCATTAATGTTACCTCCCCTTGCATACATCCCGCGACCACCAGGTTGAGAAATCCTGCATTAGACATAGAAAACCACGAGCTTCTTGACACTGATTTACTCGAAACTCCCCCCCCCCCTTTTATGAGAGCTTTCTAGTATGAAAATTCTTACCTTTTTTTTAAAGACAATTAATTATAACGTATTGAATTATATGCACTTGTATATCTGACTTTGGGGGGGGGGGGGTGTCTGAACACGACGCAACACTAGAAAGCAACGAAGCTTGGTGGGTTGCGGGACTACCAGTCCTTGCGCTGACAACAAATTTTCAATATGAGGCTACGGCCATCTTGGATATCAAAATTCAACATTTGATCTTTGTATTACTATCAGGCACACACAAATGTGCCAAATGTCAAGTTGATTCGATAGAGGAAATCAAGCGAAAACTTGAGTAGGCCCACAAAATTTAAACCTGACTGAAAACAGTGGCGAATCCAGGATTTTCGTGAAGAGAGGAACAGGTGGCATAGACCAGAGATATTTTCCCGCTACGTGATATAATGGAATATGACCGCTATTCCCAAAGATTGATATTTCTACATAAACTTGTCCGGAAACAAATCGAATCTTTTTCTTGAGATAAATTGTTGAAATAACACTAAAAAGTAAATTATTTTTCCTTGAAGGGGTGTCTCTAGATTCGCCATTGAAAACCAGAAAAGTCAGATAAGGTTATTAAAAGCGTGGCAATATAATCAATTAGAAAAAAAAAAAATTCTTAATTATGAGTTAATCGCCATCAAACGCACTATTTTGTTTATGGCGGATAATTTTACACGCATGATGTGCTTTGTGCATTATGAGAGGCAATTGCCGCGGTGGAGGAAGGAGCGAACGGTTTCCATGACAGACGACCTAAGAAGCATCAACAGTGAAATGAAGGAATGCGTTCTATTCCACGTGCTATCGATCTCAATTATAACAGAGAGTGAATAACTGGAGCAAACTAACAGCAAGAACACGACTAATCCATCACATTAGACATAATGGCGTCCCACAGAAGGTTAAAGTAATGACACGAATTAGGGTTTACATCCATATTTCCTCGACAGCAATATACATACACTCTTGAAATACATATATAATTATTTTGTATACTCAAAACTCCCACATAAAAACATTCAATACGTACAGCCCGGGACAAAACACACCTTGAGTGTTACGTTACGTAAGAAGTTGACACAATACTAGTGTTAAGCAAGGAAGTCAATATCATACTTACGATGGGAACACGAGCAGTGGTTTACAACCTTTTCTCTAATCATGGGATTTGCAAGAACGATAGGGGAGGGGAAAGGGTGCGGGAAGGCGTCGGCCAGGGCCTATGCTGAAGGTACCATCCCAGCCTGATGTGACAGGGAAAACCGTGGAAAAACATGTGATTGGCCGGTGCGATCGAACCCACGACTTCCCGAATGCTAAGTCAAGGCCGCTCGGTTACAGCGAACTCAAGAATGTGAATTTGATTTTTTTAGACCTTTAGCAACTTTGGATCAGGCCGGATGGATGAATTGGTGGTATGAAGAAAGTGGGGAGGAAACAGGAGAGCCTCCGAGAAAATCTATGTACATGGCTTGCCCACCATGGCATGAGCAGGGATCGAAGCGACGACCCTAAGCACCAGAAGTGAACGCTCGACCATTCAGCCACCGTACGCCAGTGAGCTAAAGAAGACTGTTTTTTTTATATAAGAGTTAAAGGATAGGGGATTCAATTTTGTGAAGTCTTTGCTCAAGTATCAGAGGGTGAAAAGTTCCTTATGTGAAAGCAGAGAGCAAACTTTAAGAACTGAACAACACACCCGATCAGGTTACAATTTTGAATTTCTGAGAACCATTCAGAACGCTACTACATGAAAGTCCTTTCTGAAGATTAACGACCCTTATTTTTCTTAACAATAATAATAACGCGCACGATATTACACCTGACCCTAAATCGGACGGATTCGAAACATTATTTTGAATTTGGCTGTAATGCGATTTGTACTGCAAAAACTCGGAACTGGAACAATAATGATAAAAGACTCATTCAAGACTAGTAACTATACAGAATTTTTCCTGATATATTGCATGTTTTTCGTTCAAGTCCAGAGTAATGTTTCCAGAGCGATCAGGGTAATATTCGAGTTCTGCACTTTGATAGGAACAATCTTCTATTTCCAACGATTTTTGGACATGTAATATTTGATAAATTGATCACTCTTCGATATGTCAACAATATCGATATTGAAATTCGGAAATGATACAGCTTTAATTTCTCGTTTACACCTATATTTTATTTCTCACTGCCTATTATAACATTAATTCGCTTTCCGTAACAAGAAACTGTTTTCATTAAATCGCAATAGCTGCTGGACAGGTAATTACACCAAATAGAAAGATAATATGCCTAGCCTTTTGTTGTTTTTATTATGTTCTAAGACAACATGTTGTCTTTTTTACACGATATAAGACAATAGGTCTAAGGAAACGATTCGCTCTAAGGAATGACACCTGACACACTTTCCATTTTTCCGCACACTCTCTCTGAAGATTGTTATGATAAACAAAAGACTCTCAAAAGATCTTCTTTAGAATAGTTACATCACCGCTGACTTGACACCAGCACTCTTTGCTTTGATGTGTATAGGCCAAATTCAACTTAAGTTATTATAAGAAAATTATGACTACAACATGGCAATATCCATCATTATTAGTGACTAACTGATACGCCCGTCCGTTGGTGCGTTCAAATATGTTATTCAGTAGGTATTAGAATAGGTCGGGTGGTAATACTAACAACTGGGACCGTTGGATGATGGATACTTGAGTATTTTTTTCCTATAGTATCAAATAATATTCGTATCAACTTTGGTGCTGATACATCCAACTGAATGGGAGCTATCTAAAAAAAACGAATCTTAAAATACGCTGTCACCACTGACAATTGCGGTCCATGAGACGGGGACACCAACAATACTTTTCTATCATGTAGAACAGGTTTTCTCAACGTGAGGGTCGCGACCACCAGAGGAGTCGCGAGGGAAGATTAATTTAACTAGGGTTATGTAGGTTACAACTAATAAAATTCAAAGAAGATATTTTGTTTTGCTGCCTGTTTTTATGTAATTTGAAGTTTTTGAATAATATAATTAGAATATTTATGATTAAATACAACAAATCAACTGTCGTGTTTTTAAAAACGTCATATTTTTGTGGGTCGCCAGATGAAAAAGGTTGAGAAACGCTGGTGTAGATGGCAAGTTCAGTGCGAATAGCCAATGTACATTTATGCAAATCCATGGACGCGTGTAGATTGGTATAAGTGTCAGATAAATTTGCATTTCCATATACGAATTTTCATTACATAAAAGTTATGGTCCTTTCCGTGTAGATTGAAACAAGTTATCGTTTGCTGTGTCGTACTCAATATGTGACTTCTTCCTGCAATTAATATGTACATACCTCCCCTCCCCCCACACACAATTCTTAGCGTTTACACTTTTACGTTGCACCAGTTTTGCCTAGCATACGTGATTATCCTGTTTTAAGCAATCGACATCATTTAACCATGATTTAAAAAAAAAAAAAAACCTGACAAGCAACAGCTAATCGATCTCTGTTGAATATTCATTTCGCTATCCTACTGTGAAAAACAAATTTTACGACTGATTTTGTAAAATGAAACATTAAGAATATATAAACAACAAAACGTTAAAACACAATATGTACAGGCGTGTTTCTCCCCTTTACCCTAAGTGCCTGTAAACCTGGGCAGAGTAGAAAATACAATCCCCAAAACCAAACCACACTCAATGCACGTGACGTGGATACCCAACGGTCTCCATCCTAACCCCGTTTCCAAGGCAACGAGAATAGGGGATCATTTTCCCGGTCCGAACGTCGCCTCCTATAAACGCTATCAAAGTACGAAAAATGCCGCTACGAGATGGCAGCACCGGCTCCGTGGGAAAAGATCTCGCGAGGACAACTTCAAGGATGTGAGGGATGATGCTTTTCTTTCTTTCTTTCTTTTTTAAAAAAAAGAAAAAGAAAAGAAGCCATCAAAAAATCTCGCGTCATGCAGTCCATAAATTCCAATCACTGCATCTTGATCACTGAACTTCAGTCAGATGTCTTTATTGGATGCAGGTAAAAACATTTTTACTTACGTAGAAAATTTATGTATTTCGCAAGCTGGGGATTCCTCGTGCACTGCAGTGATCAAAGGATCAAACTAATGAAAAACTGAAATTCCTCGAAAGCGGCAGGTTCTTGAAAAGCCCTCTCCCTTCATTGGGCGTGTGTTGCCAACACAATATACTTCCCCGTCAAACCAAAGATCCTAAACTCAGTCAAAATCAGAAAAAAAAACGGTATTTTTATATATAATATAAAAGAAAACTAGTCTAAACATGTTTTCTAATCGACTTTGATTATAGTAAAAATTCCTCATCTTCAGCATTATGCACCTCTAGTTCTGCATTAGGCGTCACGCAGCGGTTGACATAGGCAATTCAGGTGGGTTTCAATTACAGTGTCGTATATTTGCAAGGACATAATATAGAGAATAAGGTTCAGTTATATGGTCAGCAGTGCCAAATATAGGCTCAATAATAATAAAAGATTTCAAAATTACAAAAAGTTGTTAGCAGCCGAAATATTAGCCAGAAAATCCGTCATCCGTCAAACTAGTTTCTCCCCGTCGTCGAACCTACAATTAAGTCAATTTCGACAGACATTCTGGCCAGCTGGCAACACTGCGGACCGCCCAATTCGTAGTCAGAATTACTATAAAAATTAAACCTGAGAAAGCTATTATCTATTTAAGAACCTGCCCACTGTAAGCAGAAAAACTACGACAATGGCAAGAATTCTTTTTTAAAAAAAGCACTACTGTATTCAGAGTTTTAAGTGAAACTAGCCTTCCTTGCAACCTTCAAGACGAACCGACACACAGACACAGCATTTACTGTAACATTTTAATTCAAAATACCTTCTCCCATAAATGATATTGACCTAGCACTTGCGTTTTCTTACATGACTCTCAAACCATTTTGAGAATTATCATTTTTTTTTTTTTGTGGGGGAGAAACTAGAGGAATGCAATCGAATTCGCCCCACCCTCACAAAATAAGACCTTAACAAAGAAACAAGCTTCTTCTGTCACGTGTAGCTTGGACATAGTCGCCATACCATCCTCGGACAAAGCCCTGCGCTGCATGACGTCACTTTACAGATGACCTTGAAATTGCAAACCCACTGCATTTTCCAGGCTACCATAGAAACAAAAAAAGCTGGATACCACCACCCCTACTAATTTTTTTTTATTGATTCGTGGTATTTACTAGTTCGATTAGAATTGAAATTATTCCGACCACGACTTAAAGAAGGGGTGGCCATCGAGTGTATGTGATTAAATCAGAGCATTCCCGAAATTCTTCACACCCAACAATACCCAGAAATTATAAACTGTCTACAGGCTTGTTTAGAATATTAGGTTTCAATTTTCCTAGGAGAAGCGCAAGAGAAGATTCTTTTCACGAGAACACATATTACATTCTTTTTAGTTCACAATGGTTCGTGGTGTCCTCAAATCTTGCAACGTTAACTCATTTCCTGACGTCATACAATGATGAAATTCTGCACAGCGACGTAAGTCGGGTAACAATACAATTGTTACTTTCTTATATTTCTATATATATTTATTTTAAAAGCATATTTAATACTTGTTTTAATATGGACTTCTTTATCCTAAAATAAATACTACTCTGCACCGATTATAAGTTCCACTGGTTGCAGAACACTTTAGGATTTGGAGCACAAAATACAGAGTATTAGCTTGAGAAATAGTACCGAACTCAGAAATAACTGGAAATACTAATAATAATAAAACTTTTTTTTAGAGACATACTTTTCTTAAACAATTCATAGTAAATAATTTTCTTTCAGCATGACTATAAAAAACATGGGGCACGCTAATTCATGAATTTAGAAAGTGACTGTATATGAGAGCGCATATTTAAATCATGAAGGTATCTCAGCAAGGTAAACCAATGGTGGTTTGCCATTGCCCTCATTCGGATTAATATTACGTCGTATAAGGACGGGACAGTTTAACGTGGGCTCCGACCAACTTGTGTCCCCACCGTGAATCATAGCCAGGACCCTCTAATTACAACGCAAGGAAGCGTTACCTCTCACCCACAGGGGACACTGTGATCTTGGTATTATTTATTAAAAACTATTTTAGATTTTGGAAACTATTTACTTTTCGAAGCACGGGAAGTCTATTTATTTCACCCACCCCGAAAAATTAGAAGTGAACCTGCCTCTATCTATACGTACAACACTACGAAAAAGAATATTTTCAAAACAAAATTAAAATCATATTCGAATATCCTGTTCAAGGACCATCCTTAATTCCCTACCTTTCCAAACATTTCCGACCCGTTTTCCTACCTTCACTTCTACTTTTAGAAAGGGGGGGGGGGGATGAGTGGAGGACTTCCAACCAAAAGGAAGAAAAGAAACATTTTTCTGGTCCTCCCATTCTCTCTCTGTTTCCAAAAGAAGCTGAAGAGACGTTCTGAGCCAACACGAAAACGAAGCTTCCAGTTCCAGAAACAGAAAAAAAAAAAAAAAAAAATGCCAATTTAAATTTCGTTCTTTTTCACGCTGAATGCCTTTGGTTCTACACCTGAACAGACATCTTTCCTGCCTCACAAGAAAACTAGTTTTCGTTTCTATATAAAATGAGTCTTCGACAAGAGAAGAACAGTGGACGGGATTCCCGGAGAGGCCTTCCTCTCAGCATTTTTTTTTCTTTGTTCAGCCAAGGCAACAACAGACTCAAGACTATTTTCTTCAGTCATTGAAAAACTTCCTCTCCCCCTGTTTAGGTCGGAACCCAGACTCCTCTGGTGCTTTTGGAAGAGGATTATAGTATGTGTGTAGTTACCAGCTGTCTTCGGTCGACCATCCATACTAGAAGCATGGTTGCCAGACATTTCTTTTTAAGATGTACTCTTTCTTTCTAAATTACTAACAGCACAAGTCATCTGCCTAAAGACCATAAATAAATTCAAAATTCACAAATCATTTATTGATAAAAGGAAATTATTCCTTTGTTATTTTTCGTGGGGGGAAGGGAGAGACGTCGTGGATCACCCAACGAGTTAAATATTATTCCTGAACTATAAATGACAACGTGTGAAACGGGCTAAATACGATAATGAACTTTATCTTAGCTCTTACAATAATTTATTTGAATTGTTATCAATGCCACAAACGAATTTGTGGGCTTCCATCGACAGGACCTATGATGAAGACTGCAAACTCCTCCACTCAATGGACCCTCAACAGATTTGAAGCCGCGAGACCACGTGCATAGAAACAGAGCATGCTAACCATATGATAAATCAGCGGCTAACAATTCACGTAAAGAGAATCCTTGATTGTTCAATTATTGAGGGTCTACTGGAGGACATCTGAACATCGCTTTTTATTTCTTAAAGTTATTATCGGAATATTCCCGAGGGAGTGCATTTTGAAATTGTACAGTTCACTGCCATTAGTTAGGTTAGAAAAGTCAGGTTAGGTGTTTTTTTTATTATTATACGCGATCCACTTGCGGCATATAGTTCACCGCAACGATTGCAGGTGGCTCTGGAACGGGGTTGGTTCGTCACAAATTCATTTATTTATTTAGAACACAATAGGAGAACCTAATCACAATGTTCAGGCGCGAGACGCTCGTGGTATGGACTATCTAAAGAATAACGTCGCAAGTGCATCGCTGCCATGACGACCTGACAAATTTGTCCAAACATCTACACCATCTGCTTCAACAGAGAGAACTCGTTACTATGGCAACAAGAGAAAGTTATGTCAGATTGAAACCATCGTTTTGAATTGGTGGGGGGACCTAATCCATTAATGATATGACTACCACTTAAACTTACGGTCCGTATCATTATCATTAATCGCACCAATACAATTAGCTGGGGAATACTACGCTTAGTTTTTCGACAGGTAAGTGCTCTTTCTATAAACTAGAGCGTCAACTACATTACTGTGCTGTCTCCAATCGACTGTCAGAGATTGCACTTAGGGACTAGGGAGTGTGCGTTGGAAGGGAGAAAGGAAGTAGACCGCTCCCACACAATGTGGTCTGCATCCATTTTCAAAAACGATTCTCGTATTTCGGGGGACGAAAGTGCAGGTGGTCGGCTTTTCCTTTTTCTTCTTTTATCTCAACACAGACTTGGCAGATGGTCGGCTGGTCGATTTCCATTCATCGCTGAAGAAACTTTTCACATAAGACTGTGAAGGTGTTGTTTGTCTCCCTTTCTTACTATTTTTCCTTTTCGAAATCTGAAGTATTATAATTGAAAATATGACACCGCTTCCCAAGTTCCTTGTTTTGTTTGTTTCCAAGACGACGACAGTTTTACTAACCAGAGTGCCATGACTTTCAGGCAGCCATCTGCGACCTAAAATTCGTTAATTCTGTAGAATGACGTCCCTGGGAGACCATTCTTCCATGGAAAAGTAGACCGCACTTATTCCAACATTCGACTGATTAAATTTAAAAAAATCGCGAAAATGTCTAGCAAAATTGCCACCAGCAGAGCTCGAACCTGTTTATGCCTCCCAGTACCGCCGACCGCAACCACTGAACCACGAGGCGGTCAGTATTCGGAGAAAATTCGTTTTACAGAAAAAAATGAACTCCTTTAAAAGCGAACTAGTAAGGGGTGGGTGGAGGCAGAATCGTATGAAAATAATAAACAAATATTAATTGAATAAAATTTCCATTTTATATTATACCGATGGAATTCTGAAAGCAAAGAAATGTGACAATCTCTGAATGAATATGTCTTTCTTTCTCTGTGTGTGAGAGAGCGAGAGAGAGATTACTTGACAGAAATGATGTTTACATCACAATTACGAAACTGGGATACATCTGTAATTAAAGCCACTACTCAACAATTAACTGGTTATCTTACATGAATCATTTGGCAACACTGTCCAGTGGCTCGACATAGCAAGAGTAGCATTCTTGACGAGCCTTTATTTCCCCAGACTGCATTCTCTACTTCCCACTCCAAACATCCGGAATTTGCGACGGCAAGCGGCCACCATCCTTTACGCTGTTCGCACCTTCCGAGTTTGCTACAACTTACGACAAATAAAACTCACACTTTCTTTGCAAAATTTCAATATCTTTCTCTCTCTCTCTCTCTCATATATATATATATATGGATTACTCACGAACTCTAGCATTATTTGAAATAAAAGAAAGCTGTCAAAGCTCATCTCCAGAAGACGCTTCTAATTTAACACCCCTACCCACCCCACATCGATTCCAAATCTTACCACACCAGTTCGTGCAGCCTGGTGGTGGTTTTGAGTGTAGAGGGGGGAAAGAAATCTGACAAGCAAACATACTGACGAGGCAGAAAAAAGTTCTATTTTTTCCACTTCATCGTGGTTAGAATGTCAAAATATATGCACATGTAAATTTTGGCAATCCGAGCGCAATTGCTCTGGGAGAATGGAAAACAAATACATAGTAATGGGTACTGGATGGAAGGTGATACCGGTTGGAGGGTATATGTTCTTCACGGCCGCCATATTGAATCCCGATTCGTTTTCTTATATGGGAATGGATGGGGTCGTGTAATATGTCATTCTGGGCTAGAATTTCATGGGAAACACGTTTCTGAAGTCAGTTTTGCCGTAAGTGTATTTTTGTGTGAGAGAATGCTGTGTGACATTAATATGGGCTAATGATGCAATAGGGAGGCTCCATAGCCTAGTGGTTAGAGCGTTGGACTTAACTCCGCGTGGTCCAGGGTTCAATTCCCGGCTGGAGTCCCACCTTTCGGCGTCCACCCAGCGGCGTGAGGCAAATTGGAGAGTCACGTGAATAAAGACGTGACGGCCACACTCGGTCTAGAAAGCCCCTGATACGCCTGTTCGTGGTTGGTGCGTGCAGTGCTGACCACACAGCCGTCACTCTGCTGGAGGCAGTACCACCAAACACGGACAGATGGCGTTGGGGCTGGATCAGGGACTATCGGCCTGCCACGCCAGTGGTTATTTATATTTTTATAATGAAGCAATAGCCTCAAAACAAGCATTTTGTTTTGAAACAATGAAGGAATTGAAAGCTAAATGTATACAAATTGTTCCTGATTATACTGTCATATAGACATACATTTAGTTTAGATTTGTTTCATTATTTTAAAACAAAATTGCGTTTTCAGGTTATTGCATCATCATTAAGCCTATACTAATGTCATCCAACACAATAATACACTTACAGCAAAACTGACTCCAGAAACGTGTTTCCCGTGAAATTCTAGCCCACAATGATATATTTTAAAAAAAACAAAAACAATCGAGATTCAATATGGCGGTCGTGAGAAACATACCCTCCAACCGGTATCGCCTTCCATCCAGTCCCCATTACTATGTGTTTGTTTTCCATCTCTTTCAGCATTTTACGAATATAAGTGTATTTCCACACTTTTTGTCCACTCTTCGCAAACAAGAATCTGACTATTATATCATCAATGTCTCCCAAAGTAATTGCTCTCGGATTGCCAAAATTTGCATGTGCACATATTTTGACATTCTACCCGTGTGTGTGTGTGTATGAGAGAGAGAGAGAGAGAGAGAGAGAGAGAGAGAGAGAGAGAGAGAGAGATAACCTGTTCCCGTGGTCCAGTCGGTAAGGTTGTGAATTTTGGATTGGTACTGGGAGGACTAGCGGTTTTGAGGACCACTGTGGAGTCCTCGGCCCATTCCGAATGTGTTTTTCAGTTTTTTTAAAAAAGTTTCATCAGACTAATGTCAGGATGGTATCTCAAGGTCCCGGCTGCCACCTCCCTTATCACTTCCCGGAATAATGGTCACCGTGGGACGTCATGTAACAGGCTTAGGCCAAAGTTTCGTGCTCAACTCATAAACGATGTACACCCCGGTTCATAGAAATAATATCTGCTTTGAGTGACCAAAATCCAGAGGATAAGGATGAAATCACAGGGGGGGGGGGGATCCATAGTTTCATGACTTGTACCATCCCGACAATCACCTCATCTAAGTGACTAGTTCAAAATTACTTGACGCTGATTCATCACTGTTTAGTGAAAGTTCTATATTCGTGTCCAGTCTTACGTGGTGGGTGTGCGATAACGCTTGCTGCTTTGCAATCTGTAATCATGGGTGTCCAAGGTTTGATACCCAGAGTGTTTCACAGTGCACAGTAAATTGTTTTATCCTTAGGACATTTTATTAAAAGGAAATGGTAAACCACCACTGGTTCATCTTATCCATGGGCCTTCGGGTTTTTATGAGAAAGCTTCAGTCAGAACGGATGGGCTGGTAACAACTGAAAACCGTCAGGCGATTCGAAAATTTGCGAAATTAGTCAATCGAAGAATACTCACAGAGTTTAAGGTCGAGGGAAATAATGGGAAAATATTCCTAATTTTCTCCTAAAATTTGTCATTTTTCACTTTATTTAGTCTGAAGTACGGCAAAAAGTGAACAAATATCAGAACATCTAGGATTAGAAAGGAATTTCGGGAAGAACAACGATCTACGAAAGATTAAGCGTTTAAGTAGCACTTGTTGCGATAAGTATTCACTCTGACTCCTATAAATTAAATTGCATGTTTATCACAAAAATAAATTAAAAATGAAATATCAACACAAGCCAGCGATGTGAAAACATGAAAGGGGGGAAAATGAAAGATAAGCGGAAAGAAGAGAGGCGCTGGTTCGCTCCGGAAACAAGACGACAGACAACCTTGGAATCTCTCTGCTGAACCCAATGTCTGATGGGCCTTGGGCACAAGTCCCTGTGGGTCAAGTCCAGGTCGACACCTGTTCCCCCGCAGCGCCGCAAACAACACACACAACCAAATACTACACAACACGAGCAGCAGCTGTCTACGCCCCGTTGCCACATTTCGTCCCCACGCACCAACAGAGGGCGGTAATGGTACAGAGACGAAAAGAAGAAAGAAATATTGACGATCTTTCTCAACCAAGATCTTGGTGCAGTACGTCACAACAAAGGTAGAAAAATAAGACACGCAGATCAACAACACAAATAGAATCCCATCCATTTGATCAGTGTTGCCGATGGCAAATGTAACTGCCAAGAAACTACGAGTTTCTCTGACAATCAGAACTATTAGTTTATTTCGAAAGAAACTGAATTATTCCTACTTTACACACACGTACAGCAGACAATAGTTTCCATTTCTCAAGCATTCTGATCAATATTCTAACTAGGACCAGTTAGTTGTCCTGTAGATAACTTCATCTATCTGATTTGAAGACTTTCTAACTCTGACTGTCAACATTCCTCGTACGTGATTCTTTTTCAAGTTGTTGGAATGGTGTGAAGGAGAGAATGCTTTACTTTTTTCTCTGTTGAATTCTTATTAATACTCTTTGGGTATCTTTGGCTCAGATCAGGATGGAGGGGGGATGGGAACGCCAGAGCCTAGCTTGAATATAATATCCCGATATTACCCTGGCGTGAATAAACAAAACGCCTGGAAAACCTCCTCCCCTGAAATCGATCCCAGGACCCTCCGAATGCGATGCCATCGTTGTACCAACTCAGCTACGGCCACTCGGTACTTTTCACCAGCCAAAAGGCCTTCAAGGGATTAGACCTATATCTTCTAATTACCCTTCGGTCGTTTTTTTTCTTTTTCACCTATCATCCGTATTTTAATTGCATTTATACAATTTATGGGCAATGTCCTAACTACTAGTAGTTTAATTTCCCCGCTACATTCGATCCCGGTATTCGCCTCGCGGGACTGAAGAATAGCATGGAAAGACTCAAGTAGCATTCAAATCTGCTCCTTTCTTACTTTTCCAAAACTCGCAGAGGCGTTTTCATCCCCGCCCCCTTTTCTTTAGAAATTAAAAAACTATTTTCCCGTAATATCTTCATTCGTTCGATTGTACAGTCGGGACAGAAAAAAGGGACCACCCTCTATGATTTAACAGACGATTGTTTACACACTGCTTAAAAAATAGAATTTTTCAGTTTGTATTATTTGTACTGCTGTTTGTTCTTATCAGGAATTCTTATACTTGCTAAGGTTTCTGATGATTCAGAATGTGGTCCATATTTTTTTGCCCCGACTCCATTCGTAAATCGTAATACTCTAAAAATTTGATTTCATGGAGTTCTCTTAGAATAAGTAACTCGCACTCACGATCTTAAAAAGATTCTATGATTTGATGGATTAGCAGAGAAATGCTCACGCATCCACTCCCCTGTTGGTCAAATAGCACAATCGCTTTCTGCGTGTGTCGTCATGGGTTCAAATCCAGTACAGTTTCCTTGAAGAGATTGATTCGCAGTGCAACATATCAAAAACTGTATGTCCCCACTGTTAGAAGCTCTTTAGGACACTTACAACAATTCAAACAAACTTCGTCACATATTCGTATGCTCCCCCTTCCTGTTTTTAAACAGCTGTTTAGTACAATACTATAAAAGGCAGAGCACGTAAAGTGCGTTGCCTAGCAACCAACACTCAGGAATGAGCTTTTGTTCGGCGTTGCGTGAAAATCTTTCGTTGCCTAGCAACGCACCAGAGAGAAAAACGAGTCTTCCCTAAACTGCGTTCGCTCGCAATGAATGCTTTATCTGATTTTATAGAAGTCTCTCTCTCTCTCTCTCTCTCTCTCCTCCTGTAAGTCACAAAAATGTTCACAATTTCCGTTAGGTGGGAGTAGTGGTGACAGAGTTCATCGAGAAAGAGCTAGCCAACTTTATTCGGTTTTGATAAGCAGACAAATCCAGATGGGAAGGAAGATCCTCTTCGAACGACATTCACAATATAGGAAAACGTGGGAAATAACAGTTGGTTTTATTTGGCTAAATTCCATGATGTTATGTACCAGAAAAAAACAACAACATGAATTTGTCCTCCTTTTGAAGGACGTATCCTAATTTTCAAGCCTCATCCTTCATTTCCGTTTGAAAGTGAGGAAATATAGCAAATAAACCGCTTCGTTCACTGACACGTTGAAGAATACGTAATGCGCATCACAGCCGCGATAGCAATATTTAATACATATACATATATCGAAAACCGGATTGCAGGTAAAATCCAGGTGACTGATTGATTTCGTATCCAGATTTGACCATCGCTGCCAGCCCAGTATATTGGGGCCTAGATTCTTGATGAATTTCTCGTAAATACTGTCCATTTGTTGCAGCATACCTGTAAGTGACATAATAATAATAATAATAAAATTACATTCTCTGCTCTTTTCGTATACTCTTCCAATTTAGTGATTTTCGTGCAATCATTTTGACGACACACCAACCATTTCGATCACATCCTTGCGAGTCCGGAACACACAAAACAACAGTGCGTTTCGGGTTGCCAGACTGAACGGCGAAACAGGTTTTCGGTAAATCACTCATATATCAACATTGAATATACATAAGGTACATTATTTGTTGAGATATGACGTCATCTGTGACATGCCTCCCCATATTTACGTGCATCAACTTTCTTTCAAATGAACTATTTTTCTTGTGTTAGTGTAAAAAAAAAATCATCCTCTGCTTATGACTAGCATGTATTCGAACGAAAAATGTAGCACTATACGTGTAGAAGCAATGTGAAAATCTCATTGTGCTACGTAAATTTATTTACTCTTTTACCTACTATTAATTACGATTAAGAAATTGACCCATTTATCTTTGTACCTACTACGACTGGAATCAAAAGAAACAGGTGACGTTGAAACTGGCCTGTGTGCTGAGTTTAACTAGCATATTTACCACTTTGTTGACTACCTCTGGTGTCTCAGTTGAATATATAAATGATTCATATATGGTAATCTGACATTGTTGAACGAACATACATGCTATTAAGCGTTCCATCATTCTTACTGATACCTTAAAAACAAATATAAAGAGAGAAAAAAACGCAGTAGTTCAAAAACTAGTATCGATAGTAAAATGTAAGTCCACTATTATCAATATGCATAATTTATTATTAGGGTATTGCAGACAAGAGGGAAAAGGACAAGCCTCCCATAGTACGAGAAATACCGCCCCCTAAAATAAAAAGAGAAGACTTTTTTTTCTCTCTTCGAAACTGATGGGGACATGGTAGTCACGGAACTGCGAGAGTTGAATAGAACCTAGCATTTACATTTCTTTATATAAATTATATTTATGGGCCAGACAGACAGACAGAACGGTATGTGATAGCTTTAGCCTTAACAGGGTTCTCACTCATTTGCCAAGATCAAATTCCCTGACTTTTCCAGGTCACTACTCAAATTTCCAGATACCCCATTTTGTATATATATCATAATTTCATGGGAAAATAAAGATCATAGTTGCATGAAAATAAAGACACATCAAAATATTTAACTTTATTCTTTTCTTAAGTTGTTTCATGGTTGGCACATTACCCTCCATGTAATTTCAAAAACGATCTTACATTAAATGTCTGCTGTAGCTAAATGAACTTCAAAGAATAAGCTATCAAATTCCCTGACTTTTCTAGGTTTTCAGACATTTTTAGTGAAATTCCCTGACTTTTCCAGTACTATGCTGGATTCCCTGACTATTCCAGGTTTTCCAGGTGAGTGGGAACCCTGCTTAAGGTTGCCTATCTAACATATAAATAAATGTTAAATAGAAACTAAATGCTAGACCATAGACTAAATAATTGCTAGACTCCAGCACTACTTACTTCCGTGACTGTACATAATAAATATTTGTTGGTGGAAAGAAAATGGTTCAGGTGCTCTTATCATCGAGTGCAAACCGAGCGGCCGTAGCTGAGTTGATAAAGCGTTACCTCAGCAATCGGAAGGTTTTGGGAACGATCCCAGCGCCCGCCTATTTTGACTGAGTTTTTTTTAGAATTATCTCTCAGTCACACCAGTTAAATGCCGAGATAATACCTAGAAACTAGGCCCTGACAACATGCTCTCCCCCACCCTATCACGGTCTGAGCCTAAGATGCCTAAAGGCCATAAATAAAAATTGGAATCCACAGAATACAAAGTACAAACTGCTCCATCCATTTAGCCTTTACGGTAAAAATAAATTTAATACACGAAAAGCAATTTGATTTAAATGATTTAAATAAACAAATGATTTACATAATACAATCAAAGCCTTGAAATATTTCTTCTTAAGAAAATTAATGAAATAAAAAGATGTCGCCTTATACACTTGGGCCAGGATTAATTTATGTCTTAATGTCCGCGTTCTATCATCATCAGAATTAAATAATGTTGAGAGACCTATCATCAAATATTACCTTCTTCAATTTCCCAGTAATGTCTCTGTGACCCTCATGTCCCTACTCTACAAAAACGGAGGATTACCATGATTCTTACATATCTGCTCCTCCTCCCTCTCCCAGTAGCTTCCTTTGTCTTCTCGAGCAGTGACCACATAAGACCGCACACGTCGCTTGCCATCCGTGACTCACGTACAACATGGAAACTGATGATGAATGAATATCCCTTCAAATTCTCTTTTTGATTCATCTAATGGAATTTCCTGTGAACACTCCTCCACCTCCTTCCACCAAAGGTGAAGGAAGAGAACTGTCGCCAGAAAAGCAACAGGCGAAACGAAACACAAAGATAAAATAAAAAAGTTTCCTTTTTAAAGGACTTGTTTAGTGTGTAAGCTATACGTACAACAATAGAAGGAGAGAATTCTTTTAGCAACTATAAAAGCAAACAGGAAATATGGAATACGGTCATGAAACTATATGAGCATGCATTCTTTCTGCTGTCATATTACACAAAAACATTCACAGGTCGGTTTATAAGAAGAGCATTTCCAATCGATTATTACACGGGATTTAATACCGTCGTCCCCAATAAGTAGTTCATACTCTGGGACACTAGTTCATGCCTGCTAATTTACAACAATGAACACGATAACAATAACATTATGTAACCTAAAAAGGATGAACAAAGACAATGATGAATGACTGCAAGATATTCTACCACACATGTATACGTAGATCCATAAAAAAAAAATTAATGAAAACAATAATAATTCTAAGCCCAAAAAAGTTACATGAAGTGGTAATACAAATGCAATACTTGGTAAGGTAAAGCTATCCCCTGGGCGATACGCATAACGGCGCATGGGGGATGTGGAGGTAGCGCTCCACATTTTCTTGACCTACGGCACTACGTGATGTGGGCATGTCAGTCCCACGCTCGATCGCCTTTACCTTTCCAGGGTGCCCAGGACACTCCGGTACTCTATTTGATAGGAGGCTGAGTGCATCTTCAGAGCGCCAGGCATGGAAACACTGCGAGAAAAGTCTCCAGTGTCCTGGCCGGGATTTGAACCCGGGCCGCACGATTTGTAGTCAGACGCGCTACCGTCTGAGTCACGCGACTCGTACATATTTTAAATGGCTGTTTCGAACGTTCTGATTGTCACGCATATCGATTTATTCGTGTTACATTACGCAAGTTCTACGTTTAAATATCTCCACCTTTCGTATATCTGTGTGTGCGGTGGCGGACAAAAAGTTTCTGAATGATTTGGGAAGGTAGTTGGGAGCTAACAAGATTGCTGGGCTGACACAATATTTACTCTCGCTGGCGTCATCAATGATTGGATATTTTCTTAGAGATGATGTGTGCATTGTCAAAAAATTAAAATAAAATAATCAAGTGTTGAGTATTTCGGTAGCGTTAAGGGGAGAAACGATCGAGGTTCACATTCCTAAACCTCGTGAGGTTCCAACTTCAAGAAAAGTTGAGCTCATTTTACAACTTCGCTTTCAAAGCACCTCTCACCTACTGTATTGTTTGGTGTAGTTCCTTTTAATCTACAATTGCCATCTAAAGTTGCTGAGGATGAGGAAGATAGCGGCCAGAACCTTTTTCTAGGTACCACTCCCGGCATTTGCCTGGTGAAACGGAAGGAAACCCCCTGGAAAACAATGTCCAGGATGACCGGCAGTATTGCACAAGAATAATACTAGACCAATATTAAAAACGAATATTTCTTTAGAAAAGCATTCAGTCTTTAATTAAGATCTGAATCATTGATGCATATCTACTCTTATGGGATTCCCCACATACAAAGAAGCGCTCGTGTGTTTGTGTGTGCATTCGCCCAGCTGGATGCATTTCCTTGTAATCACTACGAACGGCGGCGCAAGGCCATTGGTGGAAAACTACAAAACAATTCCAGAAATTGCACATTCCAACTCACTTCTTTTACAAGAATTAAGGATATGAAATCAAAGTAGAAAACCGCAGAACTACTCAAAGAAAGATGCATACAGAAAGTCCACCTCGCTTGTTTAGTAGTTCTTTGAAAGATATGAATCAATGACTAAATTACATGCAATCAACACAAAATTAAAAAAGGAAGAGACGGACTCATCAAGGGGTTCGTTTTCATCGCGACGACATATGAGCCTCCTTTCTCCATCCTCCGCCTTCTCTTGCGTCTGTGACAGGGAAAAGAGATGGTCTGTTTGAGAAGAACAGTCGGGGATGCGTTCCAGGGAAACTGCGTGCGCTGTAATTACAGAGAAGTAGAAGAGGGGTTCCAGTAATACTGGGGCGTTGGCTGTGAGCAATAAAGGGGGAGCCACTGTTCCCATGACGACCGGTCGATCGGCGTCTGTTGCAGCTCCCTCCTTCCAAGACGCTGTTTCTAAATGAAGAGTTACGACGAAGGAAAAGAGGGTGGGATGGGAAATTAACACAAAAACAATTGCTAGCGGTATTACATTACTCTTTCGATACGTACTGTGTATATAATGAATTTTCAGTATACACCAAATCTTATGACATGCATTCAATTCAATGATTTTTTTTTTTACACATTCTTGCTATGAAAGATAATTTGGAATTCAATGAAATGTAAGCACTCACACCAATGTAGATAACAATTTAACAAACAAGGTTTAATGCGTACACTCAGGGACAATAATAATAATAAATAAATAAAAAATCGGAAAGCTTTTCTGAGACAGCAGTTTCAGCCAATCGAGATTTGACATTTTCTGTTTTGGTAGGAAAGGAGAGAAAAATAATCTCTCGTCTCCTCATCTCGTTTTTTCATTTAGTATCGCCTTGTTTCTTTTTTCTTCCCCCACAAATTTTCCTATTAAGCATAGGGCTTTGTGACTTTAGCGAAGGACATTTTCCCTTGCCCCTAACTTATAACTCTTGTAATTATTAATTATGTATCAAAAGTAACCTAAGTAGTACACGTCAATAAGAATATTCTTGCGTCAGAAGTTCAGAACACATTATAAAAACTTCATTTAATAAACCAATTCACATCATCATATAATTATTATGAATAACTTATTTTGTGGGGGTATAACAAATAATAATAATAATAATAATAATAATAACTTTTTAGACATACTTTTCTTAAACCATACGTACTAAACGTAAAAAAAAAAGTTTGTGCATGACTGAAAAGAATGGGTCGCGCTCTCATATACAGTTACTTTATAAATTCTTGAATTAGCGCGCCCCATGCTTTTCTTTTTAGTCATGCATAAACAAAATTATAACTTTTTAGTGCGAATGGTTTTAAAAAAGTGTGTCTTTTAAAGTTTTTAATTCTTTTTTTGGCGTTATTTCGGCGTGCGTAGTGATTCAAATCCTTAAAGTGTTATGCAATCAGTCAAACCCAAGATCGTTGCAGACTAGTATTTATTTTAGGATAAAGTAGTTGTATTACAAAGAAAAATAAAAATACGCTTTTAAAACAAATATATATAAACATATGAAAGTAACAATGAAATATTGTATTGTCACGTGGTTAACCGAGCCGGTGTAATACATCTTTGCGAAATTTCGGGCTTCCTGACCTCGTGTCGTTTACAAAATAATATGTTATCTCACCAGTGTAATTACATATGTATTGTTTTGTAATGTAGGTCTTAAATAAACACTGACTTTACATTAATACACTTCATTACGGTCAAGTTGTGTAACCCATTAATCCCAGATCTCCGTAGTATCAGAGGTTATTTTCGTATCCAAGGTAGTCTCGGTCCTAATTAACTGGAATAACTGCGACTCTTACTATAAAAAAAAAGTACAACATACCACGTTGAAAAAAAAAAACTTGGACACACACACACGGAATTAGGACTGGAGTGTGTGTGTATGTATGACGAGGAGAGAGTGGGGGGGACTGCCAAATGTGGACAAGGTTTCGTCCGTTACCTTGTAGTCAAAGCGTCCCGTGTTTGATTCCCGTTGTCTACATGTGTAATTCAAAGTCCGTTCTAAAGTCTAAGTTCCGTGCCGACAGGTTCACTCTGCCTTCATTTTTGAGATATAAACATGTCTCCAAGCAGAACCATCATCATCAGGAAAATTTTATTGAAACTTTGAAGTCCTGGCCTTTACAGGCCCTCATGTCTAATGCTTTGCCATTGATGGGGAGAAGGAATGTGAAGATCCTCGTTCATCTGATAAGACAGGGCGAACCATAGACTGAGAATGAGTGGTGCGAGCAGAACTTGAACCAACACTATTTATCAGAAGACAGCGACTATAACGCGGACATGAAAAAAAACAAAGCAACTTATAAGAATGCAAAACAATAAGATAGGAATTGCAAAAAGACGAAAGGCTATTCCATCAGTTCACGCTGCAGCATATTTCTTCATTAGTATTTCAACACTGGATGAAAAATAACTTCACATGACAGTTAATAACTATGATTAGCAATTTTCCAACAAACAATTGCTTTTGGGAGGAATGAATGAAAAATATTCCGAAACAGTTAATTAGTAAGAGTTTCTACTTCGACGAGAAACAAACGCATTCAATTATGCCAAATGGAAATTACATAACGCTAACCAATTATGGAACTGCATCCTTGAAATTGTTAACACCTCGCGTGCACCTTCATTCTCCTTTCATTCCTTGTTACCTTTCAAAATAAGTCCCAGATGGAGGACGTTGGACGGACATTTCATTAAGCGCACGAAATACTTTGACAGGACAAAAGCGCGAATGGAACAGGACAAATCTAAAGAACTTTTCGGGGGGGGGGGGACCATAAGCACGATCAAACCCAGTTAAAATAAAAACTTGCGAGGTACAGAAGGCGTAGAATAGTTAAATCAGTAGATGATGGGAGCATATACCAAAAATATTCCAGACGGTCAGAGACATCTATCGTTCGGGTGCATTCTCAGAATACTCCTTAAATTCAACCCTAAAAGAACCATTGTATTAATATCTGCAGAAGCATATGCTAGGAATATCTTTACGCGTATTGGGAATCTAAATGTGATATATGGGAATCCGACCTGGGATTCCTTGGCTATAAGGCGACAAGCGTAACCACTCACTCAGCGGAAACATGCATACGATACAGTAGAATAATACGAAGACAAACAGGGGAGGATAAACTTATCTTCAAAGAACCTGCCGCGATGGATGCAATACTAACCACGAGGATAACTTCCAATGCGAAGGAGTATGCTACGTGTGAAATGGAAAGTACAAGGAACATAAGAATCGTTCATTACTGTAAGAAGATCCGGTACCTCTAGTGTTCTCACGTTCCTATCTACTATATTCACAGTAGCCTCTAACAAACATGCGCTACTAAAGCAGTTTCCTCCTAAGTGTACCTTCCTCAACAGTCCCTGTCTATGAAAAAAAGCAGTCGGATATGTCATAGATAGACAAGGAGGGAAAACAATACGACAGGGAAGCACGCGTTCTTTACTTGTCACAGTTCGTATGAGAGTCTATTGAATTTCATTTTTTTTATTTATGGCCTTTACGTATCTACGGCTCAGACCGGGATAGGGAGAGGGAAAAGGATTCGGAAGTTGTCAGCCAGGGCCTATATTGAAGGTTCCATCCCGGCATTTGCCTGGTGTGACTGAGGAAAAACCCCTGGAAAAACCTTAGTATGGTCGACCGCTGGGATCGAACCCACGATTTCCCAAACGCTCTACCACTGAGTTACGGCGGCTCTGTGTATGAGAGTCTACCTGGAGTCTAAGAAATGATCTTCATCCTCGAACAACACGATTTGAGGCAATAAATAGTTAAGGCCTCTAAAGTGTAATGACTCAAGAGTGAACAGACATGAAAGAAAACTTCCTGAAACAAATTCAGCTGAAGACAATCACAGTCATACCAGAGAGCGAGGAAAATTTGAAGATGGCAACACTTTCGCACTCTTTTCCCCTACCGAAAAAAAAGCTACATGTGTGAGTCACAAGCCAGATGTGAAGCTGGGATCAGGAAAGGGGAAACACATGGGTTGATATGTAATGCTTGATGGATCTCATCTTCACCGCACTATTGAGTCTTTTTCCGTAGTCTCCCGCACAGTTTCGGAAGATAAACCACCATCGATGTACCACGATAATGATTCTCTCCTTGGCAACCGCACTCCCTCATTCTACAGTGGTTACCCGACAACCAGAGAGAGCGCGGTACTGCTGCTCAATCTTTCAGATGCTTTGGTCAAACTTTGCACAAATATTGCTAAATCGTTGCGGAGGCAGAAGTTCAAACAATTTCTTTGTTGAATAGGTTCAAATCGACGGACCTCCGAGCTCAACTCTGAGTAGTTTTTTTGTTTTTTTAATCTGAAAGAGCGAGACCTTCCTTCATAATTTCATGCAGAAAATCTTTGGTACTGAGGGTACTCAAACAAGAAAGAAAGAAAATATAAATGATAAAGTTGATCAACATGGGAACGCCAATAAACAGCCAATCTGACCATCAATAAGAACATTCTCATCTACTACACACCAGACGCGTTGACACACACAAATAGGGGACAGCGTAAGAAGCTAGGCTGTGAATCCAGCCACGATATGGGCAAACAAAATTGCCTTTCTTCTACTATCGCCGGCTATGCAGAGATCGTAGCCAGCGATGCTTCTACCAATTTCTGAAGTTGGAAGTACGTCCAATGTTTCAAGAGACTAAGTGCGCGTCATTCCTAAACCCAAATCGGAAATCATCATGTTTCAACTTGCTTCTCCTGATGCAGTAGCGAGAAATGTTGCAATAGAGAGAGCTAACGCAAATGAAAAGAACCTATCGGATAATAGAAGTCACCACTCTGGTTGAGAAGACAGCCAGATTGACAAAACAAAGTGAAATTAATGAAGAATCATTTGGGGGATCGGCTAAAAATAGATCTATTTCCAACTATAAGTATTTCAATTTGTTTATGGCCTTTAGGCATCTATAACTCAGGCCGGGCTTGAGTAGGAGAGAGGTATTCGAAGGTAATCGGCCAGGGTCTATTTTGAATGTACCTAACCTGGTGAGACTAAGGTAAAAACTGAAAAATTCTCAGTCAATATAGGTGGCCGCTGGGATCGTTCCCAGGACCTTCTGATTGCTCAGTCAACGCTCTCCTATCAACAGACCTACTTTAATTTGATCGTCTCCCCCCCACCACCACCGCCCGTATTGTACACGTTTGAAACAGAACAGTACTACTGCAGAATAGGACCTTTTTGTACCATATTTTAAATTTACATTAAAAATAAAATAAAACTGGATTTTATTTTTCTACCTAATTCACTGACTGCTGGCTTATCTAGAGCTTGAACCGTATCAGTTCAACACACGAAAGGGTGAAATGGGGGGTTAGTACAGACAATGTAATTAACATGGTCACTCAACTGATCTAACTTGCTTCAACATTGAACTCTCATCTTGTAACCAACTGATAGAGAACTGTGAATTACCACAAATTAAATCAATGCCTCGAGGTTAAAAATGAGATTCAAGATTGATGAGCTTCAGAATTCACCGAGCAAGTACCGGATGAATCGGTTTTAAACCAGAAACATTGATCCTTAAAGCTTGATTGATATAAAGTGCTAGGAATCTAAGCATCATCGTCGTCGGAACTGTAATACCCCCTATGTGGCTAACAAGGAATTTTTCAGGAAGGCCAAAACAACGGTTTCCTGGAGTACAGTCTGGGATACAATTTAGGCACTGAAAGGCTGTTATATCTCACAAAGTAGAAGTTATTTCCACATGAAATTTTTCTACAGTATGCGCAGAACTATAAACTGGAAACAAAACATCAAAAGTTTAAAAAAAAAAGGGCATATACGGGGTATTGCAGTTCCGACAACGATATGATATTGTAGAAAAAGATATAATGGCAAGTTTCGTCGAATGATACCCAACATCCTCAGAGTTTTCGCTGCGATGTCTCCGTTACGAGAAAAGTAGTCATCACAAAAAAAAAAATTGAAGAGAGATGATACCGAGTCTGGCATAGCATCTGCTGGCACTAGGTTTCATATCTACTCCTACAGAGCTGTGCGATTTTCGAATCAATTCGGTACCGAAATATCGTTCGTATCGGAAACGTGTTGGAAATCAAACAGCGATAATTTCGTCGACATCGATTCTATCTTCTTATTTCAAAGCATCCATCGACATGCCGCATAATGGCTCGCCGAATTTTGACGTGTGCGACTTGTCTGAATGTGGATACTACGAAATAATGCCAGAATAAGATATTTAAAAAAGACTGTTTCTTAAAATAATAATAATATTATTATAATAAAAAATAGGAAAATGGATAAAAAGTATAATTTAAAAAATGGATTTTCTACCCACCAGCAAAAGGGCTAAAAAAATTTGTCATTGAAAAAAAAAAAAAAACGATGGACTCGTAAGCATGACGAAGAACGGATTCACAAAGACAATTTTTATGTCCTTTAAAACGCTCACTGTTCATTTTTTACTCCCCTCCCAAGTCTATTTAAGTATATTCCGCACCTCAAGTCTTAACTTTCCACCTTCAATAAATTTACAGCCTATAAAAATATCCCTTTCTTTCTTTCTCTCCTCTCCCTTGGAACTTTTCTGTTTAAAAGACTGCAAGAAGAAGTAAAAAAAAAAGAGGGCCAAAGCAGACCAGCAGACGGCCGACCGAGCCAGCTGTTGATTCGTCCGCAGTCTCACTCACTCACACTCTCCGCTGACGGTGGAAGCACCTCCTTCGCTGCACAAAGAACAATGTCAAGGCCACACGGGGTAGTTCAAGAACTTCAAAAAAAAAAAAAACGCCCAGGGCAACCCCAATTGTCTGGCTGCTTAAAGAGTCGCGCGAGAAAAGAGACCGAAGACAAAGGAGCAAAAGACCAAAAGCAAGAATTAAAAAAAAGGGAAAAGAAGGGGGGAAAGCATGCTGGAAAAAGAAAACCCCACCCCTTTCTCAAAAGTAGGTTCGCACAAAACCTGCTATCCCCGCCTTACAAACAGGTAAACGAAGAAAAGAAATTGAAAAGGAACGACAGAAGAAAAAAACCTGAGATGAAGAAAAAAAAGGTGAGTGAGTGAAACGACCGGAGCGCACCTGCCACACTTCAAGGTATCCGATCTTGATATATGGCGCTCACATACAGGGCGCTGGAGGAGGAAAAAACAAAGTACCAACAGGGCGATCTATACTTCTGTTTCCCTCACTGCTAAGCCCAATTTACTTTGAGGAACATTTAACGCACTTTCCGCTTTCCTTCAAATTTTGTTTAATTGTTAAACTCAGCTCTCTTTTATGGGTTCTAAAAACTAACACGACAGCTCAACCTCGTTCATCAAAGTCACTTTTTTTTAAAAAAATCATTTTTGACAAAAATACCGGTAAAGCGCACGTCCGTAAAACACACACGTTATTAATTGGTTCACTTTATTTATACTTTATGGGATGCAATTTCAAGCTTGTTTCAATTGTTTACACATGTACGAATATAATGCAGGGCCAGCTCGAGGGGTGTTCGAACTGTTCCCCCGAACAGAGCGCCAAAATTTTCGGTGCGCCAACCATTTCGGGCGCGAATGTATCGAATTGGGTAGTACTATTTATGAGGGCGCTTAAAAAATTTGAAACAGGGCGCCGATTGACTTAGAGCGACTCGGATATAATAATTCTACATACCCACGTGCACTTCCGAAATAATAATAATAATAATAATAAAAAAGGCTGAATAGCACCTGTGGAGGTAAGTGAAGAATAAATGGAACATTTTCTTTTTAAAATTAACGATTATAACCACCCTCGTATAATTTTCTTTTATGGATATTTCGATTGAAGAATACCTTATAAAGCTTTCAACAATACCATGCTTAGGGGCTATGATTTTTTTTTTAAATAAAAATTTATTTATTTATTTTAATGAACGGGACGAAACCACGATATTCCTAGAAATGTAAGAACGCTTATTTTGCCAGTTACCGTAGCGAAGTACCACTGACTGTTGACGTTGCAAAGGCAGGAAAATCACAAACAAATGACGCACAGGCATTTTAGAAGCGTTAAACCAAGATTCACCGAAAACACAACATTATGCTTACTTTTTATCTTTCCTCAGAAAATATTCATTTGTGGTCAGAAGTATTATAGCATACCTTTAAAGAATATGTCCCAAATTCGCGAAGATGTGTGACATCTACTAACGAAAGTTCGAATTAGGATTACTAGCTCCCACTGCCTTACAAATATACCTCTCAGAGATAAAACGTGAGAACTATACTTGGCAGACTAACTTTTGTCCATATCTGTACAACATTTGTAGACACAAGTTTGTTTAAGACAGGGAATCTTACAGCAAATGAACACAATGTGACGTCACTTTACTAGTCCATTAGCAGCGGTGTAATTGAGGGCGTACTATAATTACTTTTATACGAAGGAGTTTAAGAGAAAGTGTTCACATAAGAAAAACTATCAATTACGTCACTGGTTTGTTGAACACATTCAAGAAAATAGGTCTACCAAATAATAAAAAATAGATAACAAAGGAGGTATTAAATTTTAAGGTCAATGTAAAGCCAAAAGATGGCAGCACAATCTCCGTATATGTCTAATGTATTTTTATCGTTGCACGAAAGTTCAATGCTGCTCCTACAAATTCATGACGAGAGAGTTAAAACTTTCAGGGAACCAATTCAAGAGTTCTATCCGATTTCTTTAACGATTTTTTCCCCTTGTTCATTGTTGATAGACCTTCATTGTTATAGGTTAGGATAGCCATAACAATAATGAAGCGATTTCAACAATGAACAAGAAAGAAAATAAAACCACCATTGATCGAACTCTTGAATTGGTTATTAACTTTCTTTCCTGAAAGTTAGAACTCTCTAGGCTTGAATTTTGTAGGAGCAGCATTGAAATTTCGTGCAACGATAAAAATACATTAGACATATACGAAGATACTGCTGCTGCCATCTTTTGTTGGAGATCTTGGCTTTACATTGCCAAATTCTCACAGTAATTTTGAAAAATACATGGGCTACTGTTTTCTCTGCAGGAATCCATTTCATTACTATTTCAAGTCTCACAGAAGCAAAGAAATTTTGGGTCTTCTGCCAATCAGTGCGCTTCATTTGTTGCCAACAAAGCCTGTTTATAACTTCACATCCACTGGAAACTGGAAAGGTTATAAAAGCAAATACAAATTCCTGCTTAGCTGACAACAAAAGACAGGTGGACAACTACGAGGCCATTTCCTTTTTAAAATACATCCAGTTCCCACAACTTTAAAAATACACGAAAGCTGACCATTTAGAGGTCTTTCGACCAAGGATACAAAAAAAAATATGGAGAGTTTCACACAACGGCTATGTCCATTCCCAATGTATCACAAGTAAATAATTTACCCAGTTAAGTGAATGACTAAGAAATATTGTGTTTCAAGCGTACTTTTACTTTCTGGCTTCTTGTAATATTTGCTCAATGACTGTTTGTTTACTATTTCATAATATTCGCTGTGTCTTCTGCAATGGCCATGCTCTTTACAATGACACATCTCTGAACGAAAACTACTTTCCCTTTTCCTATTACAAACCGTGTACAGTGCCACAATACAGTTGTTAGCGTTCGTCTTTAGGACCCGTGTTCGTTTCCCGGTGTCGGCTATTCTGAATGAAAGTAGATGAGACCCCTCTATTTGTGGCAATATAGGTTGTTCATCACGAATTTGCTGTAACTTTAACGATTTTATTATGATCTGGCAACAATAACTAGTGTAAATACTCCCGTACGTCCCTACCTGAAGGTTTTTGCCTGGTATCTATCGGTCACACTAGGCAAATACTGGGATGGTACCAGATACAAATCCTTCATCTTCTTATTGTTAAATATATCAGGCGCAACGAATTATTTGTGCAGAATTCGATTTCTTTTCAGTTTTCAGCAGCATTCTTTTCTCCTCTGGTTCCCAAAAAACACATTTTTTAGTTGTATTGTTTTGTCAGCGTACGTAACATTATCATACATACAGGTAAGTTAATTTCCCATGACAATTTTAGAAATATTTCGTATGCAAGCGACGTACACAAGAGCAAGAGGCATTTATTAAAGTTTTTTCTGGACCGCTGAATACAGAATTAAGAAGAAAAAAAACAACTAAATTTTGCATGCATCAATACATATGTAGCAGGAAGGCAGAATACAGGGGGAAAAATGTAAAAATGGAAAGTCTTTAAAATGTGGAGAAGAAAACTTAACTGGGCACTGAGTTAGTAGTAATGAGTTACTGGAGACTAGGGATCTGGACACGGATCCGCATCTTGGAGTCGGGAACCCGGATTCGAATCTTGATGTCGGGAACTCGGATCCGGATCTTGGAGACAGTCCCGTCAACCCCTATAATGAAGACGATTATGTGCGACAAGCAAAGCAAAAAAAAAAAAAAAGTTTATAGACTAAACTTAGGGGGCATCCGATGACAACCTACTAAAGTGCAGATAGTATAAAATAATGATAGAAAAAATTTAAAGACATACTTTTCTTAAACAATCCGTACTAAAAAGTAAATTTTGTTTATGCATGACTGAAAAGAAAAGTATGGGTCGCGCCTCATGCTCTTCTTTTTAGTCATGCATAAACCTTTTTTTTAGTACGAATTATTCAAGAAAAGCGTGTATTTAAAAAGCTATTTTAAAAATTATTTATTCTCAAGATAATGTTTTGTGACCCAAATCCTACGGTGTTCTGCTACCAGTTACACACCACTTCGTTGCAGGCTAGTATTTATTTTAGGATAAAGAAGCCCATGTTAAAAAAAATATATTAAAATATGCTTTTAAAATATATAAATATATGAAAATAACTACGGAATATTGTACTGACACCCGAATTACGTTGCTGTGAAAATTTCATCATTGTATGACGTCGGAAAAAAAAATAGTGCGGATAGATTTTAGTCTAACCAGATCCAAATCAGCCGTGTAAATCGAAGTCTGTTGAACTGAAATCTGAACCTGTTTCGGTAAAGCCTATCATAATTCATAGAATAAAAAAAAAAAAATAAAAAATAAAATAAGAAAAGCTGCAGCGTCAGCCGATAAAGGTCACTGAATCCAAATCAGTAGTCTTCGTTTACGTGTTAAGGATTGAGTACACACAGTGTACAAATACCATAACGGAAAATGCCTGACAAGATAAACTAACCGTAAAAATGAACTAAAATCTGAAATATCTCTTGAGGCGGACGAACTGAAGAGGACCACAGTGAAAAGGAACTGGTTGGGGCACTAAGCAACACTTGTAAATCGAAGGAAATATTTAATAATAAGGGACGAACAGGAAGCATATAATGGGAACTTCATAAAAATAATGCTGTTCGGTACGACAAAGCAAATTGAAAGAGAGGATAAGGAGTCTTGACAGGATCTGCCGCTTTCGACAGGACACTACCGGTGACGATGAACTGCTATTGGGTGTTGATGCATCGTCAATTTTAACTCAACATAAAAATATAAAACCTTTATACTTTCATGAGAGACTACTTTTAAGTAAATACTGCTACTTACAACTTATTTGGTACCACTCCAATGCACTCGTAAGAAAAGAACTCATTTCCACAACACAGCACTACTAGATCGTAACAAAAAAAAAAAAAAGTAACTCATTGTACGTTTCAATGAATTCAAACTACGTACTCCCTGCATTCAACACAAAGGATACATTTCTTGGAAGAAGTCCAGGTGGGGAGGCTGAAGAATGTCCAACGCTGACAAGACCTGGAAATAAAAACAAAAAAATACAGGCATTTTTGTAGATTTTGTGGTGATATTCTTTTAAAAAAGTATTCTGTTATTGTATTCCAAAACCACATAAAACAAGGGCATGAGAAAAATACATAAATGAAGGGTACACGGGAAGAACGATCAAGGTCTATTTTTTAAAGTTGCGAGAAAAAACGCATTTTAAAGGGTAAACACTTCAATTTAAAATTATTTTTGGCCTCTTCGAGCTAAAGCAAAGGTGCCTATGAGATAAAAAAACTAATAAAAAAAAGCATTTTAAAGACATTATTTTCTTAAACAATTCGTACTAATAAAAATAATTTTCTGTATGGATAACTAAAAAGAAAAGCATGGGGCGCGCCAATTCAAGAATTTATAAAGTTACTGTATATGAGAGCGTGCCCCATGCTTTTCTTTTTATTCATGCATAAACAAAATTATTTTTTATTAGTACGAATTTTTTAAGAAAAGAATGTCTTTAAAATGCTATATATTTTTTCTCAAGCTGTTTTGTGAACCAAATCCTAAAGTGTTCGGCAACCAGCAAAACACCATATCATTGCTGGTTAGTATTTATTTTAGGATAAAGAAGTCTGTATTAAAAAATATATTAAAATACGCTTTTTAAAAATATAAATATATAGAAATATATGAAAGTAACAATGAAATATTGTATTGTCACCGGACTTAACGTCGCCGTGCAAAATTTCATCATTCTATGACGTCGGGAAATGAGTTAAATTAACGTTGCAAGATTTGAAGACACCACGAACCATTGCGAACTTAAGAAAAGAATGTAATAAATTCAAGTTTTTGCAATTTAAAATGCGTTTTTCTTACAACTTTCAAAAATGGACCTTCATCGTTCTTCCCGTGTACCCTTCAAATGTATTGAGAAAATAAATTATCACACGTATTGATCTCGTATCATCATCATCATCTTCAGCCGTTTTCTATCCACTGCTGGATGATTATATATTAAAGTTGAAAAAATTAAAATAACCTTAAGAAGTGAATTTTTAAACTTTATATCAAGTTATCCCAAAAATTATAGAAAAAGTGGAAAAGCAGAAACAATTTTGTTACTGTAATGAATTATAAAATTCACTTTTACTTAAAATAATTCCAGTAATAAAGTTTTATTATTATTATTTACTGCAATAAATAAAACAAAATTTAATTTCTCTTTCAGTACTAAAAATGATACCGTCAAACGCTGCGTAATTAATGTATTGTATAACGCCTTTGATTCCCTATAATGTTTACAAGCTTTTCATTTTAATGAATTATATTACTATTTTTTTATACTGCCCAGGATAGAATCCAATGGCGAACGTTTGTTACTGCGGCGATGAACTTGCGAGTTCCATAAGCCATAGAGTTAGTTAGTTAGTTAGAATGAAAGAACAATTCAACACCTTGAAACTAGAAGGTACTACGTTTAGTTTTGGGCAAAATTGAACAGTGCAAAAACCTTGTACTGAAGGGCATCAACCCCAAAAATAATATATCACAAAACGACCTCCAAGTGGATAGAAATGAAGTGAATTTACACAGACTTTAAATGGAACTTTAAACTGCTTTTTCTTAGAAGTACCAAAAGTGGGCATAATACCTTTTGACGAATAATTAGGCTAAATCACAATTCACAAAATAGTGATAATCAATTGATTTTACGCTTTAAATACAACAAAAAATTATAGAATTCTGCCCAAGTTATGTGCTTTTTTTTAAAAAGATCTATAAGTGTTTTAGTTACTAGAGACAAACAACAAAAAGACTATCTATATTGTATACCTTTAATTATAATTAACAATTTAATTATTCTTATTAATTCTTCAATTAATTCGGATACCTAATTGTTGTTTCGCTTGAAAAACTAGCAACAGTATTAGATCATGCCTTTTCTAGATAAGTTTTGATATAAACTTTTTTAAGGGGGGGGGGGGGGGTCAAGCAGCAAAACCTGGACTAAAGAGAGAGTAAAGAAAAATAGAACGCTTACTTGACAAAACGTACTGCGATAAGTTACAGAGTAAGGCGGCTTCTCGAATGTAAAATCCACCCTGTATGCTAATGGAAGCAATTGGGAGATGTTTGGAATGACTCATTTCCAGATCTAGCAGAAATTATGATGACAGAACATTAACATTTTTAGTGATTCATATCAGTTTTAAGGTGCGCTGGCTCCCATTGCTGTGGGATTCCCCTTCATTGTATTTCCCTACTACTTGTGTACATAAACAAGCAAAAGTATTTGACTAGGTACTTATATATACAACGAAAATAGTATTTTTTTTTTATCAATTCCTTTGTAATATATACAGGGAGTTTTTAACCATGCCACGAAGCGCTTATTTCGTCGCTAGGCAGCAAAGACACCTAGCGCTCGCTATACTGCGTTGTTGAAAACAATTTCGATCCAAAAAACGGGTGAAGATCTATCCCAACAACAGTAACACTACAACTGCTGGTACATATAGCGGTTATCATATGGGACGCTTCTTCATTTACGGCGAATTAAGTGCATTCGTGCAACATTGCCAGATTCCACTTCCCTCCTTCTATTCATCCTACCTCTCTTCCTCTCCTGTTATAATAAAAGGAATACGAACTGACAACGTTGAACTACACTACTGGACAAATATAAAAATTTAGAGAGAGTTCATGGGACCCTCAAGGCCAATGCCTCTGCCATTAATTAACCAAGTAAATGGCTGGCGATCGAGATATTTTACTACAAAACTGTTTCATTGGCAGCACTGCGACGAAGTATTCTCATTTTGTAATCAGAAGAATTCGAGTTCGAGAACCGACCACATCTTTTCTGTTTAATTCGTACAACGAGTATCACGGAGAATGAAGCACCGCATGATTTGAAACGTTCTTACAGGCATTTACTTACTCAAGAACGAAAAACAAGTCGCAAATAACGTTTTGGAAACCAATGATTTAATCTTTACTGTACTTAACACGACTGATGCTGCCCCCTACTTCCTGTCAAATCATCTGAAGTCTTCGTGCCAGTAAATTGAGAAGACAGAAAACCCTTATGATACCTACTACTTATCTCCCACGACGATCAAACGCCTTGAAAGTAAAAGGAAAACAAATTTTCCACACAGGAAGCTTGTATATGCGGGCGGAAGGTCAACAATGACCCTACAGTGTTATTCACTGTGACCTTAACTATACTGGCATTAAGGTCAATAATCTGATGAAGTAGGCTGCTATACGGGATGGTTGTGTATTTCCAAACCAGTCCGCCAATAGAACTACTTGTATGAGTTCTTCCAATGAGTTTTAAATGAATAGCATTCTCCTTCTTAACAATTTGTGACGTCACATCCACTTATACAACAAACTACAGCACAATACAATGCGTATTAATATTATCAACATCATAAAAACTTCATGTTCGTCAAATGAACAAAACTACAAATTATGAGTTTCAACAATATAACCAGATAAAAATTATTCAAACATATAATCAGAGCTGGAACGGTGCAAGTTTTGAACAGGGTCTATGCTTTGGAAACGATCTGACCCAGCGACCCGAATTAGACCCGGTAACCCAGAGGATAAAACTTTTATTTATTTATTTTCTTTTGCTTGTACAGTGTCTCTTTCAGAAGTGACCAGGACCGGAGATGTTACCCCTAGAGCATGAAAAAATACGACGCCGAAATTCCCATTAAATTATGTTTTCCGGATTGGGTCAAGTTTCGGCTCTGCATATAATCCATCATCATTTTCAACGACTAAATATAAGAAAATCGCAAAGAAAAAAAAATTGAATAAGTTAGGTAAACTCTATATTTGCTTGTTTCAACTAAACGACTTATGCATTCGTGCATGTCAACATTAGCAAATTGTCCCGATCTGGCGGAGTCACGGTACTTTCTGACCGTTGGCTAAATATTGTATTTTGTTTTTCCTTGGTTACTTCTTTTATGACTATGAGTGACTTGGAGATACGACAAAATTGCTGATGTAAACCATTTGTTATAGCAGCTGCCAAATCGTATGAAATATCAGGAAATGCTTCCTCTAAATGTAGTTTCTTATCGTATAAGAACAGTTGCAAAGAAATTGAAAATTTTCAAATTGCAATTTAATATCCGGTAGAAGACTTTTCTGCACCCCATTGGTTTTTCGTATACATTTAAAGAAATTCAACTTTGTGTTCCTGTACAACTTGTCCAGTTTTCAAAGGTATGCAAAGTTATTAGAACACACTCTACAAATACAATTAATTTAAAGTGCTCTGTCCCCCGGATGTGAACCTCTACTCACTGAAGCAATTGTTGTTATATAAAATAATAATAAATTAAATGTTGAAATTTACTTACGTTTTCGTGCTTAAAGAAGCACAACATTTTGAGTTCACGAAACACACGCTTGGACGAGACAAGTGACTGGAAGACGTTGGGTAGTTTCTTGAGGGCCACTCGGCGACCATCTCGAGGGTCCGTCACAGCCCTGCAACAACCAAAAGAAATAATTTAAGTACAAGCAAAAAACCAACTATAATAATCGGATATTCACATTCCAAGAATATATGAAATTTTACTACAAGGACACAAATTGCGAAATTCTGTATGTACAATAATTGGTTAAATTGAGAGAATAAATTATGTAAAGAGTTTTCAGTTTATTCCTTATGAACAGCACATTAATTGCCACATTTTCAATTCGCTGCACTGTAAAACAAAGAGTAAGTGAGGTCGAGCAACGTAGCTATTAAGGACCGTGTCAACAGTGTAAAGAAACTCACATCGATCGGACGGGGAACGAACCGGCGAACTCATCTCTGGACCCAGATGTAAGCACGCTATGGCAGTGCAACCTCAAACCGCAGAAAGTACTTTTTTGTCCAGTGAGGGGTTTTAAATTCCTTAACACATCTAACTGTGAAAGAATTGTCAAGCAGTGAGTTTATGAAATAAAAAGCGCGACATAAGAAAATTATCTGATACAGGAGTCGCGAATAAAACATGAACCAGAGCGATGCCGCTGATAAAAAAAAAAAAAAAAAAAACCTAACATTTTAGGTTACGAAAACGAGAAGTCGACAAAACTTTGGACGTACAGAGCAAGTGATTTTTTTTAAACTACAGCCAAAGGAAAGGAGGGGGGGGGGGGGTATTTCTTTTTAATCTGGTTAAGTGTAGTTAAAAACATTCAACGTAAAACTAATTGACAATATTTTAACATATGACAACTTATATACACAGTGTGTTTTAAAAGTGATCGGTATAAACTGAACGTTACAACTCTTCTGACCGAAACAAAAGGGAGAAAAAATTCATTTCAAGTTGTTTTGGGAATTTGCGCAGTTTCGGAGATAGCGGCGCCCAAAAGTGCCAGTCATATATGACATATCATCTCAACAAATAATAGCGTAAGCGAATCACAGTCCAAGTTATGTCCAATACATCTCTTTGAGAAAAGTTTATGATTAAGTGGGTGCTGCATAGCGGAGTTCTTCCACGTAAAAAAATAAATAAAAAAAATGATTATCAAAGAATGAAGGTAGCGCCCAATAGAGAACCATAGAAAACCCCTCTACATGGAACAATTTAATGATTCCGATTTGCCTTGCACTAATATTGGTCGAGATATTAGGTCATATGTTGCGATACTGCACCATATTTGCGTCTATGCTAAACTATGAAAGATCCGAAATTTAAGCAAAGGAACGTCTCGGCGTACGAAGTTCGTCCTTTTATTTTTGAACGGATTCAAGACCATCGTTTTTTAGAATACCCAGTATAATAATTGTTGAGCCTAAAGGTATCACTATTTTGTTGCAGGTTTCAACCCCGAACTCATCCTAAAAGAATTGTGAAGATAACGTAAAATACGATATGTGTACCAGCTTTGTTTTACCAGCTTAGAATAAGAAAAAAGAATATTCTGGCGAAGAGTTGCAGCTCTCAATACCATTAAGTGGATGTAAATACGTTGTGTGTACCATATTTCTTCTATCTTACGTTCTTCCTAGTGTTTGGGTTTTAATAAAAGGAAACGTGGATTATACAGATGTCTCTGGCTACAGTGATAGTAAAAACACACAAGCTATACCTGGCATATCATATGCTCGTAACAAAAGGGGAAAATCTGAATCGTGAACCAGCAAATTAGAATTATTTTATGCGATGGTGTGAATATATCTGTCTACTACGTGTCGCAATAGAAGATTAAGAAGCATGAGTCTGCATGAAAAATGCACTAACATGTGTGATGTATAACACCACCAATTCAGCCAATTCGCTATGTCGACCCCTATACACACAATGGCTGGCTTGACTTGGCTGACACAGCTGTTCCATTATTCACTGCATACAGAAGAAAGACAGGAAACACTATTCTAGAGATTCACTTAGGAATATATATATATACTAGCTCACGCAATATGATCACAAGAATTATAAGAAGAAAGGAAGTCTTAATATTACGACACAGAAACCACTCTCGTATTAATCACAAAATGCAAGTGCCCTGATAGTCTAGTGGTAAAGGTTAAATGCTTCTTACGCCGGGCGTCCTGACTGGAGAATTTGGGAGTTTTCCTCAGTCCACTAAGGCGAATGCCAGGATGGTATCTATAAGAAGAGGTACCTGAACGTTACTTTCCATACCACTACTACCGGATGGCTTTTGTAAATGACTGTGTATCCAAAATTAAGAGCTTTCCTCTTAAAATTACACAAAACTTCAGTTCGTAATTACAGTACTCCTCAATAAAACTTAGAATTCCAATTAGCAAAAAGTGCATATGGTATTAAATCACTTCTCACTATTGTCAACACTTTTAAAATGATTTAATAAAGGACAGTAGCAAAAGTACTTCATTAGTTACTATCAGTTCTACAAACAAAGGTTCAGGTTCTGACAATAGAAGGAAGGACAAAACAACCCAGCTATATGATAAACGAGTCCAGATTCGTTCTTCTTCAATGAGAGTCGGAGTAGAAATTGTGGTTGTGGGTGAAATGGCCTTGGAAGATCCCCAAGAAGGGAAAACCGGAAATTCTTTAGTTGGTATTTTCAGGGTCTGAACTGGTTCTGGTAGGAGAAAACTACAGATCAGTGTTCTCAATGCCTTGTAGATAATTGCTCCTCTAAACGACGACTTCACTTCAGATGTTGAGTAGATCTTCCGATGGATGAATTCAAGTATCCAACACAAACACGAACTGATAATTGCTGCAATTACATAAAACGAGAATTAAGTGCAACATTACTGCATTTACAACCGAAGATAAAACAGAAAACCTGTTTCCTTACCACTGCAGTTTGCAATACAAAATGCAATGATTAAGTTTAAATACTGATCGGAATTTTAAGTCCATAATCGTCTCGTTTCTAACGCCAATGAACTAACAATGCGAAGCAATTACTTCAACAAGATAAGTTTTTGTGAAAGGTGTTTATGGCCAGGGATTTCTTCTCCACAAAAAAAAAACAAAGCTATGGTAATTGGAACTAATGGAACCGCGTCAAGTTTTACGTATGCACACTGTCATCTAAATTCCCTCGATTTTATATTTTATTGAAGATACCCGGACAAAGTAGACCGATACCACTGCTCTCCATCAAATCGATATTACGTTAATGTCCTACGGATTGGACCTACAGATTAATGTCTATTTGTTTTAACAGGAGATGAGGTGAGGTGAGAAAGAGCGTAACCAGCCAACCAGAGGACGCTTTTAAGCATCTAAAGCTCAGGCCGGGATAGAGGAGGGGGAAAGGAGTCGGTAGAGGCGTAATTTGAAGGTACCATCGTCATTTGGAGAAACCTCCGTTAAGATGGTTAACCATTACTACTGAGCCCAATACCTCCCGAATGTGAAACAAACGCTCTACTACCGAACCCCGGCCGATCGGTAGTGCCTTTTCATATGCCCTTTAATGCTTTTTATTCTCTTTGTTAAATCTGCTTCTTCTCTTTAAATAAAAATTAACGATTGTAGTTTTTCTTGCAATTTCTCGGAACACTACCACATTCCTAAGCAACGTCAATAAATTCTATGATCCTTTGTTCTCTTCTACAACAACACATCTGCTTCATTCTTTAGGTGCAAGCTTCCACGACGTTGGTCAAACGAACACACACTTTAAGTAAACATTTATTTTAGCTTTAGGAATCAAATTCATTTGATGACTAAGTTAACGGAAATTTAATCAGTGATCCAACAAATTTCCTTGATTTACAAATTAGGATTAATACGAACTTTTTTTTTTTTTTTTTTTTTTTTTGTACCCAAGAATATATCGCATTCCTCATGGTGTAGCAGTTAACGACGTGGACATCGGATTCGTGCTACTCACTGGGAGATTTCAGGTCTTGCAGACATGCACGTGAACTGGGGGTTTCAACGATTTTGTTCACATTCATCGAGCGGATGCATGTTTGGTACCTCCCTAGACGCTATGAACATTCCAGCTCATACCTTTCAATTATACGAAGATATGAAGTCTGGAGTGGCCACGGTGGTTCTGTTGGTAGAGCGCTCAGCTCTGGTGCTAGGAGTCGTCGGATCGATCCCTGCTCATGCCATGTGGGCTTTGTGGTGGACAAACACCGTGTGCGTGGGTTTTCTCGTGGTGCTCCCGTTTCCTCCCACTTTCTTCATTCCACCAATTCATCCCATCATCATCCATACGGTCTCAGCCATAGTTGCCTAAAGACCTTAAAATAAATTCAATGAACTCTGGAGGAAAAAGTAGGAACGGGGCATTGCATTTTGTACGGAGTATTAAGTTACAGGCCTACGGGATGGCCAACTCCTCAGATGGAAAAATGATTTAAAGAAATGTAAAAATACTCGTAGTTACGGATACTGAGGTACCAGAATGCCAATAAGAAACGTTAAAAAAAAAAGTTATACTTGGATAAATAATCACGTACGACGTGTCGACAAATTCCAATGTACTCGCTTAAAAACAACAACGTTTAAGATTACATTAGTGCAGCACAAAGAAAGGACTCTCTCCACATGAAAATTTCAATGTCAAAGAATAAGCATTGAGCAGCAACTCCGCCACCCCTCTCCCCCCCCAAAAATAGAGCTAAATTGCATTTTACTATCAAACTTTGCTCAATTATATTTCTCGGGTAAAATTTTGACCATGATTTTTCAAACTGACACGTATTGTCATTTCTGTCTGTGCCACCCCACAGTGCCTGTAAATTCGAAACTACAATGTCGAACATTAGATCAAAGCTACGTTGTTTTCTTGTTTAGGCCTCCTTCATTAAACCACCCTGTATGTAACGGAAACGCGAACTCTACACTGAAGGAGAAAGCAGACTGCAACACGTAGAAATATGGTAATGAAGTATTTTAAAATTTAGATTGTACCTAATTTAGGTAAACACTGAAAAAAAAAGTAAGGACAGACCATAATCATTGGTGATAATAAAGGAAGAAAGTGGTTAAGGCACTGTGTCCAAAATGGTTTGGAGCAAAAGGAAGAAGCATACGGATGAAAGTCAGGCGCAGAAATGTCATAGGTTGACAAAAATCAGAGGACGAGGTTGAACTTAAAATGAAGGATCTGCCGCTAATAATCATGTAGAACAATGATGATGGTTTCCAATAAATATGACGTCCTGCATGTAAACACTTGACAAACCTTTCAAAGGACAAAAATAATAAACTACCATCATCTTGCATGCATTAACTCCACAGCATAATTCTGCAAGTGACGCCCTCTGTTGCATGACCAGGCACTTTTGTTTTTCTCAATCACTTCTAGAAAGAGTCAATTTTATTACTCATACACTCGAACTTGTTCTTTCCTTTGTGTTTAGAAAGAAATGCCGAAGGCGTGTAGCGTGTGGCGCCTGATTCAGTGAAAACCGAAGTTCTGGCGCGGCCCTTTTCGCCCCGAAGATATTCCCAGATATCACACCTTACAGTCCCACGAAGTTGCAAGTGAGTTTTTGGTCCATATTACTGGAACAGTGATTTTTCTGTTCCCACGATGGAAGTCGGCACTACAACTGTACAATAAAAGAATCGGTGATTTTTCGACAGGCACCGTTATCCACCCGATTCAGTTAACGAATTTCGGTATTTTCAAGGAATTCCACGGACAAAAAGGTGATATATTCCGTTGCCCTGTTCAGCTCGGAGCGTTTACCTTCGAATGGTGTGAATGCGCTCATAGGTATCTTCTCGACAACGGGTCTGTACGAGGTAGATAGAATCGTGAAGGAAAAGATTACTACCAACGCCAGAAGTACAAGAATGAGCCTTGATGGGCAGGGAAGCACAATGAAATCAATTAATTTGTCTATCTGGCAGACAGCACCTTTCATGATCTATTTTATAAGCAATAGAAGAACGTAAAATCAGTTCTTTCATTAACATTTCAGATTTGAATTTAGTTACTGTCTTTTACCAGCCAGGGCCTAGTTATTAGATACAAATCCCGGCATTTGTCTGGTATGACACGAGAAACCTGTCAACGGGCGACCGTTGGGATCGTTCCCAGGACCTTTCGATTGCTAAGCGGAGCCAACCACCTTGCCAAGCCTAAGCAAACGCTATACCAACTGAGCTCGGTATTAATTTAGACAATAACAGTATACAGCCTGAAAAACGTTCTTTCGCTTAGAAACTGAACTGACAAGAGTTCGGCTTTTCTTTAATAAGAAAGAATAGCAGCAAAATACAAAATATTTTGATTCGTCAAGAAAATACTTTACATGTTCAACAAATTCAATATTGTTAGTTGGTGTCAGTTTGATTCTTCAACACCTCACATACCAATAATTTATTTCAGGATATATTTAAAATTATATTCACAACAACATGAGACAAAGAACTTAGGAGAGGACCCAGAAGTGCTGAAACCTTAGGAACTTCCCACAGATTGTGAGGTGTCTCGAGAGTAAGGAAATCCCCAAATTTCGGGAAATCTTGGGATAGGAAAACTCCCGACACATAAGGCCACCATACTACATTTGTAGAAAACTAATAATATGAATAAATCTTTCCATAAATTTACATTTCAACTTCTCAAAACAAAGTAGATTTAGGAAAATAAATTTTTAATGTGTAAAGTGAGCTAACAAATCAATAGGAATAATAGCTTTCTAAAGATATTAAAAGACACGCTTTTCTTAAACTGTAAAATAATTTTGTTTATGCATGACTGAAAAGAAAACCAAGGGGTTTTCTCGCTCTCATATACAGTTACTTTATAAGATCTTCCATTTTAAAAAGTTTTTTTTTTTTTTTAGTTTTTCGAGTCATTTTTGTGTTCGGATACTTTTTCTCAAGCTTGTGATCCAAATCCTAAAATGTTCTGCAACCAGTCAAAACTCAACATCGTTGCAGGCTAGTATTTATTTTAGGATAAAAAGTTCATATTAAATGAAATATTAATATGCTTTTAAAATATATGAAAGTAACACTGGAATATTGTATTGTCACCAGACTTACGTCGCTGTGCAAAATTTCATTACTGTATAACGTCGGGAAATGAGTTAAATTGACGTTACAAAATTTGAGAACACCACGAATGTGAACTAAAGAAAATAATGTAATAATAATAATAATAAAAACAGCACATCACTTTATTTGAGCCAAGTATTAGTTCTGATTCTGACGTAAAGTTAAGTTGAACGTTATAGATGAGAATTTTAAAATTATAGGAATAATAATAAGTCATCCCTCATTTACGGTCAGCGGCAAAGGAAAAACAGGAACAACAACAATGGTTTAAATAGCTTCTGTATTAATTAATGTTTCTAATTCATATTTTTAGTGAGTTGAAAATATTGTTTCTCCCACTTTCTTCGTTCCACCAATTCTTCCATTATCATCCATACGACGTGAGCCAAAGTTGCTTGAAGGCATCAAAATAAAAATAAAAAGGCGTCTTGACTGGGATAAGGGATACCAGGAACAAATCCTTAAAATATGACTGTCCCGTATATGAGACGATTGATCAATTGCACCAACGATTCTAACTAATCTTGAATGCACACTTCACTTACAAAAATCATGTATACTTATATATATAAAAAAAAGACAGCACCTGAAGTGCGTTCTACGCCATTTTGTGGAATACTGAGTCACTCGCAGCCCCCCCACAGTAACCTGACTGAAATATGGTTACAGGTGATTCCAGGTTTCTTATCCCCGAGAGTATATTTAGACGTACATTTTTTTGTTACTGATTGTACATTTACTTTTTCTCCCGAAGTCCAAAGGTTATGGGAATCATAAAATTAACATTGAAACATCCAATTCAATGAAGAAGATATCCATTTATCTTACTCATTCAGAAACTGATTCAACGTCAACTTATCCAGCTAACAACGTACCGATCGACAAAGAGGTTTCATATAAGCCTAGATGTTTCACTGAGTTCACTCCTCTACGCATGCGATATCAATTATTCGGTAACAGTCACGTTCACAAGTAATTAACAAGCATGTATCTACAAGGCTACTAGATAAAATAAAAAAAAATGGAGCTTCTCACGGTGACGTCAAACGTGGTGAAGGCAATGACAATAGGAAATAAAAATCAT
>JAGDQP010000069.1:104068-165553 GCA_022664845.1 Lepisma saccharinum
AACAATATTTTTTTCTTTTACCTCGATGCTAGTATGGCATTATTGAATTATCGTCGAAATTTGACATGGAGGTAAGGCTGAATTTGGATTGCTACCTCTGAAATGCAAAGTTGTCTGCAGTGTGAGTGTGTGTGTACGTGGTTGTGACGCGAGGCGATGTGCTTCATTCAGTTGTGACGAGTGTTATTACATATACAGACTTACATACATTTATGTAGTCTTAGATGCACACACACTTTCTGTACTCATGTAAAAATCAATACTTCTTTATTAATAATTCCACATACTCTCCTTAGCAACCATTTCTTGTGTATTCCTGCCTGACTTGCAGTTTTCTTTGCTGGACTTCCCTCTAGCCTCAGGCATAGCTACACGTTTAGAGATGGCACATTTTGATAAGACGCCCATCTAGACATGTACGGAAATCTGGATGCATGTTCCTGTCATCTTGTGCCATTGTAAGCTGTACGGAAATGAAACAATTTTATCATATTTTAGCCTGTACGAATATGTGCTGTACGGATCTGTGCCAGATTCATTATGACAAACATGTACTGAAGGCTAGTTAAGAAACAGAACCGGTCTGTAAACACGAGGAAAAGAAAAGAGCAATGTTTCAATGAGAGTGAATACAATGACCTTGTAATTTGTAAGTCCTGATTTTGAACACCGGTATTGGTAACCACCTCATACATTAATCAGCATCTTTTACTTCCGTTTCATTCATTATACAGGGCGATTCTGAATGATTGTGTAAAAAAAAACGGTAAATTTCTCAGATCCAATAAAAGAAATTATACACAAGATTTAAAGTGAAAGCTTTAAACATTTTATCTAGTATATATACAGTGTGCAATACTGCTGCTTCCCACATGTTTATTATCGTCATTAAAGGATACTAAAACATATTGTAGTGCCTCTAAAAACAAACATATCACATTGGAAACACTGTCACCTTCGTGGCATTACATTTTACCTTGTAATGTCTACTTTATGGATACAAAGCTATTTCTAAAAATATATTTCTACTTTCGTGACCACTTCAGATTTATTATATTTATAATAATAATAAAAAAAGTTTAGGGCTTGAAGTTGGAAACCATGTATCTTAAGAAAGAAGAGATGCTGACGTATATGTAGGTACACATTTTTTCTTAACTTAGTCTAGTGCATTTACCCTTTAACTTTTGCATGGCATTCAGAACAACCCTGTATAAGTCATGGAAGATGATGATGGGTGTTCTGCCCGAAGATGCCTGGGAAATGTGAACCGATGGTGGTTTTCCATTGCCTTCCATCGGATGAAGATTATACTTTAAGGACGGGAGCTACAGTTTAATGTGAGTTTTGAATAACGTGTGTACCCACCGAGATTCGAACCCTGGACCCCTTGATTACAAGGAATCGAGCGTTATCACTCACCGACAGGAGAAAGACTATGGATAGAAAAACTATTGTTACATTAAACTATTGTATGGAGTTGACATCTATAGTTCAGGCCAGGTATGCTAGGGAAAAGGACGCGGAATCACCCAGGGTACTATCGCAAGATTTTTCTGCTATGATTGAGAGAAAAAAACTCGGTCCGGATCGTCATCCGCTGGTATCGATTCCACGACCATCCGAATGCGAGGTCAACACTCTTATTAATTGAGCTTCGGCTGCTGAATTTGTAAATTTGATGATGGTGCATATGACGTGTCAGAATACCAAATGAAAATACAGTACTTAAAGCAGTGATTTTGTAGTTCCTCTTTATTCAATAGTAGAGAGCAAGAAAAATCAGACTGAGCGGGTATGCAAACGTCACGCAGCAATCAATGCAAATGATATCAATACGGCAGACATGTGGAAGCATGAATTTCCTTTCAAAAGTAATAAAAAAGAAACCTAATCCAGAAACACAAAGAAACTTTTCTCCTTGAGCTGGGATGAGTGGGTAGTTGAAAACTTTTTTTTTTTCAGTACGTGAAGTCGCAGGATCTTCCAAACGGAGGGGTTAGCGTGACCTAACGTTTGAGTGCCTATTCACATGTGGCCTTGGTTCAGCCAAGCCGACGGCCCTGATCAAACTCGTTTCATCCGTCGCACGGATGGACGGCATTGTTCCGAGCGAGCGACCCGTCTTCCAGGGCATTCTTCCCTTTCTCAAGGCCAGCCACCAACAGAGATTATTACACTCGCTTCTGCGTCTTCAAAAGATGATGCGGTCAGTTTCAGACATGAACCCATGAACCCTATGAAGAATTTAAAAAAAAACTAGCATTTGACTACGAGAAGTTCACCAAGAATCCCATGAAAAGTTTGACTGCGCAGTTATATGACGTCATAATTTGCGAGCAGTAACATTTCTACTCTAAAAATAGTTCTTTTATTATCTCGACCACTTTGCAAATGAAAATATTGTCTTTGAAATAGGTACGTAGATAAGAGCCTCAAAAAGCCTTAGTATACACACAAAAAAGTTTGCAAATATCACGTACAGAGTCGCTCAGAACAAAAGGGTCAACCTAAGCACAAGTCTAAACCACAAACGTATGGAGCGAGAGCCCTGTCCAGTCTTCTGCGGTGTTCTACCCAAACGTTGCCACCTCTTTAATATTCTTGTCTTCCTTTCTATCTGGGGTCGATCATGTACGTAAGCGTTCAAGGGGGGCGGGGGACTTCAATCTTTTCCCATCTGCTTTGACAAAATGGCAACGCCGAAGAAAATTTCTTGGCGGAATCTTTCAGGCGATCGATGTCAAAGTTTGGTAAACCGCAAGTGGTAGGGGAGGCCTCTAGTCCCTAGACCGAAGGTTCTTAAAAGAAGATCCGGAGAATATACAAAATGCCTTTGTGGACTGTAAATAATACAACACTTAATAGACAAAAGAACAACAATAAAATCCAAAAGGAAAAATATAATTAATGCGTATGTATTTACATACGTAAGTACATTCGCACACGATAAGGCAAAAGAAATGATAACCAGGGTCAGCGGGTTATGACCATGATTCCATGTAACAAGAAGAGGAAATGAGTTATTTTTTACGTCATATCCTGTTTTGTAGAATAATACTGTGGTTCACGTGTAATTTCACCCTCTGTCGTATACAATATATGAAAATGAAAACGCCATACATAGATTACATTAGATGACAGTTATCATTTCCACTGGTTCCGACCACCTAGGGTGCAATATACTGAATTACTAAATGCCGCATTCATTTACAAAATTAGTTTCTGTATTATATACCGATCAAACACTACAACCATCAAAGGTTAAAAAACAGTCTTAAAAAAAAAAACTAAATATTTCTTCCTATACAAATTGATTAGACCAGTAAATCGTAGTCAACACTAGAATAATTAGAAATGAATAAATGGTTAGGTTCACTCGTTTCTTAATGAAGATGTCACACGTCTTTCAACCAAGAAAAAAAAGACAAGCTGATATGAATGTACGCGAAGAGAAACAAAAGAAGTCACCTGTGGTGATTAACATCGCCACTTGCAACTAACGCTTTGTGACTGTATGTAAGGACTAATGATGAAGGGCGTTTTGCCCGAAGGCCCCTGGGTAATGTGAATTGATGCTGATTTGTCATCGCTTTCCATCGCATGAACATGACGTCCTTAGGACGGAGCCTACAGTTTAACTGTATATATATATATAAATCACAGCCATATTCAATCCACTACTGGATGAGGCCTCTCCCCGAAGGGAGGAGTTGGTCTACTGCTCCCACGCTGACCAGACGGGTTGGGAGAGGAGAGCCGGAGCTCTCACTGTGATCGCCACTGTCTTTTATTCACAGCAGCTCCCCAATTGTCCTCACGATGCTGGGTCAACACCGAAATTTTTGAGCCCCCACCGGGAATCGAACCCGGGACCGCTCGCACTGAAGTCGAGCGCGCTACCGACTAGGCTACGCAGGAGCTCATATATATATATATATATATATATATATATATATATATTAATAATGAAGTTAAAACTTATATACTGTAATGGAAGAAACAGTCTGCAAATCTCTCACTAACTCCTTTAAACGTCCCTGCCTCTGCAACTCACAGTCACTTAGCTCGTAAATTATACCCACAACACTAAACACTAATCGTGTGCCAAACCCGATACAAAAGACAGGTGTACAAACTAGCTTTATTCCACATGGCAGGTGGATGATTTGTAATAATAATAATAATAAAAAAAAACGGAAAATTTATTCTCGTAACCTGTTCTTCCCATCATCAACATCTCTTTATGTCTCTGCATCCGCATGTCACTTCCACGTCACTTACTATCATAGCAACTGACTGAAAAAAAAAAGAAGTTAATTTGTACAGTCCGTATAAAGTTAACTTCAATATTCTCAGTTACCATGGTGATTATTAACAAATGCGGAAGTTTATCGTAAGAAGTCGGAAGTAATCTGTGAGTAGAAACAGTCTTCGTAAGTTTTATTTACAAACAAACAAAATAAAGTATAAGTGTGTTCATTCCATCTACCTTCTTCGCTCTGTCAGCACTCCACGTAACAATAATAGAGAGCTTTGATTGCACTAAAGAGAACGAGAAAAACGCCCTGATTGGAATTTCTATCAACAAATTGGGTCTCCCCCTTGGTTCAATGGTTTCCTTGGACTCTGGACAGAGCTTTACAGAATTTTCCTTAATTTTATCATGCACTACAGGTATGGTGCCCTGCTCCTCGCGGAAGAATACTTGCTGGGGGACGTTATCCCTTAGTGCCTGTACAACTAATCTAATGATTTAAAAAAACAGCTCAAATGTTAGGCTAAACTCCAGTAGTCATTTCTTTCGATGCATTTTCGATCTGAATGAAGAATAATGTGTAGCAAGAAATGCTAAGTAATTACATGCACTACCATTTGGTGTGCAATCATCAAAATTAAACAAAATTGTGCCAACAGATGCGAAACCTCGCCAAACTTGTACTTTTATACTTCAACTCCCTTTAGATATCATTTTAAATCAGTTTTCTTTCTGCCTTATGCAAAAGAACCTCGTTATCTCCCAGCAATCAACAATGGAACATTAACTGAGTGAAATATTAGCCAAGCTTCGCTGCCATTTTATGAGCGATGCATTCATTACAGCGCAGCGGCTATTTCCACTTTCATTACCACGCGAAAGGAATTTAATGAATACATACACACACACATTCTCATCTTGTACACACACACACACACACGATATACTGACTCTGTTAGACAAGGACGTCCAACTTAACCAAGCTTTTGGAAAACGTTCGTGAATACTCCGAACAATTACAGGATGAATGGCAGAATAACACATTTATTTCAAGGTTTCATGCACTGAAAGCTTGCTACAAGTTACAACATTCCTTTAGGACAATGTTGTCCCGTGAATTAAAAACATATTTTCACGGATTAATAACACAGTACTTTAGAAAAATTAAGCATTTTGCGAAAGTCGATATGAAACTGCTGAAAATTTTGTACAAAAATTAGATTTGTGTATCTAGTTTCTGAGTATTTATCACAAAATAGCGTTCTTCAAGGTCGGAAAACAATTTTGTAATTTTGTATATATAATTGAATCTTTAGCTGAAAATCAATGCAGTTTTTTTTTTTAACTGCTGTGTGGCATTTTCTAAAAGACAATAGGATCCCTTGGAATTATTCGTAGGTTATAAAACTTATCAATGAAATAATTGTCATTAAATTCTAACGACACTTTTGTGAAGAATGTGTACACAGTGCGTTTAATAAGTTCCGGGACTACCTCGAAACACAATACTTAACGATGCCAGAAGAAAAATATTACCATTTCAGTTTTCTACACATTCCTTTCCGCAACGCACACTCGACGGACTGGAGTGCCCTAGGACAGTCTTTTAGTGAAATAGTATTCAGCACGGCCATCACATTCGCTTGAATCGATACAACATCCTGAAAACGCTCCCCCTTGAGGGTAGATTTGAGCTTAGGGAAGAGCATGAAGTCCACTGGAGCCAAATCAGGCGAATATGGGGGGTGTTCAAGGACTGTGACCCTTCTTTATCCAAAAACAGATGCAAAAGAAAACTGGTGTGGGCCGGCGCTGAACAGTATTCCTGTTGACGACTTTCCCACGGCGTTTCAGAGCCTTTACGTTCTCGAATGTGTTGTGCGGGAAGAAATATATGTAGAAAACTAAGGTGGTAGTAAAATTTTCTGGCATTGTTAAGTATTTTCGAGGTAGTCCTGGAACTTATTTAACACACTGTGTATGCTGTTTAGGCTCCCTCAAGTTTCAAATGTCAGTTCCCTGAATATATAAACGAGAACACCCACGAGGTAAGCAGTATGTACGCTAAGCTCAATGCGACAGGAAGAATTTCTGACTATCCACTCCATATCCTCTGAATGAATTCCGAATTCGCTCTTACATGCAGCAGGTCGTATGTTTATATCTACTGTAAATTTACGAACACCCTGTACAATTTCTTCGTAAAAATTACCCTAACTAGCATAGTTATTAAACACGTATCTATCGTCACCAGTACTTAAGTTCATGGATGGTTTACAAAGTATCCTTCAAGAGAACATTTCGAAAGTCAGGTTCTTTTATTATGCCTCTGTTTTCCGCTCCCTACAACGTATTTCTTCAACCCGTTTCTTAACTTTATTCAAGAGCCCACAGAAAAATATTATTTTTCTGGTCTTTTCTCGTAACTAGAGTTTTTTTTTTAATATATTTTTTTTTTATTTATTTCTCATATTTACAATTTTCTCATATCCTTGAAGCTGAAATTCAAGTATTTTCCTCCCCAGTTTTAATATTTGCTGTCTTGTAGATGCTTTCGCTCAAACTTCCATTAACGTCCTACACGTCCTTCTTCCCTGGTAGTTGTTCTTAAAAGAGTTTAACCGGATATGAACCGAGGATCAGGCGCACAGATGTTTCCTTTGTTGTACGGCGTAGGATAAAAAGATGAGTCGGTAAAAAGAGTCCGTCTGAATACTAAATAACTGAAATGGAACTGTACCACCCGAGAGGTCGTTCAAAAGCATCCGCCTGGGTCATTAAACAGGTTCAAGGTTACGTTACAAAGCTATCGCCATCGCAAGATTACCGCAACCGTGACGTGTGAACGGAATCCGCAAACGCACCGACAGAGCGAGAAGTATGGTTGTCGAGATTTTTCTTATTACAACCTACAGCAGACTGAATGATTCTTTTGTCAGTATGAACTTACATGGATGGAGGTTCCTGTAGCGGATCACAGATATGTGGATCTATTTATTTAGTAAATTAAAAACTTCTTGCCTTTCCCAAGGGACTCCCTTCCCTGCATGCACTATTTCTCGCTTAAGTAAAATCCATCCTTGTTTTCTGTAACGAAAAAAAAATCACAACCAGTGCTCGAAATGGAATTTAGAAGTGACTGTATATTTCCAAATGGAAATTTAGAAGTGACTATATATATACGTTCATTACTGATGTATTATCTGTTTGCACACTTCGCTTACCATTTATTTATAGACGGAAATTCGTGCGCGCGAAAAGGGCACCAGTGCAAGAGATTTCACTTTCAACCACGAGAAATTACAGTACAAATTCACGAAAACAGAGCTGTCTGAACAATACACAGTCTGTTTATTTTTAATCAATACCTTGAAATACGCGCACCAGCAAACAGGTCCAAACTTCTTTTGACGTGTAAAGAAGAAACTCGATATAGACTTAACTTTGTCCTTTCCAAGAAGTCTCCCCCCCCCCAAAAAAAAGCGTGGGGCGCCTTTAGTAAGTTTCCAAGGTTCTATAGAACAATAATAATTCTTCTTTCGCTACTGTCGTCTGCCCACGGAAAAGCCTTGAAACTGACTCTTGTTTCTGAGTGTGTATCCAGCAACTGATGATGTCCGCGTAACAATACTGTATCGTCATCGACCAGCTTCTACTTCTATTGGCGAACTCATTATGGAATTACAAAGTTCCAAACTTTAAGAGTGAAGTTTTGAGTTTTACACTAAATACCACAGATATAGTAGTGTGGCAACAAAAAAAAATAAATCTGATTATATATTTGAAAATCCTGAGAAAACCAGGCAGGATCGGTTCGATCTCATGGGCCTCCGAATACGCAGCCAACATTCTACCAACTGAGATGCTTCCTCTCGGTTGTACAACACTGGACAAAAGTACTGTCGCATGTCTTTAAAAACTATTTCTCAAATTCGCGGGCGTGACATCTACTACTCAAAATTAAAATTAGGATTTATAGTTCCCATTGCGTTACAAAGAATATCATTCTCAGAGACAAAACGTGTGAACTTGGTAAATTTTTTGGACTTTTTTTTGTCGACGAAAAATTATTTTTGGCAAATATCGCTTTCTTCAGCAACATATGAGGACAATATTTTCTTCCAAAGTGCGTCAAGTGATTGTGCATATGTCTACGCCAACAATCTTTCAATATATTTATTGTTGAAATACGAAGTGATTTATTTTGTATTTTATGCCCTGAATAGTTGTATCTATGTTGTCCAGCTCATTAGGGATGACACGTCTCTGAGGGTGTTGTTCCTCCAGGGAAATTCGAAACAGTTTGGAACAAACTTAATAGCTGCCACTTGAACCTTTTGCAACTGAGACAATACTAATAATTTTTCGGAAAAAAAAAATATCAATGCGTATTTTAAAAATCAGAACTTGACAAAATAAGCTTATTAAGGAAGAAACTAATAGAACTGTGCAAGTAGAGAGAAAATACTGGCGGAAATAACGCGAAACAAATTTCAATGGTTGTTCGACATCAGAAGAGTTCTCTTTATTGTGGAGGGAGGAGAGGGAACATTGTAACGAACAACCAACAGAACCTAACGGTTAATACAGTATTTTACAGCAGTTGCAATTACAGAAAGGGTAAAAATAATCCATAAATATGCTGAAGATTATAAGATAACATCAAAATCTTGGAAGTACACTCATCACCTAAGCTTCTACTTGTCTACGGAATTAGGATGCCGTTTCTAACGCATCCTATTCGTTTTTCTAGATTGCAACCAATGAAACGGTGAAGAGTTAAAAATATATATATAATGATCTCAGGTGGCGCGCAACGTAACCGCTAGCCGATTTACCTTCTCTTTTTATTGTATAATATATAGTTTTCTCGACGTCCGGTGGCGCCACGTGTTCTCAACAGGTGACAACAAAAGGCAGAACAAAAAGCCACAAAGAGGGTCGACGTAACAGTCTCTTTTCTTTTCACCTGTTTCGTCATTAAAAACCATCTCGATGCCAGGTGGCACGCGACTACTCACATATTAAACCCTAATAGAAAACCAAACTAAAAGAGAGAGAGAGAGGGAGAGAGAAATGGAAAACCCCAACTACCAAATGAAAAAAAAAAAATGCTGAAATATTTCATTGCAAATGCTTGAAAATGAACACTGTCCATTGTTTTCTGTGGGACTACTTTCACCACAGTCTGTGCATCTACGAGTTCGTTAATCCAAATGATTCTCTTGAGAGCATCCGGGCGGCTGGAATACATGCACTGTTCATTTCTCTTATTTGATGGATACAAGAATAATCACCTTACCATACTCTTAGAGAAAGAATTTTGAATTTATTTATGACCTATTGGCATCTTTGACTCAGGCCAGTATTCGGTAGGGTAGAGAATGAGGAAGGTAACGACCAAAGCTTTTGTTAAGGTACTATCTCGGGATTCACCTGGTAAAACGGAGAGGAAGCCCTGGAAATCCTCAGGAGGATAGTCGGCTACGGGTTTCGAACCCACTGTCTTTCAAAGTCCGCGATGTTACCGACTGAATTAACTACGGGGGAGGGGGCTGGGTTCTCATCGAAAGATTTCTTTTCAATTAAATAAAGAGCTCTCTTTTGTCTATCATTTTGAGTTTTTTTTTTTTTTTTTAAATTTCATATATTTTTTAAAATAAGATTTCATTTTTTTATCTTCAAATCTGGTTATTCTTCAGTTTCGGTATGAATAGCTATAGAACGACAGCATATTACGCTGTGACAGGACGGGCTAATTAAAACCACACTGGATGGCTCCATTGAGGGGACAGGGGGAAGAGGAAAACCGAGCCTGGAATATGTGTAACAGATGATAAGTATGGGATGTGGCACAAATGAAGAAATGAAAAAGAAAAGCAAAGAGGGGGACACAAGAATGGAGAAACGCAGAAAACCAATCTACGGGCTGATAATGAAACGTACGAACGTAATCAAAACTCCCTACAGAATAGACAAACAAGTTTTCCTTTGAAGTATGAAGATTGCATACCTTTCAGGAAACTAAAAAAATACAAACTTCTCAGTATTATATCAAATTATCCAACGCACTGACAGGGACATGCAATGTATCATCTCCCATTGACAGCATATTAAGACTAATTGTAGTTCATTATACTTCACAACTTCGAAGTTTTTTTTAACTTGTGATTTACTCTATTTAATAATAATAACAACTAACATACCGGTAACGCACGTAGCCTCACGGAAAGCAGTCGTGGTATTACAACATGTTTACACGGGTTCGAACCCTGTGAGTGAATAACTATTCTGACTGAGGTCTTCCAGGGTGTCCCCTTAGTTTCACCAGAGAAATGCCGGGATGGTACCTTAAGTGAAATCCTGGCATCACCTGCATCTACCTACCCCATCCCGTCCTGAACCAAAGATGATGCCAGAAGGCCACGTAGAACCGAAATATTTAATAGGGAATTGAAGAACACGGAAATGAACTTATAAACATTTGAAACTGTTTAATTTACTAGACCTGAACAACACTTTGATAAAATTTCAACCGTAAACTTTTTCTACCTGCAAGTACACATACAGTTAGAATATTTAAAAGCGGAAGACGTAAAGTTTGATAAATAAGAAACCATTACACATCGCTCCGAAAAGTAACATTGAAGTAAATCAATATTTAATAACTAAACAGAGAAAAAGAACAGTATTTGACCTACGCACAAATTTGCACCAATACACTGTTACAACATACCACACAACATTTTCATGAGAAATTGTTAGGTTCGTTTCCTTGTTACAAATTATGAACATGCTAACTGGGCTTTTCTACAGCTTTTAACGAACTGTGCACGTATTCGGAACGTTCTCTGAAGATCTTTTTTTCTTCTGTATGCTGTCCACTGGACCAAGAACACGAAATATCTCTCGTCTCACTCGCCGTCTCTACACATCTCCTGAGTAGCAGGTTAACACCACACGACCACCTGCACTTCATCCCAAAGACAGCTGCTGCTATCACAAATCCACCTGCACAGAATTAATTCTTCCTGTTCAGTAGAAAGGCAAGAATCATCATCATCATCATTTTTTTAGGATGAAGACTTCGAAAGCACTTCTTTTCAAACTGCTGTTTCCGAAGAGGAACAATCAACTAGCTATGAATCGGTCATTTGAAAGGAACAGTTTCAATAAAAAAATATTTAATGAAACCCAACTGTCGTTCAGTTACATTTTGCTTGTTTTACGATTCCTTCATTAGTCGTTCAGCGGTTATTTCAAACAACTCGGCGTTAGTTTTCTTCATAACTCAAATCATGTAACAGAAACAAATTCTTGATATTATGAACTGCGAACAAGGCGTATCACAAAACATGTTCACAATTAGAGCACGGAGCTTTTCGAATTTTGGTATCGACAACAGCTATTGCTCCAGACGCGAAAGTTACCGAATTATGGAACACGACATGTTCTTCATATCGACAATTTATTGGAAATAGTATATTTCATATCGAAGAATATTGACAATTTATCATGGATTGTATCCAAATATCTTTCGATACCGATCACCATCAGCAGTATCTGCCGAAAACAGTAGGTCCTTCACACCCTCCCCATTCATCCAGATCTTGTGCTATCCCAGTGTTGCATTATAGCTATTTGATGGGTCCTGGGCTACTGACTTTCGCCCTAGGCCAAAAACTCTGTTGGGGCCCCTGTTACCTCTGTAGTCGTAAAAGTAACTTATTTTTAGAGGGTTCCCCTAAACGAGATAGGGTCTGGGCTGCTACCCCCTTTAATCCGGCTCTGCGCTATCCTCTGTCTTCGTGTAGATCTTCACCTTTCGTTTTCCTCTTCCTCTTTAGCATTTCCTCATTTGTTTTATCCTTTTGACGTTCAGTTGATCTCCATTCTTACCGATGCACAAATCTCCAATACTTCCCATGTACTACCATCCACTTTCGTAGAGTCTAGGTTCTGGCTCCATACAATACTCTACTCCTCAGAAAAGGTTCTTCTTAGTTAATGACTGTTTCGTCATCGCTATCCTCGTCTTTATTTGTCATATATCATCATCTTCACTTGTAACTGTTCCCAAATATTTGATGCTCTATTTTATCTTCTACCTCAATTTTGATGTTGAATTGATTCTTCTTCTTTTCCTTTCCCCTTTTTCTGGAATTAATACTCTCTTCGTTTTCTTTGCGTTTATCTTTATTCCAAGTTCCTCATACCTTTGTTCTGGCTCATTTAGCATCTTCTAAAGCGACTTATCTCTACAACAAAACCATATCATCTGGATATCTAATACATTCATTTTTCTTCCTCCAAATATAACTACACATAGTTCTTTTTTTCTCGATACTTCGATATTGTGAAATATTGATAGATATATAAAAAAAAAATCGCGCAGTTTGATTTTTAAAACCCATCAATACTGATTAAAAAAACACACGCACACAATTGAACACTGTTACAATTTTTAACATTCTAAGATGTACACCAGGGACTACACGGACGGACTGAAGCTGTCAAAAGATAGTGAATGGATACTTTACTATTGTTATAAAATAAATTTAACACACGACGAAATTATAGGACGTCACACTCACTCAGAAACAAAGTAATGCGACTGCGAATTGAAGACAAACTGTACATGGCTTCAGTCTTCTTGTTAATGCTGCAGATTTTTAGTAGTACAGAGCATACAAAATAAAAGTAGGGAGCGGTACTCGTTCTTAGATAGCGTGAATATCTGCTTTTAAAACAGCCCTTGATCCATTTCCTATAGCTCAAGGAATGAGTTGATTAAAAAAAAAAATAATCGAACATCGGTAGGTCTATGACTAAAGCAGTATTTCCAATGCACAACAGTATTTCGCTGAAATTGATGCAAAGACTACAATTCAAAAATTTGTAGTCAATACCACTAACATTGGTCTGAGTGATTATTCCTCTATCCCCCCCCCCCCCCCGAAGTATTTAATTCGTTAAAACTTCATTTAACAAGACTATTAACGAACGAACAATATTCCGCCTGCTGGAAACGAAGTCCAAAACTTAGGACTTCCTTTTGCTAACACGTATAAAGCACAGACATGTCTATTAACTTTTAATGTATTAATCAACGACATGAAGTGAGACAGACAGACATGTAAGCGGTACTACTTTCGCTTTGTTTTTACCTCGCGTAACAGACTACATTAGTTTCTCTCCCTAATACTTTTCGCCTTGATTAGCATTTTCCAGTTTCATTTATACACGTTGCAGCCCTATTGACCGTATCCAGTATATCGTATTCATTGCGAATGCTTCCTTTGCCCCAGCTTAGGAAGCAAATATTTAGAACTATTTTCATTTGTCCAATCTTTGATGAAGCAAGCAAACTATCTACTTTACATCTATTAAACAGGACCTAAACACCTTCCTCCAAAGTTAGTAATATCCCTTCTCCCTCCTCCACGTTTTTTTTTCTTCACATTTGTCTCGAAACTAACTACATCGCTCGAAGCACAGTTTGATGTCCCTGACGCCATGAAACTTCTCCGCGCCATTTGGCATCCACGTAATCCCCACGTCTGTTTTCCCTAACTCTATATTACCAAATCCCCTCACCCTAACAACCTCGAAATACACGCGTGCACACACATGTACGTTTTTTCTTATCCCAATTAAATTCAAAATGAGACATGACAAGATTCGGGGGAAAGAACACATATATATAGGAGTCGTAGCTGGAACGCGAGAAACCAACCCTGAGGCTTTTAATTTCAAGGAAAACAAAAACCAAAAACATCTATGTATGTTTCCAATAACATCCAGCTAGCAAATCTCATCAATTTGAATTGAGAGAAGTAATGAAAACGGATTGCCATTTAATTTGTTCGGTGAAACTTGGGACATACAGCTAGGTGAGAACTGATACGTTCATTGAAGCACGGGTATTAGGGTCACTTCACAATGAAAGTTTAATTTTAACTTCTCCCAAAATTTTCATTTGCACGAAGTGTATATGGATGTAGAAACGATACGTTTCGAAGTTTTGAGAGTAGAAGAACATTCAAGTTTATTATTATTTATCTCTGATTACTGGGAATTCTTCCAGTCTTTCCGGTTCCAATTCTTGACTCAGCCTATTCATTATTCTATGGAAACTTTCTCAGAATCCACCATGCTGAGAGACTCACGATCTTCTAAATAAGTTTAATGATTCTTATTTCTAATCCTATCGAACCGCCGTAGCTCAGTGGTAGAGCGTTGGCGTAGCGTTCTGGAGGTCCAGGATTCGATCCCAGCGGCCGACTATCCTGACTGAGGTTTTTCCAGGGTTTTCCTCAGTCGCACCAGGCAAATGTCCGGGTGGCACCTTCAAACCAAGCCCTGGCCGACACCTTCCCGAACCCTTTTCCCTCTCCTACTCCGGCCTGAGCCTTAGATGCCTAAAGACCATAAATAAAGTTCAAGTTTCTTACTTCTAATCCTAATGTTCGTGGTTTCTACGTTCATTGAATAATGTACAGCTCCTGTGTGCATCATCATTATGGTGTTATTGTCATCTTTTTCGCTTTCACCGGTCTATGATATTTTGCGCCAGACATTTCTTTTCTTTTGCCTAAATGCCTTTCGAACTTTGTGGGTCCTAGACTGGAACTGTTACATCCAGAAGGAACATTTGATTCATTTCTTTGTCCATTAGGCCTAATGTCATGCCTGATCTCTTACGATGTTGTTGTTCTGTCTGTTAACATGGTTCTGTCCCAATATGGTTGTCTATGTTTTATTTTCTCCTACTGCTTCTGGTTTCTATTTGGTCTTCCGTTCTTATTCTATATTTTCTAGCTAGTTATGGGTGTATTATTCCTCATTATTATTACAAGGTTTGTACCAGAGTAGAAACGGGGCACGTGTCATTAGGGTCAGGTTTTGGAAAGGGTCTAGACTTCAGACCCGATTTAGACTCGGCAGCCCAGAGGACAAAACAGAATTTTTAATAATATCCTTGCAATTGCACAGTTTCTTTCAGCGTATGACCAGGACCTGAGATGTTATTCCAGATCGGACCAGGTTACCGGGTCAGCCCTGGTTTGTACTACAATGGCCAGAATGCTAACGAAGATTAATTTCTCTCATTTTTTATTGTAAAAAAAGAAGTGTACTTATTCCACATATTAAAAATAATCTTGCACGCAAATTTTGTGTCAGTCTAACCGAACGACGACTGAAGTAATGGTAGTACGTTACGCGTAGGCGTTCAATCTATAGTGGACGGATGATGTTAACTACATCAGCTATTGTCCGTCCAGGCTTAAGAGTATACTGTTGCTCTTATGGCAACAGCGATGCCGGTTTGACAGCTAAATAAAAGAACGAAACTGAGCTCGCTGCAGCCGTTCTCTCACTTCGGGTTGCCATAGCCGAGCGGCAACGCTCCAGTCGCTGTTTTCCTCCCTCTTCCCCCGTCAAATCAACATTTCAAATGAAGAAAGGAATAGGGAATTAATTTTCGTACCAATGTTAAATATAAAACCTTTACGCGGGATCTTTAAAGAGAAATAACAGTAAAGGAATTTCGTGCGTCAAGGGAAGTGCGATAAGTGAAACTGCAGCTGTTGTCCATAAGCTGCAATAGTATAGATCAAACCCTGGATCGGTAATAGTACACCGTATTCAATCATTGCATGCTAGTATTATTTCATTCCTAGTTCGGCTGGACTGACACCAGGTGGCATAAAAGGACACGAGAAAATGGGAATTCGCGATTTATAAATTATTTTTAACTATGACTAGAAGATTAAGTTAATTCAGGGTTAAAATGTTTTGTTCAACTGGCTCTAACTGGTTTTAGTAGTCTAGAAAAGGAGTTGCAAGTTGTCTCAGGAGCGGAGATAGAACACCATGTTCATTTCGGTGTCACCCTATTGATTTAACCAACAAAGCAAATCCGAAATTTTGTCATTTGTCATATTGCAAACCAAATGTGAACAAGTCGGTTTTTTTTGTTTTTTTTTAAAGTAAACTTTGAAAAACAGAATGCACAAGAAGAGTTAATAACATATTGAGAAAGACACGTCTTTTATACAGTCACGATCAAAAGATTCTTCCTGTGAGTAAAATTTCTTTTGCAATTAACTTCACAATGGATAGTTCCATTTGTGTACTCTTTTTTTTTAACTTACAGAAAATCACAGTATCTTTAAATTGCAGAAAACTACTTAAATCGATCCATCCATTTCAAATTTAGTCGTAAAAAGAAGTTTTACCAACAGGAAACACTTTTGATCATGACTGTTCAGAGAACACATTATTTAAGACTTCAGAGAATTTGAGAAAACATCTGAAAAAAGAAATGTATAACGTTTTACAGTGTAAAAATAACCAACGTTCTTTAAGTTTATACTTTTGTCTACCTCCCTGCTGTTATACAACTAACTTAATCAAGTTATTTTCTCATCCTCTCCATCCTCAGATGCCAGTGTTAATTCTAAGGTCAGCTCTTTCCAGCACGTGTGTTGGCTACCAACGGAGGCCAATTGTTGCTAATTAACAGTTACATATGCGGTAAAACCCAAGATACACGTCTATCGTCGTATGCTGTGGGCTCAGCAAACGGAACACCAACTACTGTTAAATCATCGACACAAGATATAACACACCCATTAGTGGGAGAATATCTAGTTATGCAGCTACAACTCAAGGTTAACTCGGTTACTTAATAGCTTTTTTTTTTCTCTTCACAACTTCGAAATTTCATGTTGCCACGTAACACAGTATGGAAACCATGACATCCAGTTGGTGGGGATGGAAAAATAAAAGCGCTTACACCTTTTGCTACTTTTCCATACTGTCATTTAATTTCATTGCATTCTTCGCAGTGTTTTAATCCGGAACTACGCCCATTCCGCCTGCAAAACTGCTCACTTTCGCATCACCTTCAGATTTCCCTGTTCTGAAAGACAAGGATGCAGTTTCTACAATCAATAAGCAGTCGTTGTGAGCTAAATTTGGACTATCAGGTGGGTGGGTACTCGATTCATTCCACCCGCATAGCTTCCGGGTGTAACACTTTCGAGAACAAGCTTTAAATTCTGCGAATAACTGTGTAACGACTGTAAGCGACATGCTTTTAGTTACCTATTGGGTGTTTCTTACCCTTTTCTTGCTCAAAAACTTTAAACAATCCACGTATTAGATTTTCAGGACTTCCGCTGTATCTAACGTCACATTTGATTCACAAGTTTAGTACAGTAATGCCAATGAAATGGATTTTCTATGAGTATGTGCTTACACTGATGCCTGCATCGTTTTATTACTCCTATCACACAACAATAGAAGGGGTTTTGGTGTACAGAATAAATTTCAACATTTGTAATCAACGACTGTGTCAGCCAACTTCGGATGTCTAATGTTCTGTTCCTCACCGATTCTTATCCTACCTCTCTGTTCAACTATTTAATTACTTTACTATTTTCTACTTACTTACACAAAGACTTCAGATGAAACAGTTGCCATGTTACAATGAAAACTTCTGCTGGGTCTCTACTGATCTAAGTTTCGCAGTGGACACGTCAGTAGGTTAGTGTTACATATAAAACTGATAGCTATACTATCAGTAACAAAGCACAAATTATTTACAACTGAATTAATGTCTGAAATAAACAAGTCAAGGTTGCCATGCTGTACGAGGTACAGAGGATTAAAAAATATATACTGTGAAATCCTGTGAAGTACGGAGATTGTTCTGACACGTGTATAACGATCTTCCATGCTTTTAAGGGGGAGTTGTACAGATTTCATCTGATAACCATCCAACGCATAGGGCGAAAATAAAAAACTCGTTCCTTTTTTCTGCTCCGCTTTCGCTCTTATTAACTGCAGGGTTACAAGGATCTGAAGAAGTTATTCGGCATTCTGATCTTTTCAGTTTCTAATCTAAACACTGTCACATATTAATTAAAAGTGTATTATTTAGGAGTACGTCTGTAATTTTACGGTTATCTTTAATCCCCCATAATCTACTTTCCTCCTTACAAGGGGAGATAATATGTACTGCGTCACTTTCCTACATGAATGTTGGTTTCTAATAACGAACACTATTTATCTCCAGTATTATTAAAGGCTTTCCTGATTGCCTGGCCGTTGCAATATGGCAAACCTGGTGGCTGACGGTTGCTATTCAGTCAATCCCATGGCTGAGGGTTGCTATTCAGTCAATTCCATGGCTGACGGTTGCTACTCAGTCAATCCCATGGCTGACGGTTGCTACTCAGTCAATCCCATGGCTCACGGTTGCTACTCAGTCAATCCCATGGATGACGGTTGCTACTGAGTTAAACCCAGGCTGACAGTTGCAACCTCGTGACTGACAAACTTAACTCAAAGCTATATAGTCTTACCCTGGTGCAAAAAATAGTGTTACACTGTGTTCTCAATGTGTTCATTTGTAATCCCCTATTTATGTTTGACAAATACTTTCTGTCTCGGAAAATGATTTCTTTTCCTCTAATGTTAGATAATAAGTGAACTACGTTGCTGCCAAACTTTTATTTATACCTTTCCCATCCGCCGTTTGTTAATTAGTTACAACTTTCAGCAAAACCATAAATTTCTATGCATACAGTGTATTTCTTAGACAAAACATCCGACCACAAATCGGGATACTCGCGTTTGATTTCCCGCTAGAATAGTGATCCGATCTCACTATCCATAATTCATCTTTCCACTTGCTTTTGCGTAAAACATAAATAGCATTAACTAATCGCGGATCATAATTTTGACAACGGCTCAAGCAATTTGTATCATGCAGACTATTCTGAAGGTTTCAGTTACATTTATTTTTTTCATAAACTGCTTTAGGTACTTCTTTAGTATTCTGGCACCCTGTTTGCAACAGTATGGGCCAATCTCTCATCATATTCACACAATACTTCTTACGTTAATCCTCATGGGGAGGGGATGGGAGATGAGAGGCTGAATAGAAAAATTTGAATTGTGATTAACGGCTGAGGGGACGGACAAGGCACAAAAGGGTGACACACGCGCCGGCTTTATTCACTTGCTAAAGCTCAGCAACAGAGGAGGAACAATGACTATTGACTAGCTGCAATGCACACAATTCAGCGCAAGAAAGGAGTTGCGTGAAGAGAGGGGGAATCAAACTATGGTCTCTCCTCTCGATGATCGTCTGAGTCATGCTATGACAATAGAAGAAAAAATAAAAAAGGAAATCAGGTCAGTCAGCTGAGAGAAATAAGCAGGGAAGAAAAGCATGTGTTACAAGAGAGCATCCACTTCCACACAACTTACAAAATGACGTGTTCACTTCCCGTTTTGATCTGCCAGATTACATAAATCGAATGTGCAAGTCACACGCGACGAAAGGGAAAATTTAAGAAAGCTTGATTTGCATGGAGTTCGAAAAATGATCTATATAAATTTTCCGCCCTGAAAAATGTTTCACTTCACCCAACTTTCTACCAGCCAAGTGATTGCAATGAAAACAGAACAAGTCTATAGAAACCAGTAATTGCAACACAATGTTCTCATGCGAGAGCGAGAGAGAAATAGTTTTTCTATGAGGCATTACCTATCACATTATTATAATTTTATATTCAGAGTTATGGTTCCATTTAAGACAGGAGTAGGCATGAGGGGAAGAAGACGCAGCGAACTTACACTTGGAATTGGACTTCTGTGCATAATTTAAGAACCTACCAAATTACAGTTGTGGAACTTAGCCTTTAAGTAGCTACATAGCTGCAAGGAAGAGAAAGACAATTCCCACACAAATGAAACAATCTGAACAGACTTAATCATAACCTTAAAAACAATAATAACTCTATGGCTTAGACAACTCGCAAGTTCACCGCCGCGGTAACAAACTATTGGATTCTATGGAACAAACCAAGTTCATCATTGGATTCTATCCTGGGAAAAGGTCGCAGCCTACAAATGAGCCATCAAAAAAAAAAAAAAAAAAAAAAAAAAAAAAAAAAACTGGTCGAGCCTTAAGGTTCGCAGAATTTCTAAATTCTTCTCTAAGCAGACGCCGTGAGTACGAACTCGGCACATGCAAGTCACACGCGTCCTCACGATGAAGCCTAGCGTCATCGTCACGACGGAAATTCAAGCAGGCCTTGGGGTGTGGGCAGAGTGCACTTCCAACAGTCGAATAGCGAGATGGTATCTTGGACATCCTAGGCTGTTTCCTTTCCAATCCTTTCCCCACAGAAGATGTGTTTCATAACAAACACCACACGTCAAGACTTGAAATGTGTTCATGTCACAGAGTACCATACCTATAATAACCACTACTCTACAACCACATAGTTTAGAGATGAATAATATCTTAAAGAAATTTCTTAACTGTACACCCAAACAAGCAATCTATTCAAGAACAAACTTGGTACACATTTGGTAATGTTTCAATGTATATGTATCAAGCCATCTTTGGAGGGGAGTCGTTCTCAGTAACAGAATGAAACAAAGCCATATTGTCAAACTAGACAGCGTGTGTTTGTAAGTCAACTTCATGACTTTTCATCTTCGGTTTTGGCCCGTGAAAATGCTTTCCCAAGCCCAGTAACAATAAAGAGATGGAGGGGAGGAAAGAATAAAGAAGCAATGAAGAACGCCAGGCGAAGGAAGAAGAAGCTCTTGCTGAGTTAATACAGCATCCCAGTAGCACTTAGTTCACCGGTCTCACTGGAGACTAAGTTCGTTCCTTCGAGTGGAAATTTCCAAATCATAAGCGACTCTACCACTGAATACGGGTTGTTCCTTTCAATCTGTCAGATAGAGACCGTTCCTCTACTTGCTGCTGTTTTTTTATTAGTAGTAGTAGTAAGCAGCCTTTGCTTTGTTTGGGTGCTCTCCAGAAGGCTTTAAGAAGCTAATTCAATGGAAAAGGGCTTACCAATTGCAGTCACCAGATTAAAACAACTGCATAAGTTGTCGGCTGATTGCAATTCAGGGCGCTTCGATTGCCTGAAGGCTTTAAAAATAGAAGCAGCTAACCCAATGAAAAGGATTCAATCCATTTGTAGTGGCAGCAGATAAAATGTCAAATATTTATAAAGAAAAACATTTTTGACCTTCAGATATCTCAGGCCGGTAGGGTGGAGGAGAGAATTGAATTGAATTTTATTTATGCCCTTTAGGCCTCTAAGGCTCAGGTCGGACTATGGGGAGGGGAAAGGATACCGGAAGGTACCGGCCTGGGCCTAATTTGAAGGTACCATCCCGACGTTTGCCTGATGTGACAGGAAAAACCCAGTCAGGAATGAACCCACGCCCTCCCTAAGGTTAAGCCAACGCTCTACCACTGAGCCAAGGCCGCTGGGTTAGAGGAGAGGATGTTACAAAGTAGTCGCACAGGAACAAGTTTGCGGCATTTGCCTGGTTTGAATGATGGTAATCGCTCGACAAATTCAGTACGGATGGGATGCCGCGGGGATCATGCTCTTCCGATTGCTAGGCCAACGATCTAGCAGCTTCTGTCTACTTGTTAGTTACATTGAGGTGCTAATCTGAATTACACAAGACAATGGGGAAACAGCTCCCTCGGAAACAGCAAAAAACCAATTCCAATGAGCGCAGATATACATCCTGCAGTCCCCGCACTTTCTCCTGGAACTACTATAGTTAACGCGACAGTAACACACGAGCCTTATTTCTGCAATAAAAGTAAATAATGTAAAAATAATATTAACTAACTCTGGTCCACCAATCTATAAAGCAAAATTGTTAGTGATTTAGTTTTTCTGTGAAATAATGAAGATTACAACGACAAAAACGTTTAATTAAAATATCTAAAGTAAAAACGAGTAAAACACCTAACGCTATGTTTGATAGACTTTCATGATAAGTAGACCATTGCACGAGCTTAAGATTACAACTATTTGTTTGAAATTCTTAAAAGACGAAAAAAAGAAGGAGATCACGGACGTATGAATGATTCCTTTCTTAGTACTAAAGCTTACAAAAGGATTCCCACCTACACAATATTATGCAAACAAAAGAAGAAAAATGTCCAACATCTGAAGGTAGACGAAGTGAATTAATATAAACAGTAATTATGTAATAGAACCATGGCAACTGCTATGTTTGAAAGTGATAAAAGTGTTTGGACGAAAGTATTTATCTTGATTTCAAATCAAATACAGATAGCAAATCCACTGGCCACACCTTTATCGCTATAACCTCAATTGAAAAGAAAATCGACCTGTATGTGCCTACTTAATCTAACAACCCACCCCGTATTTGGTTACAACTTCTCCAAATTTATTGGTTGCACAATCCCATTTAAAAAAGAATGATGAAAAACTTTCGACACTTCTGAAAACAGTATGTGCAACTGGCTGATATTTAAGCTTATTTTCATCCTGGGCGTGTAGACCAGTGATGTCCAACGTACACGTAATTATGTTGCACTTGTTTACCATATATACATGTCGAATGAAGTTTTTATTTTATTTTTCCCTTCTTAATGTATACACGAAATTAACTTTACTCAAGAGAGAAAAAAGACAGAATGCAACCCATAAGTAACCCCCAACCCGCAAAAAAAATAATTATTTCATTTTGTCCTCTTTCTATTTTTACAAACATTAATTGTCTGTATGTGTGAAGGATTTTCTTACCTTTGCGATATTAGCGTTTCAGAGCTGTAGTTAAACGACGCGTACGATTTGTATGCTATTTATGTCAAGAGGACGATCTGCCAGAGGACGCGAAGCTCGTGCTAAATTTTAATGTGGCCCATGGGTCAAACAAGGTTGGGCATCAACGCACAACATTAAAAAGAACAAAAAACTAGAACAGAAATCCATGAGCAAATTTTAAGGTATTGTTCAAAATTATCAATGTATCAACGGAAAAGCAGGGATTTTTAAATTTATTGAAATTCAATGTGAATAAAAAAATAAGTTACTCACTTACGCAAAAATAGGTTTGCTTTTGGAGTAAACTGTACATTAGTCAAGTCAATGGGTAAAGGAACTGTAATAATATAAAAAAAAACGGTGTGAATCTGTGTCATCGATTTTCATTTTGTGTAAGTACAGGGGGCGCTGTTTAGCTTATCGTACCCCTTGTTAACGAATCCTGAAACCGCCAATGCCTAATACGATATCACAAAAGACTTCTACGTAAGGCTGTAAGATTTCTTGATATGCCATTCAAGCAATCGATATTTTGCAATATCGAAATATCGACTTCGAGAGAACTGAAAATCGTTAGAGAAAAAAAAACTATTCGATATGGAACGATATTTCGGTTTAACTGTTTAATTTCCAGCGATGTTCAGATATGGTCGATCGATTTTTCGTTAAGAACGATACGTAATGTCTCATTAAAAAAATCGGTAATCTTACTGCCTTCTGTTGCAAAATGTTTACGCTGTGCACAGACGAAGGAAAGAGAGCGACCTAGGCCTTAAGCGATTGAAATTTTCGTAGGACTGAAATACATTACGCATAGGAAAAACTTGGAATATCATCTGAGTACGACTTCAAGCCAGACTGTCTCACCAGCGCTGAATCCCGATCCGTAAATGGAGGTAGGTTTGGAGAACTGAGACTGTTACGGTCGGCCTCTGAAATCACGGTTTCGCTGTCCTAAGGCACCAAACTATGGAACACGTTAGAAAACTACGAAATTGCACGGTCGTAGACTGAACCCGTGGATGAACGAAGTTCTGGACTGAATCAAATGAACGAGTTTCGAATGGGGACAAACTGAATGCGGTGGTATCGAATCCATTTTAAACAGTAGAAACCCTTCTTACAACGTTCTCTTGATCCGATGAAAGTGAATGACAAACAACCATTGGTTCACCTTTATATATTTCAAGAAGAAATTATTACCCAAGGCGTTGAATCTATTTACTTCTAGAATAACATTTATGAGAACTAACCAAGTAGTTAGTAATGCGTGAGAATACGATTTGGGAAGTTTTAACAATTTCTCAGCTGGGTAAAGAGAAGAAGGGCGGGAGTTTAATGGGTGAGGACATTCGTTCGACCGGGAGAAAATGCTAATCGACGGACGGTTCCACAAGACCTCATTTTTATTTCAAAGAGTGCTGCATCCGTGAAAATGTAATTATCTATTCGTGGGTAAAAGATAACGAAGTGTTTAGTGAAAAGATGTTTAACGGGATTATTTCTGTTGTTCCAAGTAACGGCGTTGCTATAGCTACAACAAATGGGGGAGGGAGGGAGGAAGAGTGAGAGAGAAGCGGAAAGCAATATTCATGCAAAACAGCCGTCAACCTCTTTCTGCCACGTAACGAGTTGACGCCCGGGTCAGTAAAAAGTTTTGAAGGGTCGTAAACAAAAGTAATCGCGGTCCACTGTTTCAACACGTTTCATTAAGTCAAAAATTTAATATGAAAATCACGTGGTTAAAAGATAGTTTGTACACTAGTATTCACAAAAAAGGAGGGCGGAAAAGTCTGAAGTTTGCACATTGTGGCGGAAGAGACAACCAACATCTGGAGGAGGGTGGGGAGTCTAAGAAAAACTCGTAAACCTGTCAGCGTAAGAAGTGTTTCGAACCTGTGCGCTATTCCAAGTGCACATTCGAAAATCAGTTAAATTATCGACTCGCCACCACTACTAAGTCAGTAAGTAATCACTAGGGCATGGGTGTGGATTTTAACACTTAACAGCTAAAGGCAAATCGTGACGGGCCGAAGTCCAAAGTTACTAAACTGGCCCATATAAAAATAAAGTTTCTCAAAGTAATCACTAGGGCCGAGTTACAGTGGCTCTGTCTGGTAGTTGACGTTTAGCATTTACTCAGCTTCAAGTTCGAATCCGGGTTAGAGTACTGTAAGTCGACAAATGAATACCTCGAATCACGAGTGAGAAGAAATTGCCAGAAATCGACTTTCGTTATAATCAACTCCAAGAAAATTGATCATATTTACTTTCTATAGGCCTAGCCTAGACAGACAGTTGTGCCTCAGTTCGTCGCATTTGAGGTACACGTACGCGGGACAGGATGGGGGAGGCAGAAACCATGGCCTTAGTTTAGTTAGATACCATGCCCGCATTAATTTGGTGAAGCTAAGGAAAACTCTGGAAAACCTTAGTTACGACAGCCGACAGCAATATTCGAATCTTGTACGAGTCAAGCCGTCCCGTTTTTCTGTCGGGATAAGGTCGACGCGGTTGGTATGGAGTATGGACAGAAGATTGGCAGGGCAGATCCGACCGAGATCGGGCCCGGTTGCGGAGCTCCACGCGTGACTGGATCAATGATTCACGTGTAACCCTTACTGAAGATTTAATGGTACCTTTCATTCACGCCAATACTGTTTCTGCAAGTCTAGTTCTGAGTTCTGTAGCCGCGAGGGAGGAATCGTAGCGTGATCATGGGTGGGAAGACACTTGCGAGGTAGGCAGTAAGAGCGCGAGTTCTCGCTGATTGCTTGTGCACTTCCCACTTTACCCCCCGCGCGGTAGCCAAGACCCCTCACAGAGGTCTGCAGAACTCAGAACTAACTGTTATGGATAAGAAAAAGTATATGCAGTTGCTATTATTCCACTGAGAGCTCAACTTGAACTACTAACATCATCATCAGTTGTTCAAACTTTGTTCCTATTCTTCCTGTTCGGGCGAACTATTTAAACAATGACACATCGATAGAATTTTTCTTCCACCTGTCAACATTATTTTATTGTTGGTAGAGGACAAAAGACAGTCATTTCCACCTCCGGATGCTTTGTTGCTCTTTTCTTCCATTGGGAGGGTCCACCAGTGAATGCTAAGCACGTCCTTTATTAGTATTGCTGTCACACACCACCATGGCCACTGAGTTACAAACAAGCAACGAATAATTATCAAAAAAATGGAGGAACAGAAACGAGGAGTGGTCAGCAGTCCCCACACGACTTATCAATAAAATGGAAATAAAACTAAAGAAAGATATAATACAGTAAAATAACTAGCGGTTAACACTCACTGAACAAAGGCGACATTCTCAATTTTCGTATGATCAGAAGACATTCAAGGTCTACAGGTCAACAAACTAAGACAAAAACCTATATACATACGCAAGAGCAGAATACGGGATGTTTTACATCATCCGTAAGAGCTTCTCTTTCTTTTCTAAATGCTATGCAAATCAAAAGAATGTGTATCCACCCCAAATTTGTACACTGGAACAGTTTAGAAAACGGTTTCAGAGCTCCGTTTAGGACTCTTCTTCTCGCCTCTCTGTGCAGTGCGTCGAAACGGCAAAACTACAGGCCAACCTGAATTGATTGTCCGTACCGCATTGATACAAATCCACTCACAAAAATGTAAAAATGGTCAAGAACTTGTTTATTTCATCTACCATTGTCAGCAGTCGATTTTGGGCTCCAAGTTAGAAACCCTGAATCTCGAGAAAGGAAATGAAATTCGACTAACGCTTACGTGCACTTCTATTTCTTGTTTTGATGACATGATTCAACGCACTCGTTTTCAGCGAGAGAGAGATCCTGGGTTCGATCGCCAATAGGTCTTTTGGTATAGACTCAACATAAATTTTCAAGAAGTTCACAAAAACGTTCCTTCCTATCTACTCTAAAACTCCCCTTACTCGGTAAATCATTTAATAATGTCTTCACTGTCAAATCTCAAACCTTGATCACCCAATACCTTGCTGGGAGAACCAAGATCCTCATTAACATGACTTTCACTCCCTACATGCTGTTTTTAAGGGTATACAATAAATTTGCGTTTGCTTTTCTTTTTGGAGTTACTACAAAACCAATTGCTTTTTCAAAACAGTGGTAAATATATATATAAAGACTTTTTCTATTTTTTGTATTCAGGGCAAAATATTAGTTATTACTATTTGTGTAGCATAATTAGCCTAATATAATTATAATTAATGGCTATTTAATTACGTTGGCTACAAATCAGGGGGTCCCACGTTCAAATCTAGAAAAGAAAGCTGCAGACTTTCCTTCAGTGCCCCCATGCCTGGCGCTCTGAGTACACTCAGGCTGCTATCAAATTGAGTACCAGTGTACCTCACTTCTCCGTTAAGATACTCCTTTTTCTTAACAACTTTGGTAAACTTTATTTCTATATGGGCCAGTCTAGTAACTTTGGACTTCGGCCCGTCACGATTCGCCCTTTAGCTGTTAAAATACATGTCGGGACTCGAACCCGGGACCTTCGCGCCGATGGCCTACCGCCGCAGACCGCTCGGTCAACTCAGTTTTTTTTCTACTAATCTTTAGGCCTCTATCTTCCAGAGACTTCCTCCAACTCTTTACCTTCCTTTCAAGTTCTGCCCATGGGTATTAGTATTGCATAGCACTGCTTTACTCCATAATTTGAGCATTGACAGAGTAAGTGTATCGAAATTCGAAACCTGAAAATTGAATCAAACAAGATTGTTTTGTGCATCAGTACAAATCTGTGTTGCTTTTATTTTTATCCTTCGTCATAAAATTATCTGCTGCACGAAGAACAAAACCTTTCCAATCCCAACAAAGAAAGGAAATCTATTTTTGGAGCGACCTGTCATTCCTTCCAGATGAGAGTGAAGGGGAGGGGGTATAGAAGACAATGTGAAGAGAAAGGGGTTACAACAACGAATACTATTATTAGTTTTGGTTCGAACAACAACAATACTCTTAAATCTTCCGTTCCTCTTTTTGTGCTTTGGTAGAACAGGTGAAAACACACGTTGAGGTTATCCAACTGAGAAGATGTGTAATGAATGGATTCACAACAGTTTCTGAGAGAACAATGCAAATAAATCTTTCGAAAATAAATCTAATACTGTTTTTGCTCTAAAATACAAGACATTTGCGGGTGTAGATTAACAGGGAACAACTTCATTTCTGAAGTATCTCTGAAATCTAATTTGAATTTATTTATGGCTTTTAGACATCTCAGGCCGGAATAATGTGGCGGAGAGGATGTTGGAAGCCAGGGCCTAGTTCGTCCGTACCACCATTTTGCCTGAGGGAAATTCTTCGGAGAATCTGCCAGGATGGGCAGTCACTGGGGTCGTTCCCAGAACCTTTCGATTTCTACCAACTGAGGAGCTACGGACGCTTGGTCTAAAATCTGACGTATTACAATTTGTAAGATGGACGAATAGTGAAATATGAGATTCCAGGAACACGTCAGAGAACTGCCAGGGAACATTAATGAAATCAGTATTGCCTATATGGGTTAGGAACCTCTAGCATTGCACTGAACATGAGCTGATTATTGTGACATTACCATATATACTCCACACTTGGCCCTTTCGCGGTAAGTAGACATATCTTAAAATAAAACTACATTCACGCTAATTTCTATCATACAAGTTATTTTTCAGAAACCTTCTCTTCACAGTAGACACGTTTCTGATGTTATAAATGTTCCGGTTTCTGAATACACTGCACAATTAGCATTCATGCAGTCAATAAGATGATGCATTCGGTGCTCATATAAACCCGATTTGTAACGCTCCAGTACTTTGATGCACGTTTCAGACTAGACTACCAATAATGTAACAACGACATTCACACACAAAATAGAAGGCTAAATTACTTGTGATGAATGGATAACCGTATTATGGATACCGAAATAATTAAATTAACTCAAATTTCTTACCAGGAGCAGAGTAATCACATCGCAATTTTAATCTCTTCTCAATTCACGTAACTCTACCTAACCTTCCTGTACTAAAACGTTTCTATTCTTGACAGAAGTAATGGGACACAACCGGTGGATAGTGTGGACATTTGTTCTGCTTTTCATGGTTATGTTCTGTATCTATATAACCGCCGAACCGCACGCAGATTTGTCCTGCTTTTGGATACCTAATTTAAAAATAAACTTATTTAATTTCCCGCCCATTGATGATTTCAATCTCACACACAATTCACAAACCGTAGAGTTTACGAAAGCCTGGGGGTAAGTAAATTTTAGCTACTAAGAATGCTTAAAAAAAAAGTTCAAGTTAAGATAATGTAAAGCAACGATCTCCAACAAAAGATGGCAGCACTACCTCCGTATATGTCTAATGAATTTCCACTGTTACACGAAATTTCATTGCTGCTCCTACAAATTCAACCCTAGAGAGTTCAGACTTTCAGGGAAGGAAGTTCATAACCAATTCAAGAGCATGATCGATGCCCATTTTTAATTTTCTTTTTTCTTCATTGTTGAAAGGGCTTCATTGTTATAGGTTTTGATACTGACAACAACAATGAAGCGATTTCAACAATGAAGGAAAACGAAAATAAAAAATTCGCATCGATCATATATTGGTTATGAACTTTCTTCCCTGAAAGTTTGAACTCGCTACGCTTGAATTTATAGGAGCAGCAAGGAAATTTCCTGCAACGATAAAAATATATTTAGACATTTACGGAGATAGTGCTGCCATCTTTTGTTGGAGATCGTTGCTTTACATTATCCTTAGAAGGCTCCTCGCTCCAGTCCCCACATTTTTAACATTTTTCAAAAACTAAGTATAAATTCATAGCGAACTACAACTTATAAATTACTATGAAATGTAATGGACAGTGATCTCGAAAACTTGTCGATTAATGAGTGCTCAGACTTCAATTAAATAATGACGTCACAATCTTTGAAAATCTTTGAAAACGTATCACTCTTCAATGGACTATTGCATTCCATAGTAATTCGTAACTTCCAGTGCGCTATGAATTTACATATTTGATAATACTCTTAGTTTTTTTAAAAAAAATATTTTGAAAAATGTTGAAAATGGGGGGACTGGAGCGAGGACCCCTCTTAAGGATGTTCTGCGACCCAAATCCTAAAGTGTTGCAACCAGTCAAACTCAACACGTTGCAGGCTCGTATTTATTTAAGGATAAAGTATCTACTACATCTTAAAATAAATAAATAAATCTGCTTTTAAAATATAGACATATATGATAGTAATACAGGAATATTGTATTGCCACCCGACTTACATGGCTGTGCAAAACTTTATCATTGTCTGACGTCGGGAAATGAGTTAAATCATAGTTGCAAGATTTGAGGCCACCACGAACCATTGTGAAGGAAAGTCTGTAAAAACAGGTACTGTACTACGTCACCACAAATTACGTAAAAATGGAACAAAGCATCAACAAATGATGATTAAAACTGAAAGACTACACAAGGACTCGATTTGAACTTTGTTTGTGTGTACTTGCTTTTTGTCCAATTACATTCATTCACTGAAACTGATCCTGCTGCCTTACGAAACACCCTGTATTCAGAGAAACTTTTCTCTTTTTTTTTAATTTTACGTACTCACTCCAAGTTTTGAGTTTTCTTATATCAGATAAAGCTACATTTTTCCCACTGTAATGTAGCTCCCTTCCCTTGTATTGTGAATCTTTACTTAATAGCTTTTAAGTCATCTGGACACAAATTATTATTTCGTTTTCTGAAATAACAAAATGACTGCGATGAGAAACGTTATGTACAGTGGCGAAGACGAAGCCTTAGGAAATTATTATCCACGTAATTTTTGAAAGTATTATGGTACAGAAGTGATTAGAAACTACAAGGTGTATTACTTTCTCTATTTTGGGATAATACAAAGAAAATAACGAAGGTTTTTAGACAACAAAAAATCACAACTGGAAAGTACAGGCCATGATCATTACAAGAAATCCCTTCTAGCGATTTTAAATACACACCGTGGCCCGTATGGAAGGGCTGAACTGCCAGAACTTATTCTTGTCCCAGAAGGTCACTGTTGTAGTAACAGCTGACAGAAGTAGACACGCACACACACACCTGTCCGTAAAAGTCCCGACACCTGCTCCGTTCAATGGCTCGAAGATTTCTAAAAAAAGTCTTTGTTCATCGAAAATACGGACCCTTCTATGCCTTACATTATATATACATATATTGGATAGGGGGGAGACAAGAATACTGGAGCAAACCTGATATAGAATAATTTCACTTTTTTCTCCGATTGATTGCTTTACGTTTCTCCATCCATTTGAACGTATCACCACACACAAAAACAAACGAGAGCTGAAATTCTCATCCCTACAATACCGAGCGGCCATGCTTCAGTGGTAGAGAGTTGGGCTTCGCATTCGGGAGGTCCTGGGACATTCCCTACCGGCCTACCATCATGACTTACGTTTTCTCAGTTTTTTGTCATACCAGGCAAATGCTGGGATGCTATCTATAAAAAATAGGTGCTGGGTGTCTGTCTACTTTCAACATCATCTCCTCTACCCTATCTCAACCTGAGCCTAAGATGCCTAAGGTCTTAAAATAAATTCATTCATCCCTAGAATGAGGCGCATATAAATAAACAAACCCTGATAAAATACATTTTATCAAGTTGGTATGCCTAATCATCTTAATCCTTCATTCAGTTCATTGGGTACGCTTCGCACGAGATTTCCCATGTATTCAGAATGATACTTTGGACCATGCTCACATGTTGTCCTTCTGGTATTCCTTAGAATCAATGTGCGTTTATCTCGTCCACAGATTTTATGTAGGATTCACATAAGGAGAATAAGGAAAAAGGACGATTTTGTCCTTCAAGCTCTTGTAGATAACGCTACTTGTCCATATTATCTGCTATGAACACTACTTGTGGAAGCCAGTTACCAATATGCATCCCGGATCATGGTGTTTCAGCCACCATGTTTCACAGCAGTTCATCATTGGACATTCGCCACACAAATGACCGTTTGAACTGTAGAAGCTGTTGATTTCCTGTCGACACTAGAAAAATTATTATATTCCCATGCGCAAACACCTACGCAGACTAGTAAAATATGATAAAGATTGAAGGGAGGGGACGAAACTTTGAAACGAAAGTCTGCCTCGCCCAGATTATCAAATATATTGAAACTGGGCTACGAAACAACGGTACAGGACGACGTAACGATTTTCATCATGTAATAATTTGTGCATTTTTCAAGAGTCAGCAAAATTCAACAGCTAATACATATACAATCAACTGGTATTGAACGCCGATCATTGGAAATCATGATCCACAACCACCGTCAATTACTAACATTTCATATTCATGAGTGATTTACATTCAGAGTGACTCCGCCTGTCGTAGTTTCCGAAAAATACAGTAAAAAAGGACTACCTTCTTACGCCGTGCATATATTCCCATGACAACATAAAGTGAAAGGGCAACGCGGAAGAGAGAGAAATGTTCATTGTTCTTCTTTCTCTTTCACTTTCCACCTCTTAACCTCTTCCTCATCTCTCGAAATAATAAGAAGAAGAAGCGTGCCATCATTTCAACTTTGAAAGAGAAGCAGAGCCAGCTGCTACACAATAACCATGGAAGGCTGAAGGTTCTGCTCTAATTCCAAAAGCCACGCCTACGCATTCAGCCATCAGCATCTTATAATTACTTTTTTTTTATTTCTAGGCCACCAGAAGAAATGAATTCATTGTAAGCATTGTTTGCTGAAAATAGTCTTTTTGTCATTCCACGCATCCATTGATGAACCTTATACCTGCGCTGGACCACAAAATAAATACGTATTTACTTTGTGGCTGGTCTCTGCATAATTCTATATATAATAGCAGCTGCAAGGGACGAAGGTGCTTCTAATTAATTTTGATTAATTAAATCGGAGATACTCAAGAGAAACCCAATCACTTTATTTTTGAAATGACATTTAGGCATCTATGAGTCAGGCTGGAATAGTGTAGGGCAGCGTTCCGCAAACTGTGGTCCGCAGACCACAAGTGGTTCTTGACGCCTGCCCTTGGACAGGCGCAGGGTGGTCCGTTGAACCTACCAACTAATAAAATTAGGGGTCAGCACTTGAATATAGTTTGTGGAACGCTGTTGTAGGGGAAAGGATGCGAGAAGGAGTCGACCCGATCCTAAGCTGAAAGTTCCATTCCGGCATTTGTCTGGTGTGACTGAGGAAACTTTTGGGAAAACCTCAATCAAGGTGGTCAGCTTCTAGTATCGAATCCAGGACCTCCTGAATGCGACAACAACGCTCTACCAACTAAGCCACGTCCGTTCGGTACCACTCTGTTTATGTTTGTTGGGATGAGCCTCTCGTACATCTTTGGTGGCGCACAGAAAAGATCTGTACTCAGAGTGCTTGCAAGAAAGTTTGCTTTTACTTATTTACCTGTAGTATATGTGCAAATGTTTAGTTTTACAATGTGATTCTGATATGTTAATTATTATTTGTTGTTGTTGTTTTTTTTATTGTAATTCTTTCATTTAATTTGTTTGTTTAAACTCAACAAAATTACGCAGATTCTGTTTGTTTATATAAATAAACACTAAGGAAAAAAAAGAATAAATTAAAGAAAAAATATGCATTTATTTTTTTAGACACGAAATAATAATTATACAAAATAAAACAGATTCAAAATGGAAGAAAAACGAGAATACAAAAACAAGAAGGCTTCATTCCGAACCCCTCTGCAAAAATCACACGTCAGAATAAGATTCAGCAACAAAACCTTTCCACATACAGCAAAGAAAAATAGCAGAAGTTAAACATTCATTGTAGTTTGGAAAAAAATCGGAACTGGAAACCAGAACTGGAACTTCGAACCCTTTGTTCGCAATGCCACTATACTACCACTTATACCACCAAGCTCGGAGGGTTTAAAAAGTATGCAAAATTGGCGCGCTACCGACACCAATGATCAGAACTGGCCACCTGAAGTCACGCTTCGTGACCAAATTTTGACCACTAGTTTTTTGGTCTAAATTATCAACTTTATCCGTATCAAGACTGCTGCCGTTCATCTGGAAGGCTTCGTATATAAAAAGAACTTTTACAAATCTATATCTTCCAACTGCTTGGTTTGACCGTTCGACAGCTTGCCAAGCGGCCTCACAATGACGACTCCTCATCCACATTTTATCTGGTTTTCGACACCGAAGTCCGCTACTTCCAGATACCACAATGCTGGCCACCATCGAAATTGCGAGAATCACACCAATCGAAAGCGGAGATTGATCAAAATTACAAGAATGGATGCAGGATCGAGAGTGATTTAAACTCAGTGTTGTCAGGTGGAGGGAAATTTCCCGGAGAACGGGAAAATCTAAACCAGATGAAAGATAGAAAGGAAAAGAAGACAAAAAATAGGGAAATTTGGTTGAACCTTTTCCCACTTTTTATGTGCAAATTTAAGTAATTTTGAAAGTAAACTTACGACTTTTCCTTAGTCTAACCACACAAATGTTGAGAGGGTACCGCACCTTCAACTCAGGCCATGGCAGACATCTTCTAATATCATTTCCCCTCCCATATCCGGGCCTGAAGCCTTAGATGCCTGACAGTCATAAATAATTTCAATTCCGGAAATGGACGATACGACTTCCTTCCCAGATCTTTCCCCGTACATCACTCTAGCCTGACCAGAAGAGCATAAATGTCAAATACAATTCAAATTTCAATCACTAATTGAAACTCATTCCATTTAACACTGGAACGTATTTAAGGGGTGAGTCCGACCCCACCAAATTCTGTTTCGTGCTGAATTAGTACAATTTTAGGCATATACATTTCATACCCAAACAAACACACATCGGACCCCGTCTGGAAGCCAGCGTACCCCTTCAAAAATCAAATTCTAGATACGTCCCTAATTTCGTACAAGTCTTCTTCATTGCAAAAATAGGGTTAGTTGTAAATTTCAATATTTGTACTCTCCTAAAACTAAGTAATGCGTGATTGTGAATTTTATTCCTACAGCTGATGAAAGAAACCCTTGCCTGCGAGTAAACACAACACACATGAACGCTATCTTCGTCACATTTTGAAAGGATTCAAGGCTCTGGTGAAGAACACCACTCCAAGTAACATGGGATATGAAGACAAGAAGCTCTATTTATACACCACATAAGAAGACAGCCACACCCCTCCAAGGTCAACGAAACTACACGTGGTCCTCTTCCTCCCTCGTCAGGGAAATTGGAAATGTTCCAGAACAACGTGACAATGGCCTTTCCCAATCGATACAGGCTTTTTCACGCTCATATGATCATCCCAGCCTCAAGAATTTAAATAATTTGCCACTCACGGAAACTGAACTCACTCATACGTCATGATCTCGTCTTTTCTACACTTCCTTTATTCTATGACTCGTATATTGATAAACATATAACCAAATAATCTTGTTTTTATTATTTATTTATTCTAGAATTCTTGAAGTATCATCAATTAACAAACCTCTGATCAAACCAAGTACAAATTGTAAACACGAGCAGATGAGCAAATGTAAAGATGAAAGGAATAATAGTGGAACTTATTAAAGAAACAAGAGAAGAATTTCAAAAGCAATGAGAGAGAATTACAGGTGATTTAGACTTCCATATCCACTCATTGTATTGATTTCTTTACTAATAAGTGTTGAATCATTTACCAGATTAACAAAATTCATCTTACGTGCGTTGACTTGGATGAATCACCCTTTGTTGCGATAACTTCAATGCAAAAACCTTCTCCTTTTCTTTTTCGATAAGAAAAGACAATGGTAACGGCCTCGAACACTTTTTAACACAATGTGTCAGCTGTCAACAATTCATCTTGTGTCTGATTTTACAGATATTTTTTTTTACTTTAACTCACGATAGTTCAACTACATCCTCAAATCTTGCAACATTAATTTAACTCATTTTCCGACGTCATAGACAATGACATTTTGCATAGCGACGTACGTCTTATGGCAATACAATATTCCATTGTTACTTTAATATATTTCTATTTTAAAAGCATATTTTTATTTAAAAAACAAAACAAAAAACGAACTACTTTATCCTAAAATAAATACTAGCCTGCAACGATTTTTCGTCTCACTGGTTGCAGAACATCAGCTTACTACTATATATATATATATATATATATATGGTAAGGAAAAAAGTATCCGAACACCGAAATAACTAAAACAAATCGTTTTAAGAATATGCTTTCTTTTTTTAATAACACAATTCGTACTGAAAAGTAAAAAATAATTTTGTTTTCAAGAAAAATGTTTTTGTTTTTTTAAAAAAGCAATTTATGCATGACTAAAAAGAAAAGCAGGTGGCGGGATCTCATATACAATCAATTTATAAATTCTTCAATTGGCGCACAGCCTGCTTTTATTTTTAGTCATCAATAAATAGATTTTTTACAGTTATTTTCTCGAAAACAAAATTATTTTTCTTCTTAGTAAGATTTTTAAAAAAAATCCTAACGTGAGGCGGCATTTGCACTGCTAGTCTTTTCTACTCCCGCATAGCTTATTTCAACTTTTATCATCCTTAATAATAATAATAAAGACAGCTTGAAGTCGGTTACAGAATTATGTCCCATTGCAAGCATAAGACTAAAATAACGTAAGAATAACTAGCTGTGATTAAAAATACTCCTGACTTTCTTTGTCTTGCTCCTTCATAAACTAGCACATCTGCAGAACACGCACCTTTTTACCTCCTTTAAGAGTTTTTACAGTGGTTTCTCATCTGCTTACAAACTAAATAAAACGTTGAAGCTTTTCTATTCCCCTTACTTCCTGTAATCTTCTTTTAAAAAAATGCAGTATATCTGGACAGAAACTACACTATTCGCCTCGACGGGTCCTGGCTGCCAGGCAACTGTAAATTCAAAGTATCACGTGGTCAGCGCATCGCCACTTTACCTGGTTTGTCTGTTACCTTTTGAATTAAGTCGCTCTCCCAGCTGTCATCAATCTGCTGGATCAACACCAAAATTTGATGCTTCCTCCTGCGGGGTCGAACACAGGACCATTCGAACCGAAAGCGACACACACTCGGAAGTAGATTGTTTTGAAAACAGCCAATCATGTATCACCAGTCACCTATATACCCGCTCCACTTTTCCAGACAACCGTGGCTAATATAGTTATGCACATTACGGAGATTATTCAGAAAAGCGATCACGGGGTCCAAAATTAAGATTTTAATGTAAAACCAGTATAATTTTAAGCGTTTTAAAACTTTTGTGCCTCGAAGAATAGGAAAATTCACTCCGATACGAATAATGAAGTGTTTATTTATTTATTTAGTGACAACACAACAGGCAATGGTTTAATTTAATTATGGCCTTTAAAGCATCTATGGTCAGGTTGGGACAGGGGCTCAATCCAGGCCTGGGTTCACGGTAGCATCCCTGCATTTACCTGACATGGCTAAGGAAACCCCGCCTAGAAAAAAAGGCTGCTAGGATGGTCCGCTAGCCCCGAATACGAAGCAATAATGGCCATATTTGACGTACTAGTGCATTAACATTCTGATAATATACTAAAAGATGATGTACCGCTGCTGATAAAATTATGAAATGTACTTCAGATTTATTAACCACAAACCGAAAAAAAAAAAAAAATATCGATGAATACATGCAAGGATCTTTATCGAGTGACGTAGCATGGCACTAAATGACTTTTCTTTTTTAAATAAAAGGAAAAGGTCATGGAAAACAGCTGGCAATGACATGGTCTTGTTACATTTATAATTTCGTGAAGTTCCTTTCATGCTTTCAACACCGTAGACGACATCTCCCACATCAAGAACTAGTTTGTCAACTTTCAATCTTAGGTCAAGCCCATTGCTGCCACCTATAATTCTATAAAAAGCGAAAGCTTTTTTTTTTTTTTTTCCCCTACGTCTCCTCGATCAGCTAGTCTTACATAAAATTATTGCAGTTCTTCCTATCCCTAAGTTCTTGTCAGTATATTTTTTTTTACAGAGCACCAAGTGAAGAGTTATTTCAAGTTGATACGCTATAAACATATTAACATTAATCCCGACAGAAATATGAGCGAGACACATCCAACACTCGCCAGCTGATACTGAGGAAAATTTTAGAAGAAAAAAAAATCAGGAGGATCAGCGTTGAAAGTATTCGAGCCATTGCCGCCTCGAAGAAACGGTCTGAGGTCAATACGAAGTACCGGTTCAATATGCGATTAAGGGATATTGGACAGCTACCTTCTCTTTCTTGACTTAGAAGGCTGGTAAGCCAGACAACAGAAAGTATCCTACGGTGCTGAAAAAGAAGTTAAATTCCAAATGCAGCTTAGAGGCCACGAAGGAAAGAATTAGGAACGGAATCTACCTGGGTCTTATTTAAGTACCATCTCAGCATCTGCCTGGTTAGACTGTGGGAAAGCAGGGAAAGTTTGTCACTATAGATCATCACTTCGACAACCCATGACCTTAGAATGCAAAGCCACTGCTCTACCAATGAACTACATCCACTCGGGTCACTGTCATCCCCAAAATCAATGCACTTCTTTTCTTGCCATCATTTACGCCTACAGAAGAATACTCAAAAGATTACACACTGACAATTTTAAGCAGTGTTCTCTTCCCTTCGTTTTCTACGCGGGAGCAGGTTTATTTTTCCTTTACAATATCTGTGCTCAGCTTCCCTCCCCAGACAGATAACAGCAAGGCGCGGTCGGAGGTTAAAAAACATAATTTGAATTGATAAGTGCTGTTTTATTTTGAAAAAATCTAATTACAAGATTAATTAATTCTAATTAATTAACATTAATTGGCAACATGCTTTGATAAACAATACGATCCCGCAAATGACTCGATATTGCGCAAATCAATATCAATTAAAATCGATTCGAAGTTGCAAATTAAGCAACAATATTAGTAATCAGAAATATATAGATAATGACTGCGTGGATGGCAATACTTAAAAAAAAACAGCTCCCCAGTACCACCTCTTCGGCGTGACAGCTATCGGCTTCTTCGCATGCGCACATACGGTGGCGACCCATGACACCTGCCCCAGCCCCCTCAGATCGTTCCGCTAGTGAATGAACCTCGCCTCCGGTACTTTATCGACTGCAAAAGTGCAAAGCCCCCTTCACCAGTCACCACACACGCAAACACCATCTACAACGACAAAGGAACATCTGCTCTGGCTTCCTCTGGCGGGGGAGGTTTCAGTACGAAAACGAGAAATTTCAGTCTAACGGACAGGAAATCAGATAAAAAGAACACAATTTCACCTTTTTTCGAAGTGTACGTCCTGTTTTGAGACATTACTGGTTTCAACGAACAAACCCCTCACTTATTTTATGATTACATTTCTTTTAAATTAATTCCCTTGGCAACCCACAACTATATACATTTACTCACAAAATTACTGAAGAATCAACAATATGGATCCCACAAAATGCACCCCCCAGGGACGTACGCAAAGGGGGGTTCCTGACCTCCCAATTTTTCTGTGAAATTAGTATCATTTTGGCTAAATTATAAATGCGTATTACGTAAGTTTTACACCCACACATGCCTTTCAACTCCCTCTCCTCGAAGGCGCTGGACCCGCCACCACGAAACTAATTAGGTACGTGCCTTCCCCTTCTTAAAGATAAACCTAAGCAATAATAACACATGCCATGAGAATAATCAAGACGGGGGGGTCTGTGGCCTTTATATTGTTCTTCGCATCATCCTACTCAGCGAGACAGGAAAAAAAAAAGAGACCTAAATGATCGGCGAGAGTTTGAACGTGCAAGCTATTCATTGGAAAATGTAATTAAATTAGCTGAAGATTAAAATTTTAATTACCCGCCAAGAACAAATAGTCTCACTACAGTAGCTCAAATTAAATATGTAACGAAGAACAAATAATCTGAGCTTGCTACCCCCTTTGCTTTTCAACAACCCCCCAGTAAACAGAATGCACTACTAGAATTTACATCCTGACTGAATCAACTAATTTTTCTCAGAGTACTTACTGTATTCGAAACAAAAGGATCCTGGTTGGGTCATTCAAGTTCTATAAAGGAGTTCGCATACCAGGAGTTGGAATTTAGTGCATTCAAGTTAGTGGAAAGTCGTTACAAAATACTGGAAACCAGCCGCGATTAGATGATCAAAACCAATGTTTTAGTTCCACTGTTCGACGAAGCTACGACCGAAGTGAAGCTGATTTAACGTCCTACCCAGAAACACATCTATAGCTCAAACCCTTAGATACGGTGAGATTATATGTTAAAAGTGTTTACGATGGACCCTACAGTTGTAAGTGGATATCGAAGCATGAATTTGCATTTTATTTACCGCCTTTAGGCGTTTATGATTCGGTCTGGGATAAGGTACGGGTACGGCCAGGGACTATGTTGAAGGTACCACAATTTGCCTGGTGTGGTTGAGGAAAACCCAAGAAAAGCTCAGGACCGTTTGAATGAGAACCCAATGCTCTAGGAACTCAGCTACGATCGTTCGGTATCTAAGTACTTGTGTTCCCACTGTGAAATCAAACCCGAGGACAACAAGGCGGAGAGCTGATGAATTCGAAATTAATCTGTGATGGCAAATGAACAGAAAATATTTAAAGCGTCCATTTTCTACATTGTTTGAAAGTCCGCAGCACACACCGTCTGTGGTTGACACATGGCCAGCATAACATACGGATCGTTTACTTTATATCTAATATGGGCTCGATTCTGCCATTTAGTGCAACTTATCGGTCATTTTCACTTTAAACCTGAGGGTACACTGAAGAAGGAAAACCGCTGCCACTCTCCATAATCAGGAAATAAATAGTTATTGAAAGCGTCCTTCCTTTCCCATATGTTGTGCATCAAAGTCAAACGCCTGGAATAAATAAATCAGCTACGAAGGAAGTCCAGCTATCTCCTCTTCCGCGAAAGATTCTTGGAGGTCCGTTCACCCTTCGAGGGATAAACAGAGGAATCCCGCGAACGAACGGACCCTGAGAACTTCCACGTGCTCGACTTGGTTGCTTTGCACAAGACACGCGAGATGCAATTCGCTAAAATTAGAATCTCCCCGCAAGCACTATTAAAACTCCCACTCGCCTGGGAGTTAACTGCTACTACTTCTGTCCCGAAGAAGCCTTTAAAATAAACTACGTAAGATGTTCTCTTCTTCGCCGCGTTATCTTTTCATATGAAGAGCCAAAAGTGCTTTAGACAGATTTCAACTCTCTCAAGTGCGGGCCCTCAAAAAGCGAACGGGGACGAGGATTTTTATATACGACAACATAAACAACACCTACACATTTTGACAAAGCTGCTCTGAACAAGCAACGAGTTTTATCAGTAAACACTTTTATATAGGATCTATCTATAAACAAGTTCCTTCACATCAAGAAGCAAGTGGCACTGCTTCTCAAAACAATCTTCACGAATATTTCCTTTCAACGTAGCTACTGCTTGGTCGAACGGTTAACACTTGCGCTTTCAGGACGAGCCGTCCGTAGTTCGATCCTCGGTAGCGCGCCCCGATATCCATGTTGACCAAGCCTCGTGAGCTACTTGAATTAAGTAGTGGATTTTGGGGCTTAAAATCTAAAAAGTGGCGATGGAGAGTTAATGCGTGACCATCCTATTTGAACGAACTCTCCTAGCAGGCAGGCGTGTATCAAGACTTATTAGTTTCTGAGGGGGGTCCACCATTCACGGTTGGTATGCATACCAACCGTATAATTACGCCTAACTTTATACATAGTAATCGGAATTTCGGTGGGGTCCTAACTCCCTAGACCCTCCCTCTGGCTATGCCACTGTTAGCAGTCAAGGAAAGACCCTGAAAAGTCTGTCAAGCCAAGAAGGACGCAATGCAAGAGGCCTAAAAATCTTCTTGAAGAGCTTCAAAGTTGACGCGGGCTAGTGCCCCAATAAATTGGCAGGTCCTTTTTCACTCGGTTTCGCCACTTCGCGCAATTTACTATACGCATTTCTATAAGCTGTCATCGGGGCTGCCTTAATTTTACTATAAGCGTATATGTGCTTCCTTTGTTGTTGTTTTTCAAGTAGATTAAACTTTCTGTACTATCATATCAAGGCTTGCCCCCCAGTCGACATTACATTTCTGAATATTCTAAGAAACTGAAATAGTCCCTGCCTTAATCCACGGTACCATTCCGGTATTCGATATGGTGTGTGTAACTGCAGCAAACCAAGAAAATGTCTTGAACTTTAGACTTTTTTACGTATACTTAAACGATAAAGGGGGGAGGGGGATCATATGCGTTTCATGTCATGGGTCATTTATTGAAATTAAATACAAGAGCTGATCAAAAAGTAAGGTATCTTTACTATGGAAGTTTCTTGACAACAAAAAGCATGTCAAATGTATATGTGGTGTCTTACCAATTTTGTTACTTGAAATTCCTTGAGTTTTCCATGATAATTTTCTCGAAATTCCCTGAGTTCTTAGTATACTGCAACATATAAATAATAACTAATGGTATTTTGTTTAATCCCACCACCTACCAGTCCAAACATCTTGTACATTATTGATATTTCACAAGTGAAAAAACAAAAACAAAAAAACAACGTACTTTCTTTAAAAAAGACGATTTTGACATACTGAAAAAATTAGGTCAGCAGTGGGAATCGAACCCACGACCATCGCCTTGCCTGGGCAGTTCTCTTAGCAACTGAGGACAGGTCCACCTCATAATTTTTCCTGAGTTTCACTCATAGATTTTCCCCTGAGTATTCCACATTTATAAAATTCCCGGAGTATTCCAGCTTTCCAGGGTGGTAGACACCCTGAATCTAGTTGTACTTCCAATCAATTGGACCTGCAACTTTTGGAAACAGCTGCTGAAAACTCGTTGTACAAGGTTTTTCCAATTTTGTTGCCTGTTCATCAAGTCAAATCCTTATATTTTGATTTTGTGAAACAAAAATACTCACAGATGGGATACTAAACTTATCCCTCGACTAAGCAAGCATGTTTAGAGAAAAAGTTCAAGAGGATGGTGCCACGTGCTAGTAAAGCATGTCAAACTTCGCAGTAACTCACCTCATATTAATTTTGACATGAACTCAAAGGCTTCATACTGGCCACCGAAAATAACAGTCTAATGTGTAAATTATCCATAAGCAGCAAAACTGTCGGGGTTTGTGCGTTCTTGGGTGAGATTATTTATGAAATTGTGTGGCATGAAGCTATTCACGTGGTAAATAGCTTATTTCAAGCTAAGAAATGTAACTGCTCAACCGAAGACGTCAAACATCCCGGAAAGTCGAGTATTATAGCGAAAATTAAAAGGTTTATTACCAGTACTTCATATAACTACTCGCTCAATTTCCAAAACTGCATTATTTTGCTTTACTTTATTCAACAATTCTCAAAAATCGAAAAAGAGTAAGGGAGGCGAGAGTATGAAGAGTTATATGTCCAGATCCAATGAAGGTGTCCCAATAATTAGTGGAACAATTCCAAAATAGAAACATTTCACCCCAATCTGGCTCCTAGACTGTCCACAATATAATGACACGGCTTGCTTACTTATCTTTGTTGCTCACTACAGCACAATAACCCATGCCCTACTGAAGAGTACTTTTATATACAGCAGCCACGGAAGGGCAAACACAACAAAATCTGCCGCACGTCCTACTTGGCTGACACGATGAAACAGGAAAACAAGGAGAGAAAAAAATCAAGTCAAAAACTTAGGAACAAAATATTCCTTTGTTTTTGGAAATCATTTTTTATTTTTCATAACTAGAATGCTGATTCAAATACGAAGCCAAGCGTGTCAGTTATATATTCTGTTTATTCTAGCAACTTTTTTCGTTTAAAAAAATGGAGGCTTTCAAAAAAATCTCCACACAACTGTTTGGATATCATTCAATTTCGTCTGAGCAGAGCATGGTGTTTCAAAATAAAAATTCCGGGATGCTGTCCAAATATTTGTTACCCCTCCGCACCTAATTCCTTACACGTTTTTTTTCCCTCTCTTTCTCTTCCGTTCTTAAAAAAAAAATAGCTTCCGAAAATATCCTCTGAGCATCGGCCCTGAACAACCCAATAATATTCCCTCTCTTCTGAAACAAGGTAAAACCTCGCACACTACGAAGAATCCTTTTCTGAAGGACAACGTAAACATACTGCTTTACTTTTTGCGTTCTCCTTGTCACCTACACTCAAGCGCACAATGCCACTTAGATATAAAAAGATTCCCATGCAGAAAACAATGGTTTTTGTCCAACCTCTTTGTTTAAATATCTTATTAGATCTTTGGTCTTGACGCTGTTAATACATCAAGGTGATCCAGTTGGACTGTTTTAATGATACGCTTATAACGGGTCATGGAGAAGAACGGAAAACATCAGCTTACCTAACAATTACTGAGACAATGAAGATTAAAATAAACTGGTTAGGACACTGTTAAGTAAGTATTGCATACTGAGGGATGCAACTGATTGTATGTAGAAGGGAAAGTGGGGAAGATGATGGATGGACCTTCATCACAGTATCAAGGGATATAAATACACTCTAACACAAACAAGTAAGACCAAGCCGCTGTAGCTCAGAGGTAGAGCGTTGGCGTAGCATTCGGGAGATTGTGGGTTCAATCTCAGCAGCCGACCATCCTGACAGAGGTTTTCCAGGGTTTTCCCTCAGTCACACTAAGCAAATGCCGAGATGGCAGGCACTTCAACTTACGTCCACGACGACACCTTCCAACATCCCTGCCCCTCCCCTATCCCGGCCTAAGCCTTAGATGCCTAAGGGCCATAAATTAAATTTAATTGGATTCAATACAAACCGGCCCCTAATTCTGAGAGACCGGACACTTCCTACCTAAGTAGCATGTTCCCTGTGGATGAGTGGTAACGCTCGCTGACTTCTCATCAAGGGGTCTCAGGTTCGATTTCCGGTTTGGACATCAAGTGGTTCGGATCCCACGTTTAAGTATAGGCCCCTTCCTTATGATCTTATCTCCATCGAATGCAAGGCAATGGCAAACCACCATGCCCAGGGACCTTCAGGCAGAACATCCACGATTATAATGAATTCTAAGAACCATCCTGGTCCACAGTTTGAATTTAAATTTTAAAGAAACACACGCAAAAAAAAAAAAAAACATTGGTAGAGGAAAAATGCATATCATACAGTAAAGAATAAATATATATATAACGAAAGTTGACAAAAACATCAACAAAAGAACAGTTCATCGAACGAGATAATGGAGTCTGTTTACCCATTCCTTTTTTTTTCTTTTAATCTAATACCATCAACATAACCACAGGCAGAAAATAGTACGCTGTTCTGTCCAACGTTTTAACATGGCATCAGACAGCAGAACACAATGTAGAATCATTATCCTGATTTTTTTTTTTAAAAAAAATACACAAAAACAGCAACATTTGCGTTATCCCGTTGCAGAGGTCACAGTCTGAACGGTCATTACATGTACACACAAACACAAAGACTGTGAGGACCCACTATCGAAACCCACACTATACATACGTGATATTTACAACAGAACGGAAGTCTTCCGCATTTAAATACAACCACCTAATTTTCATACTGAAAACTTCCTTACAAACCACGATATTTCAAATTAGTTTTATGTACCAAAATAAAGTAACCTGAAGGTACTATTTTCTAATGCGACAGACAAAACGTTAGTCAAGATAGCTAGACATGATTTCGAATCCACGGCCTCCTTGTTACGCGATGGTCACGCTAGATGAATCAACTCTCTGAGATAAGTCGATTTAAAAACTGCAAAATTAATTTTTGGCAAACTATTCATTAACCAATTCTCAAACTTTTCCGAATTGTGGACAACTAAACTGTGTTTTTATACAAGCGCTCACCTTCATGTATTACGCTGTTCGCTCATCCCTAAAGACTGTAATGATGGGTGTTCTGCCTGGAGGCAGATAAAATTCGGTAAACTTTGTATTCTCGGCCATTTTAGTAACTAATGACTTCGGCCCGTCTCGACTCTATTAGCTCTAAGACTAGGGACATAATCTAACGTTACGGGAACAGTTACTAGAATGAACAACATAAAATTAAGTTTACCATTTTTTTTTTTCTAAAATATACAAACATCCATGTCCCAGTCAAGATTAGAACTCAGAGCTTTGGATACCCTGATACTTCAGACCACACCCCTACCACGGTGAGCCCATGGTGGTTTGCCACAGCCTTTCATCGGATGAAAATTACGTCCTAAGGACGCGACCTACGTTTAACGTGGTCTCCGAACCACTTGTGTACTCGAACTCGGAATCCCTTAGCTTACAAGAGAGCGAGAGTTTCCACTCACACACAGGATGACGACATATTAGTAGTACACTCATATTAATAGAAGTTGTTCGCAGGTTCGAAAATTTGAACAATACATCGAACCACCATTCCATTCAAATTCAGTATGTAACAAATTATTCCTATGTCCTGCTTGTGACGTATATACTGGATCAATACAGTGTAGCTTTTGATCTTGGAAATATTCCTAATTCTTGTGTTTTTTTTAATCTGATTGTACAAACTGCACAGAAAACAATTCTTTTACTTGTTTTGGTTACGTAAATACTGCATTATTCTTTAATGATTTCAAAATTTATTTTGAGTTACGATTAGTATTCTAGAGGTGTTATTTCTGATATGTTACGTCAATATAGAAAAGAGCGCGTGCGTAGAAAAGAGTGCGGCTACTATCATTACCAGAAGTTAGTTTAAAATAAACACAAGTACAGACTTCATTGAATATATATATATATATATATATATATATATATATACAAAACTGAAATATCCTAACAAAGAAACCTTCCAAATAAGCCAACCAACCAAATACAGTTTCTGCATCATTCGGTCGGTTCGGTACTCGTGCCAAGGCGAGACAACAAGGCAGCCAACGAACCCATGCGACAGTCACGGCCATTAACTTACTAAAATCTCTTTCTCTGCTCTCCCCCCTCCCCCAACACTATGCCAACGAATGAATCACCGACTCTATGACTCGGCCATCTGACATGCCGCGGCCTCATCCAACGTTCCTTCTTCCCGCTTTTGGTGACAATGAAACATTGCCACTTAAAGAAAAAAAAAATCCTATGAGACATACTTATCATTCCTTTAACGCCCCTCCCCGCCCTATCTTTATCAACAATGTAATCTCATTACAAGGCCTAATCACTTAATTTTTACTAATAAAATTCAAGAAAATATTTAGTTTTAATCATAGTTCTAAAATTTGACTTCGATTTTTCTCTCTCACAGAGAAAGAAAGAAAAAAAGAGTTCTTACGCAAATGGATTGCAAACGTTGTGATAATAGGTGGGTTTTGGACCAATAGGCACGTTTATTACAAAAATTAAACCTATTACAACCGTAGTACTTGTAACAATAGAACCAAACACTGTTAAAGTCATCACGAGATCCGAAGAAACAAACATGTACGAGTCGTAGCGTCCAGGCCAGTTACTTAATTTTTGCAGGAAACAAAAGTTGCAATTCCGGAATAGGGATTTTCTTCGATACCAGAATTCCAAACTTTCGAAATTCCGATTCTGGAATCTTGATTTCTATTCCCGAATTCCGAACACTTCTACTCTGCAGTGTGTGTAAATGGTATGTAAGCTATTTTGTTTAAAATTTCAAGTGGACTTGAAAGGTATGGATTTTTTTTTTTTTTTTTAGTAAAGGAGGCGGGTGGAGGGTTTACAGAAGGCGGTCGCCACGTAAAAAGGGTTGTTAATCGACGCACCAGCCCAATATATAAACCCTTGTATTTAGTATGGTTTGATGTAGTTAGTTCTTTTCTTGCTTTCGTAATACAGTACTTCTACTGTTGTGGAAAGGAGCCGAAATGTACAACTTCCTCTGCTTCGACGCCGTTTTCCTCCCACTATTTCACTCAAGATCATGATCGTCGAACAATAAAACTTTTGTGTCTGTTATTTTCAGCCGACTTTGCATCTAAAGGGGGTCCTTGACCCCTTCTTCACCCTTCCAACCCGCCGTACTCGTCTCTTGTAAATGCTACATAAAATCTTTTAACAGCTCTTCTCCACGCTGCTACTTCATCTTCACCAGCCAGCCAGCCAGCCAGACGAGATCCAGCAGCAGAAACCAGACAAACTCAGCTGTGATGTTGGCACTGACCTCCCCGGGAGTTTCTTTTCCTACAATCACGTGACCACAACCAAGAATGTGTGCATTGCAGAAGATGAAAGAGAAACGGAATTTGAGTTCCGACAGGAGCAACCGCGAATGAGGTAGTTCAGTACCCAACTTAATATTCAATTAATTGAGGAGATGATTGGACTAACGACTTTTAAGTCTGAGAATAGAAGTTTTATAGACAGGACCTACAGTTTAACGTGGACCCTGAACCACTTGTGTCCCCACTGGAAATCGAATCCACCCCCTTGATTACAATTCACCGAACGTTACCACTCAGCCACAGAAAACAACATTGCAGTCAACCACTCATACAGACCTTGTCAATAGTCCCGTCAGCGTTCGATTTGTGTACTTTCCAGAGAGGGGGAAGATGCCGTATTTTACGTCCGCTCATATCCCAGGTTGGGGGTATATTTCGAAATACAGAACCAGGGAGGATTTTTACAGAGAGGGAAAAATCCCAACCATCCCTGGCTACAAATCGAACACTGAGTCTTCTGAACTAGGACGCTGGTCTGCCGTTCACGACGTTGCAGGTCTCGATGCCAGCCAGGGGCATAAATGCTTGCGTATTTTAGAACTATTGTAGACATTATAATAGCGACGTACCGAAGTTAATTCATTCTCAATTGTCTCTAGAGACCAGAAGACGTTTCCGTTATACATAAAGCGATGCCTCAGACAGTAAGTATAAGCAAAAATGGGGAAACGTGATGACATTTTTACAACTGATATCAGTGGACGTTAATGTCAGTATTAGGTTAACGGATGTAGAATACAACTGAATGAGATGTTCCTGATTTTTACCGACTTCATCGGCCTTGGAGAGTCAATTGACCTCAAAGCAGGAGGTCTCCGCGAAGGCAAACGGAAACAACTATCTCCTTCACCGAAACTAATACCACCACATCCTTTAGAAGAAAATGCCTCTTTTATCAACCAACAAACACTCTCACTAAATGCTCCGCTGCTCCTTATCAGGGGGGCTTCCACCTATATTCACGGATCCAGCCAAGACAGTGTGCAAACGACTTAACTGATAACAGTAGTCCCTGAGAAGAGAGAGCGAGAGAGAGAAAAACAGTCATTTCCTCCTCAGAGCAAATAAAAGACTTACTTCTCCGGCAGTCACCATGTGAATCATGTATGGAGATAGCACAAAAGGATCTGGGACACGACACGTCTTCATCCGCGACTCATAGTCATCGCTATAAAGTAGGCATCAACAATTGCCAGTTATGTCACTTTATCGTTTTGGATTTTCCCCATTTCTAACTCGACTATCCTGCACTAATATTAAAAACAATTTTGAAGTGACTCACTATAAAACCTTACTGATTTACAAAGGTAGATGCCAGTACAATAGTCCTATGTTTCTACGTAATTCAGTTCGTAGAGTTAAACATCAGGTCACAATTCCAGCAGCTACCCATCCTGAGTGTTTTTTTTTTTGTCATACCAGACAAATGCCGGGATGGTATCTAGTAACTAGCTCCTGGTCGACTATCCTCTTCCCCACCCTATCCTGAACTAAGCCTGAGATGCCTAAAGACCACAAATAAATTAAATCCTATGTATTTAATGTTTTTCCCTTGCTGAAAATAATTGCAAGGGTACTTCCGAAAATGAAAGGCGTACTTACATTAATTTTATGAATGTCGTTAATATAACAGCAGGACACACTCGGAAACTTACCTGAAATTAAAAGAAAAACAATATGGTTACAGAAAATAATTTCTTTAACATTAAAAAATATATATTACAGTGTAATAAAAGGCTGTCGGGAGGGGGGATCGAACACAGGGGGCCTTGGTAGCTAATAACTTTTCTTGGTATACTTTGAAGTACAATACAAAAATGAAATAAATCGGGTACATCAACAAAATATGTACAGTCAGCGCAAAAATGTTTCTACCCAGTCGTAAAACTTCTTCTCCAAATAGCTCTGAAATGGATAGAACAATCTGAGTACAAGTTTTGTAACACAGAAAACCACACTCTTTACGTTTCAGGAAACCGTACTAAAATCCGTCAATTCATTCCAATTCGGACAAAAAAATTTGCGATAGGGTACAAACTTTTTTGCGTTGATTGTACAAGAAATGAGTATAAAAGTAATTCTACAAAACTAAGCGGGTATGAAGAGTTAAAAAATAAAAAAACTGCCAGAAAAATACAACTCTATACATTACTTACATTTTCTAAGCAACAAATGAACGATATTTGTGAAAAGATGTGTACAATAAATGTAAAATAAAAAAAAGTGCAGCAAAACTAAAAAAAATATATGCGTATTTGAAAACTATACACGTGACGATATGACCGGAGAATGGAGGCGACTGCATGTTGAACTACTCACACATTGTAAGATGCAACCGATGCTATAAGAATAATGAAACCACGACAGATAAAAATTACACTATTGCGCTTGCTGACCAGCTTCCTCGTCGAGTAGGCTCGTCAGTGTAAAACGCTAAGTAGTACTACACTTTCGAGCTTGCTCGGTGGAGGAAGCTTATGAGCAAGCTCGACAGTGTAATGACGCCCTTAGAAGATTAAGATTAAAACTGGCTTGATTTTGCCCAGAACAGAATCCAATGGCGAACATTTGTTACTGCGACGATGAACTTGCGAATTCCGTAAGCCATAGAGATAGTGTTAAAAGAATTAACGAAATAAATGAGATACTGTTACAGTAGTTCCCAACCATCACTGGTCCGAACCAAAGTTGCCTAAATAAATAAAAATATAATCTCTTTCTTTCCTTGTAATTAATATACAGAACGGTATAATTTTACGAAGCGTATAGTTACTCTGCTCCTCGAGACACACTGAAAGAAGTCACTATGCTCTACTTATGAAACAAAATAATTTAAAAAGAAGAAAGAGAGAAACATTGAACTAGTACCCACGCAAAGTTAACCGTCACACAAAAAAGCATATGCAGATCAAGGCTTGTTAGCTGAGAACGTAGCCTTACAAACTCTTTCGGATTTCTCCGCTTCGTCAGTTTAACAGATCTGAACGAATGTTTCCATAACGGACTCACCTCATTTCGCCTTTAAAGTAATGACCTTTTCTCAGCCTAGCAACGGGAATCCATCTCACAAAAATATTCGAACACTCAAAATGAAAATATGTGCTTTTACAATGCATAAAATAACGTTAATGTGACCACGTACAAATGGTACCCCCCCCCAAAAAAAAAAAAAAAAAAAAATGATGGACACAGTGATCTGAACATTTTAAGAAGATTGATCTATCAAAAATTAAGATGTAATTTTAGACAGTTCACTATTAGATTTTAAATTCCCAACATGAACCTTTTACTTACGATACATTTACGGATCAGCTATGGCCTAAGCCAGTTCCATACCTAAGGGATGACGTTCCTCGCGAGCACTCTTCTTGGGTTAGGGAAGAGTAAATAAGCAGGCTTTTGTATCAAAGTTCGCCTGGTGAAATTGAGGGAAATCCCTCACAACCTGAGCATGGAACGTGATAATCGAGGACGGTAAATGTTTCGTATGTTATGTTTGACTTTTTAAAGACAATTTTATTAAACAATTCGTGCTAAAAAGTAAAAAATAATTTTATTTATGCATGACTAGAAAGGAAAGCACGTGCCGCTCTCTTATATACAGTCACTTTATAAGTTCTTGAACTGGCCCACCCCACGCTTAGTACGAATTGTTTATAAAAATGTCTAAGAAGTTTTTTTTTGTTTTTTGTTTTTTAGATATTTCGCTGTTCGGATACTTTTTCTCAAGGTAATATTTTGTGACCCAAATCCTAAAATGTTTTGCAACCAGTCTAACCCAAAATCACTGCAGGCTAGTATTTATTTTAGGATAAAGAAGTCCATAATAAATATATATTAAAATATGCTTTTAAAATATATAAATATGATGCAAAAAATAATAAAGGACTATATGTCGGAATTTGTCATATTTGAGTTATTAACTGTTTTGTATTAGCAATATAATTATTAATAATTTGTCGCCTTGACAGATAAGACATAAAAATATCTTAAAATTTGACTGAGTTATGCAAATTTGATTGTAATTTACGAAAGTTTTGAAAAAAAATGAGATTAAACCTTGCTAAACACAAAACTGCATCCTATTTACAAATCTTTCATATTTCAGAAATGGAAATTTTACTTAAATGTTCTATACTTAAAAAAAAATAATCATAAAACGCAAAAAATACTTATCATATTTTTCGGCTCTCCTGTAAAATGTTGTTTTCCGACAAAGAGTCCCTTTTCATTTTCCGCATCATTATATAGAAATATATGAAAGTAACAATGGAATATTGCCACTGGACTTAATCACTATGCAAAATTTCATCATTGTATGGCGTCGAGAATTGAGTTAAATTAACCTGGCAAGATTTGAGGACACCACGACCATTGTGAACTACAGAAAATAATGTATAGAGAGCAAACACCTTTCTATTAATTGAATGAAGCCTTTATTGTAAGTCGAAGTTCAGTATACACTGTTCTTGCACTTAACCCTAATACAAGAAAATACAAAAAATATATAGCGTAGTATCCAGATATACGTTTCTACGAAAATTAATTAGAAGTGTTCTTTGTGATATGTCCTTGGAGACTGATGTTAGATTTATGAAAAACCATGGTGACACAATGCCTTTGATGAGTTAAGGACGAAATGGATGGAATATAATAAACGGTGCCTTTAGTGCGCCCGTCCATTTCAGGATATAGTTATTAGGATCTGTTCCAGTTTAGAGTAAACACTACGGTTAGTGTATATCAAGGTGTTTATTTTGTTACCCATTGACAGTAAGAGTGCGGGCTGGAGTGTGACTGGAGAATTTCAAACGGCAACAGTAGGCCTCTTCAGTGCCATCAGGTGTCTGCTACCGTACCAAAAAGACCACGGAAGATGGGTTCCCAACATAAGCTATAACGAGTGCTATTCATAAATCAACACAAGAATGTCTCGATATATAAAATTTAAGTTCAGTGGCTGTAAATAATAACCACGGGCATTACACAGCGAAAGGTCCTGAGTGACGGCAGTGTAGTCACTAGTCAGTACTGCGCGCCACTTAGCCACGAACAGGCGTGTTAGTGGCTTTCTAGACCGAGTGTCCGTCACGTCTTTATTCACGGGACTCCCCTTATACCTCTGCTAGTTCTGTACAAAGTTTTATAATGGTGTAAATGTTGTATGCCCTCCTCAAAGAAAGTTTACGCCTGAATGGTAAGCCTTATCATGGACAGGAGTTCGTTCCCTCGAAACCTTTTCTGTACAGAACAGACTCTCATGAACTGATTTTCGACACAACACACACTCCGATGAATTTCGGCCGCGTTCAGTTCTTCAACATTCAACGTGGCCACCAAGGTCGAGGAATCCCCAATGTGCGAAGTTCGCTCTCTCATTTGATTCATTCAAGGTAGATGGACTGGACGTGGAGGGGATACAAAAACTGGTGCTCCGTTTACAGCAGTGCCTGAATACGAATGAACGTAATGAGGTATGAACATAACTTTTGTATATCTGGACATGAAAGCTGTACTCCCGTCTACAGGAGTACTGCGAAACAAAAAGGTTTGACTGTTTGTATTCTACAGGCTACGTCATACTCAAACGTAAAGGATGAAGTCCTCGACGATCTTTCAGGAAAAGGGGCAGAGAAGCGACGACCACCCGACCGCTGGTGCTTGAATCTATTACGATCCAGGGTTTGGTCTATACTGTAGCAGCTTATGGGCAACAGCTGCAGTTTTACTTATTGTACTTCCCCCTGACGCACACGAAATTCCTTTACTGTTATTTCTCTTTTACTGTAAAGGTTTTTAATTTAACATTGATACGAAAATTAATTTCCTAATTCTTCTTTTTTTTTCATTTACACATATTTAAGTATCTAATATAACGGTAGTTTCGTTTGAAAAACGTGACGGGGAAGAGGGAGAAAAACTAACAGCGACTAGAGCGTTACCGCTTCGTCAGTTCGGTTTTCTTATTTAGCAGTCAAACCGGCATCGCTGTTGCCATAAGAAAGAGCTACAATATGTACTCCTAAGTCTGGACGGACAATAGCAGCAAAGTAACGATTCGCAGTGATGAGCCATGACTTACGGTATGGGGTTGCGCGTATGCTGCCCCCTCTAACACGTTTTCAGTATACATAATCTGGCCTGTTACGTCATTGTATGATATCCTTATTTTCTTCTTCGTTTTATGACGGAGATATGACATCATACATTTACACGTGCCGCAAGAAAGTTTCTTTTTATTGTTTCAACGGAGACTGTAAAAATGATGAGGGGAAAACAGATATAGATCGATTTGATTCTTGAGAAAATCCCACTTTAGCCTCTCAAACGTAAAAATGAAGGAAAACTCACACGAACATTTTTCACGTTCCACATTTCATTACATTTCCTTACAACAGAACTCTCATCCGATATCTCCCAACGTGATTACATCCGCTACGAACGTAACAACGCTATCTTTTTATTTTTCGAATCCTCTGAATAATAAAATCTACAGAAAATCCTTGTTTCATGTTTTAATTCACTTTCACAAATAAGGATGTAATTTCGCTTCGCTGTCAACCTGATTTTTGCAAACGTCTCGAGACAAAAGACGTTATGTCGTAGTGGTTCAATGGGAGAGTGCTCACCGCTGGTTCTTGATGTCCTCGGTTCAATCACAGCTTTGTGGTGGACAAATACGGTGCACCTGAGTTTTCTCGGTGTTCTCTCGTTTTCTCTCACTTCATTCCACCAATCCTCTCTCTCTCTCATCATGCCTAACGGTCTTAAAACAAAATTCAAATTCCACCTCACATAGCCTGTTTATAACTTGGAAACACACACACTCGCGCAAACCGGAAAATCGCCAATCGGATCATATTTACTTCATATGTGCACTGAGATAATTATTATTATTACTAACATTCTAACGAGCTGGTGGGCTTGTGAGGACGGAACCTACAGTTTTTGGTAAAGTGGGCTCTGGACCACTCCGTTCAATAGACGCCGGTGGGAATTGAACCCGTGACAACACGTACAGAAAATGAGTGCAACAACCTCTCGGCCACCCCGAAGTCAATTATTATTAGTATCTTGCCGAAAGCGGTAGGTCATTCACGACAAGTTACACCCTCTTCATTCATTTCGATCTTGAGCTTTTCTTCTTGTATGATTTCTCTTCATTAATACCGTCAAAAAGTTGCATATGTCCCCTCCCTCCAGCTTTTCCTCATTACGTATCTTTCAGTCTGGAAACTCAGTCACCATGAACAAAATGGGAAAGGCTCGAACCTTATGTCGCCTGACCCAACATTAGCGTTAAGTTGTTATAGAAGACTGAGGACCATTTTATTTGAATCTGCTTACGTCATAGGGAATTAAAAAGGTGTTTAAAAATAGTGCTCATAAAGTCAAGAGTGAAATAAAGAAGTTCATTAGAAGAAATTCAACTTGCGTAGTTTCGGAAGTCGATGCATCGAAATGGGTTTAGGGTTGATACCAGGTTTTTCTTAGTCACACTTAGCAAATGCACAGATGGTACCTTTCAACTTTGGTCCTGGACGACTCCTTTACCCCTACCTTATCCCGGCCTGAGCCACAGATACAGATAAGCCATAACTTTGAATTAAAACACTAGCTACGCAACTACGAAGTTACACTTTCATAAATCTTATTTTTATATAAACTATTTATTAGCTATTGATTTAGATCAGTCTCGATTATGCTTTGGAAAATTCTCAAACATTCATACCCTACAAGGGACTCGAACCCCGAACCCTGTTTAAGGGAGCATCAGCGCCCAAAGTCCACACGACCTTTATATCAGCAAAATTAAGACATGTTCCAACATTTCCTCAACGGAACATTTTCTTCTTCGGTCCAAGGAAGTCATTCTTAACATCTGTACATACATAAACACCATACATGAAACCTGGTAATGAAATATTTTGCTCCTCTCCCAAGCGGCCGTAGCTTAGTGGTAAAAGCGTTGGCTTAGCATTCGGGGGGGGGGGTCTGTGATCGAACCCAGCGGCCGCCTTCCTTGACGGAGATTTTTCCTCAATCACACCAGGCACATACCGGGATGGTACCTACAAATTAGGCCCTGGCCGACTACCTTTCCCCTTTTCTATCCGGCTTTGAACATGACATGCCTAAAGGCCATAAATAAATTCAACTAGCCTTCCTATCAGGGCCTGAGTTTTAGATGCCATAAATAAAAATAAAAATTCAAATTTTGTTCCTCATTAAGGGAAGCAAAGCCTAAATACAATGAAGTTGATAATACATAGAAATGACATAGGTTGCATGTAATATAACCTTACATACACTGCAAAAACACCTCTATACTTTTTTCTTTCTTTCTTAATAAATATGTCAACTTCTAAATGTTCTCACGCCTATGGGAGATTCCACTCTTAATTATATAGTTTTTTTTTGTTTTTTTTTTTCAACAATCTACTTCAATGATCTTCCAAAACCTTTCACTCTCGATAAGAAAACAGAATACATTTCCACTGGTGGGACTAATTAAGTTTTTTTTAAAAAAAAAGATCAATCAAGAACTTCCTCATTACAAATTCACACAGTCAGTAGTCTTCACCTATGAGGCAGCGGTTGCTCAGCAAAAGTGAGGGGGTGTACACTGAAACCAATAAGGGAACAACAGAAGGACGTCTGCTTGTCTTACACACTCGCATGCAAAATGGAGAAAGTGGGTTACACACTGGAATTCGCTCTGAAGCACGAAGGAACGTTACTTTCTCCGCCAACCTCTCACTTTCTTTTTTCTGGGCCAAAAACACAGCAAACTTTTCAGATGTTCTGTTTTACGTCATCAAAGCTGAAGTTATCAAGGAGAAAAAGAAAATAGCAGCTGTAATAATATCAAATCTCGTTTGTCGTAATCAAGAACTGGAAATGAATTGTATTGATTGCTGGAAAAGGAGAGGAGGGGAGCGGATGATTGTCCTGCTATGATTGTTCGCATCTTGAAAGATCAATTTATTTCAAATTAAGGACTTACTGAGTTCTGAATATAGGCTACGCACTGTTTCCGTGCGTTTCCGATGATTTTAGAAGAGGATGGAATATTTTGACCAGAAAAAGAGAAACCAGTTCCAGTATTGTGTAATCGAACTGTCACACTTTTGCTGTAAGTGAAACAACGTAGCCTTTCCGAGTAGCTACGGCTAATTCATGAGTGACCTAGTATTTTACCTCGATCCGCTGGAGAATGATGGTAATGCTAGCGGTCCTGGTCTAAATTTAAGGTACTTTTCAGTCTTCTTCTTGTACTACCCACGAAAACTTCGAGTCAACATGGAGCAGTCCAGAAAGGTTTCAGCCATTGGTCCCTTTTACTCTACGTGACCTTCTTTTTCCTCACTTGGAAGTTCTCAAAGAGGTAACTTACCAATTAACTGTCCATGACTATAAACACATAAATTATAGAATGAAAATGTTAGACCCACAGATATTTCGAGTGTTGAAAACTTTTCACTGACACAATTTTGGAACGAGGTTTACAAGAAAACTGGAAGCGTATCCTCAGGTAGAATTGGTTAACCTTTGCACTGCATAATACCGTATTTTGAAAGTGCGTGCAATTTTTGCCTGGAAAAATTATTTCAATGCATCCCCACTAACGTTGATATGGCACCTTGGCATCCTAGAAAAAACACTGCTGGGTTCTCAGCACCAACAAGCAACCCATCTGTCACTGTTGCCACCTTATCTTGAACCTTTAGACTGTTCTCTGATGAAAATCATAGACCTTTACTTTCAGAGCCCTCGTCATGGGTCTTAATTATAATAGCGATATGAGTTAAATCTCGTTGGAAAACTTTCGAAACACATTCAAGCAAGGTAGGACTTGATGCCACTCCTGCCCAATATATAAAAGATGAATTTTACTGCAAAAATGGCGGTGAATTCGGAACCTCTTGGCAGAGAAAACATAGCACAACGCCTGTGCGGCTCAAGAAGTTTATCGTAATTTCTCGTTTTCGACTGAACATCGAAACGAAAGGGTTTTTAAAACAGACACACTGATAAATATAAAAATGTTTAAATGCGTATTTTCAAATTAAAGGCAGGATTTTATTTTATACATTATGCAGATAGGTAGGTACAAAACTGTGTATTTTGTTCTCAGAGAATAGTAACACTAATATTGTGTATGTATTATCATTATAAACGACATTTTCTTGTTCTACGATATAGCTTACCTGTATACTGCATATCATAGTACAATAATAATAATAATGCACGGATGATTTTCGTACAACAAAGTAAGTGCTTGGACATAATATAAACCCATCTCCATGCCGTGGCTCAGTGGTAGTGTTGGCTTAGTGTTCGGGAGGTCGTGAGTTCAATCCCAACGATCGATCATCCCGACAGAGGTTATCCCTCAGTCACACACCTCGCAAATCCCAGGATGGTACCTCCAACTTAGGTTCTAGCCGACGCCTTCCCGCTTCCTTTCCTTTCCTCTCCTCTAACTCGGTCTTAGCCTTAGATACCTAAAGACCATTTCATCCAAGTAAAAATTGTCGCTCTTTTTTCCTCTATCTCATTCGACATCGCTCTCTGAAATCCTAACGCTACTTCCAGATCCGACTCCCTTTCTTTCTCTGTTTTACCAAGAACGAAGTTTGTGTCGTCTTCGATCCAAACGCATCGCTGCCTCGGTTATCGTGTTGACAAACATGAGAAGGGATTCCAACAGCTGATCGTGCTCGATCTTTTTCTAAGAAATGTTGCGCAGTGCTGATTCACTACACAATTCTCTTTCAAGCATCTTTAAAGAAGCCTAGTATCAACACTTCTTACATACAAGACCTTGACTCTCTGGCGATAGAAAAAAGTTTAACTGGATCGACGTCAGTTTCAACTACGACACATATTTTTTTTAACTTTGTTTTTCTTTCTTTCATGGACACTTAATATATACTAAGTAACGATTGTTTTTTGTGATCGTAGCTGCTATTTGTAAAGCATTTAATAATGTTCTCCTTCAACTGCTGTTTGTAATGTTTAACATACAATGAAAATGACAAGGGCAAATTATTATAATTTTGTGATGCTAAACTGTTTTCAAAGCTCATGGTTGAAAACTCTTATCAACTGACTAAACAAAGCGAAAAAAAGAGGGGTTTAACTTACAACTTTTGACCTAAGCCCGTCACATCTGAGAGCTGACGTCCCTATATTACTGGGAACCAGAGCTGAAACTGACCCGATCTGAGAAACTATTTTCGAATTTTGGCGTCGTATTTTTGGTAGCCCTAAGCTGACAAACACTGTTCAAACTCAAGGAAATAATTAAAAATTCTGCTTTGTTCTCCTTCGGTCTAAAGGGTAGACCCGGTGATCTGGCCCAAAACTAGACCTGAATGATTAGTTTCAGCTCTGCTGGGAACAGGGATGTACGGATGTAGAAGATAGCGGCCAGGAAATATCATCCCGACATTCGCCTCGTGAAACAGGAAAGTTAGGAAGAGTGACAACAGGGATCGAACTCCCGTGACTCTCCAGTCAACCTGCAGTACGCACCGTTAGTTACACTAAAAATCAAAGGATTGTGTTAAATGAACACATTTCGGTGTTCCCGGGCTTACCACAACGTTTTGGTGATTCAACAGTATAATAGTGCTAGTACGACACCCTCCACTGTGTTGAATCAGCATTGACAACACATACATTGTGTTGAATCACCGATATCAGTCTATTGGGCTGATTTAACACAAAAAAGTGGTCGTCGCTCTGGGACACCGAAAAGTGTTGAATTAACACAGCAATGAGGGCTGGGTGGACATTTTGTCGATGCATCTAGTACCTGGGCAGACTCGCAAAACAGGATGAGAAACAGTGAGAAGCTAGTGAAGAGCGTGGTTTGTACAGAGATTAGAACTCAAGTGCATTAAATGACGTCATTACCCCATTCTTTTAGTTCCGTGTGATTGGCTTCATCATCTCACGTTACAGAAGAAAGAAATTTGGGGTGCGCGCAGAAAACATCGTCCAGTAATACCAACTTATGAATGCTAAAAAAAATGACCTTGTGCATGGCTTACATATAAGCCATGCGTAGGTATTAACTACACCACCATGGCTTATAAATAAGCCATGCGTAGTTAAAAGGTTAAGATGTAAGTATCAGACTGCTGCAGGAACCAATTCATCAATATGCTACATGAGAATAGCACACCAATAAACGATACGTTCTCTCCGTTCGTTTCCAATGAGCAGTCGCCAAGGACAGAGGAAATTTGTAATGGGTAATAAAAATAGCACACCATACGGAATATAGCACAACTATAAAGAGGACAACATACAGAGAAATCAAACCAAGGTCTTATTATTATTAATTTCTGCGACATCATGAGCATGCGTTTGTGAGATGGCAAAAACCACAGAACATACAAAACACATGCAGAGACGCGTGGAGATGGTAGTGTCGTCATTGGTGAAAAAAAAATAATCAAGGTCCTTGTAAAAAACAGCAAGCGGGGTCACCTCATGAAATACATATATTTCAGTTTCTCTTATATTGGACTGACTCGCTTCCGCGTCTTGAATTTTCAGGGACACCAACCATCCTTACACACACGCACACTGGTGGCACCAGAACTCCATGAGCATGTATGTACTGATAATTCGCATAACAATTCAAGGTCTGGTCGTCTTGCGTAATAGAGCAAAAACGTAATCAATAATAATGAAGTTCACTTATTACAAAGCCAAAGCTCTTTCGTAAATAAAACGAATCTATTAGAATGGATCTCTTAGTGCACCATGTTGTCAAAGTAATTCAATAGACACGTTCATCTGCAGCATCTCATTAAAGTAACTGGAAATACTAATACGAAACAATTAACTATTATTCTTCTCATTACACAACTGCTTTTTATGTGAAGTGTTTCGAAATTTTGATTATACCGTTTCAGCTATTTCTGTAATGTTTTCAATACTACCTACAATTCCATACACAAGAACGGGTTGCTTATTGCTAATCCTTTATTGCACGGAACTCTCCGTTACGTAAATCTTTTATTAACAGAAAGAACAGTACGTAATGTCAGGGGAAAAAAAAGTTTTATTTAACAATCGCTACACGTGTGCAAGAAATCCTGCTTGAATACAGATATTTTCATAAGTCAAATTATATTAACAGATATTCTTTTCGACTAGGATTTCCAATCCTGGGCAGCACACGCGTTCGGGTAGATAAAAAACGAAATGATACTTTACGTGTTTCAAATCTTAATTGTTATACACGGTGATACGTTAATCACTGCAAATAATAATAATAATAATAATAATAATAATAATAATAATAATAATAA
>JAGDQP010000069.1:165563-236288 GCA_022664845.1 Lepisma saccharinum
TAATAATAATAATAATAATAATAATAATAATAATAATAATAATAATAGATTGAATTCGTGACACCGAAAAAAAATCCCTTCAAAGAAATTTTGAAGTGTACGTGGTTTCGGATAGGCTCAAAGTTAGAGCAGCATCGTCACAAATGACGTCATAACGCGACAAATAATGGTGTAATTGGGGTCAGCCTAGCAAACCACACTTGTAGTACCCAATTCATCTATTCAAGTTATGTTTTATGATTACGTATGCTTCCCCTATAAAACAATCCTGCCATGGACAATAACATTCTTACACTGCGAAACCTGTCTCTACAGTATCCCCCCCCCCCCGTCATAATCACTGCTTGAATAGATGTATTGGGTGCTACTTCCACTATTTTATTGATCTCCTCCATTTGACATAGGATGAACAATAAATCTTTCCCAGATTTCAAACTGTTGTTACAGAAAAACAAACAATACTGTTCCAAATCTCTTCAACAAGTGCTCTGTCTCTTGCATAAAGAACGCTGAGAATTCTACTAAAGTTTCGCCGAACTATGTCGATTTTGTTTCATAGGGGTGGGTCCGAGGATTCGGACCGCCCAATTCAGAGATTTAAGCAAAATTAGTGTAATTGTAAGCGTAATTATCCATATTCAATACACATTTCATGTCCAGACACCTTGGATCCCTCCCAAAACAAATTTCTGGATGTATGCCTGCCCAACCTTTTAGATAAAGTTTCTTTCTCATTTTCAGTAAGCGTTATACGAACTCTGTAGTCACACGAAGAAATGTTGCAATCAGTAACATCAATAGATTTCATGCAACAATTTACAGGTTTATTAAAATCCGACTCTGGCAACATTTTATACAACCTTACCAGAGCGATTTTCGACGTTTCCTCAGTTCATGTTTTAAAAATTAGCCAGTACATTTCAGCACAAGGCCGCGCATTGCTAATTAGAGCTATACAATTTCTGAATTTCGATACGGCACATAGAAATCTCTGGAAATCGAAAAACAATTGCTACATTAAAATATCGCACTTATATATAACGTTAATATAGGACAACTGAATAACTCGAAAATGGTTCAAATTATTCACTCCGTATCAACTGACTGTTCAGATATAGATATTTCGATAATGCAAATTACCAATCGATACATCGAAAAGCGTTCCGGATATTATAAAGCAAATTAATAATCCTACTGTTAGTTTAATAAAATATTTGAGATGCTTTAAATAATCAATTTTTCCGTTTTATTTCTCCAGAGTAGAAAGAAAATTAAGAAATAAAGATTTACAAAAAACAAACACAAATATTATGACGGATGTAGAACCTTGACCACATTCAACGTTACAATAACTTTCAACAACTTCAATGCTATTTTGCATGCCCCTATTCCTTAGTGCTTTCAGGACATATTTATAAAGGCCCGTTCCAGCATTAATCTACACAGGATGGACTGAATTGAATGACTGTCTTTTTGTTGTAGCTTTTTTTTTTTTTTTTTTTTTTTTTTTTTTTTTTTTTTTTTTTTTTTTAAGGCATTTCGGGTCACTTCACACGACCGCACACGCAGATAGCGTAGAAAAGCGTCCCCCGTGGAAACAGCTCTAACCCTAAATCCAAGAGTTTACATTTTGGAGAATAACAAATGCGAAAAGACATCTCAAAGATTTGTCTCTCTCTTCAGGCAATATTATGATCTATCCCGTTAAAGACGAGATCTAACAGTTTGATCACAGTTCTGAAGGTGACCAGGTCATTTGGCTGTAAGCACAAAAAAGTGTCGTACTTACAAATAAAATCAGTTCTGTAACTGTCAATGTACAAGAAGATTCAAAGGCTGAGATAGAGAAAACATCATATAAACGACAACATATAAACAAGATTTGAAATATACCCAGACAAAAAGTGTTTGCTATACTGGGATTGAACCCAGGCTCTCCGATTAACTTATAAGTGCTCAATCAGCGACCACTTTTATATATAACCCATTACAACCTACAAACTTTATGCAATTCGTATTACCATATTTGATAAGTAAAAGAAGCAAAGTGATGTACTGCGCACGCGCCGTGAATAGCGCATGGGGGATGTGGAGGTAGTACTCCACATATTTTAGACCTTCGGCACGAACTGAGCTGGGGTGGTCAGTCTCACGCTCGATCACCTTTACCTTCCCAGATGCCCAGAAATACCAAGGACACTCTGGTACTCAATTTGATAAGAGGTTCAGTGCACCAGAGAGCACCAGGCATGGAAGTATTGAAAGAAAAGTCTCCAGCATCCTGGCCGGGATTTCAACCCGGGCCACACGATTCGTCTCAGAAAAGCATGGATCATTTGAAATAGCAATAATACGAATGTCACTTCAAGAGAATTTTGCTACGCTTGGAGTTTTTTCTTTTTTAATTGATACATCTAGTATTTTCCCCACTTTCGAGCAATACGACATTTGATGTTTCAACAATGGGAAACTTGAAGCGACAGCAAGTACGATTGACGTCAATAAGCGCCTCGAATCGATTACATTTTTCACTGGTTCCAGGAAACAATGCTAAGTGAATCAAGGTAAAGGATTTCCGTTTCTTTCAATTATATTCCAAGGGAAAATTTTCATATGCATATTTACAAGTAGGTAAAAAGAATTAATTCCAATTAAAATGTAAAATACGTATTGAAATGAGAATTAGTTATCTAGGTCTGCGATTATTTCCTGGTTGAATTTCATAAACGAATGAACCTAAAAGCGTTTTCTTACAGCAAAATAATTCACTTTTAGGCAGGATCGACTCACTCTGAGCTAACTATGTTAGCGACATGACGGTTCGAGCCCTGCTTTTGACTATCCTGCCTACGGTTTTCCTCAGTTTCACCCCGCAAATGCCGGAATTATACTTAAAATACCCCTCTAGCCGCTACCTCCCCCGCTCCTCAGGCATGAAAGAGATCAATCTAATTTAACTGCTCAACCCATAAAAGTAAAATAAATGGACATGTTAAGAACATAACTAAATAAATAAGACCGATTCTTGTTTCATGGTACCCAATGGTAAAGACAATCGAAACCAGCATATCCTTGTCATACGCAACCCGATGACCACACCGTATAGCGGGTTTCATAACTGCAAGGCGATGTTCGATAATTTACTAAAACCCGGAGGGTAAAATACAGGGTGATTAAAAAAACGGAGAATTTTGAAAATTAAATAATTTCATGAAAAAAAATATATATATTTATCGCATTTAATGGTAAAAATAATGCCATTTGAGAATACATACAGTATAATTTATTTTTTGAAGATGACCTCTTGCAGGTGAGCTCCTCCTCTACGCAAACATTTGTTAACAAACAAAATGTTACATATTGGGCAAAAGAGCCACACCAGCGTCCATTGCACTGCAACAAAGTTACTGTGTGGTGTGCTATGTCATCATACGGTGTGATGGGCCCATATTTTTTTGAAGACCAGAATGGCCATGTGATTACAGTCACATCGAATCGTTACGTCGCCATGCTTGAAACCTTTGTTGTGCAACAACTACAGAGATTTCCACACATTGACACAGCACGAATATCGATGGCTGCTGTACGCCTATTGTTTGGGGAACGTGTAATTTCGAAAAATTATGACATTCAATGGCCTCCCAGATCCCCTGTTTTGTCAGCTTGTGATTTCTTTTTGTGGGGTCATCTTAAAAGCAAAGTGTTCCTTAGTCGACCTGCTACAATGGAAGACTTGAAAGCCAAAATCCGAGAAGCAATTGCCGAAATTCCAGTTGAGATGTTACGTCAAACCATGAGCAATGTAACGAAGAGACTACAGGAATGTTTGCGTAGAGGAGGAGCTCACCTACAACAGGTCATCTTCAAAAAATAAATTATTCTGTATGTATTCTCAAATGGCATTATTTTTACTATTAAATGCGATAAATATTTTTTTTTTCATGAAATTATTTAATTTTCAAAATTTCCCGTCTTTTTAATCACCCTGTATTATGATGCGACCAGACAGATACTACGGTCTTCCTCTAATGTTAAAAAGCAATGGAATGCCCATAATTTAAATTTTGTTTTCAATAGGAATATTCCGAACGTACGATAAAAGCAAGATGATAGTACAAAGTTACATTTGGGCAGGATTTTATTTTCATCAACAAACAAAAAGAAAATCGCTCAGTACGTAAATAAAAAAAGTATACCTGCGACATAAAAACAGATAACGAAGGTCAACGAGCAATAATGCTTTCCCCGGACGTCACGTCAATATTTTCCTGAAAGCCTGCCATTAGCAAGCCATTCTCCCGAGTTTTAGAGAGATATATTTACCGGAACTTTGTGCTGACATTTCACATTAAACCTTGAAAACTATATAGATGAGAATATATTTCAAGAAACCTTTATTTGTGTATTTTAAAACAGTTTTGCTTTGCTTGTGTTTAAATGTCAACTAATTAATTAGAAAATAAGTTTCACTACATTTTTCTGAAGAACTAAAAGCAAAGTAATTTGGAGATAGTTTTTAAAACGGCATAGCGGATACCAGATGCTGACAAACGACTCAAGGGCACAACGAAAGGAAACAATCGGCAAGCGCTTTTCATTTGAACTGGAACAACATGTTTACAATTGGCGCTCCGAAACTGTCCATTTCGTCCAAATGAAGTTACCAAAACGAACAGCCACTGGGAACAGCCGGCTGAAGAGGAAAATCAAACGAGAAGAAACAACACCTATTCAATACGTAGTGCTCTATTTATTTCCATACGTCATTACAGATCTCTCCTTAATCTTCTTGGGTAGAATTAACCCAAATAGGATCAACACCAAACCTAACCCGAATGAATTAATTGTATTTATGGCCTTTAGGTAGGTATCTAAGGTTCAGGCCGGAACAGGGGAGAGGAAATGATTTGGCCGGCCAGGGTCTATGTTGATGGTGCCATGCCGGTATGACTGAGGAAAAAAACGTGGAAAAACTCAGGATGGTCGGCTGCTGGGATCGAACACACGACTTCCCAAATGCTACGTCAACGCTCTACAAGCCAAACCGAACCCGACATCTTTCGATTAAGGAAAAAAAAAAAAAAAAAAACAGCGAGAAACATACACGTACTTTCTTTTCTTTTCTTTTTTTTCACGTTTTTCTATATCGTGCTTTGTGAATCACTATTTTCATTATTTTGTCTTTTCCTTTTAAAGGTAGTGAACAGCATACCAACTCTTCGAAAGCCCAATTTGGTAACACGTACCCTCAGAGAATACATATAGAAAAAGTACAAGAAAAAGATCTTGTATCCAGTATTAGGTGTTCAGCTACGTAACATATACTACGTCTGTTTCTTTAAGCTCTTGCAAAGTGTTTTCATTCCAAACAATCTGGAAGGATTTCAACACCACCGTTTGGTCTGCGAAAATAATCCAAACAAACAGATTTTTACCACTTTATATTTCTTGAATGGTATCAATATGTTCTTCATTGTGCTTTGTATATCTGCTATTTACGCTACCATAGTATTAACAAACCCAAACTAGTCGTAATAATCGATCGATTGCAAAAAATACAGCTTTACAGATTTAAAGTCATCTGCTGCAACTTTTCACCACTTCATTTGATAGCACAATACACTGGAAAACGTATAAAAGTTTGGTTATATATTATATTTGCATTGTACAAAACTTTACATACCATAAATGCAGTATGGCTGCATATTAATACCTTTCTTTCCCTCTACGTAATGAGGGCAATCGCCAGTATCGGTACGTCATAAACCTTGCTTTATCTGAGGGAGACGAGATGGTAGCGATCCAAGGTACCACTGTGACATTTGCCTTGTAGTAAAAATAGGTTTATATTATACAAATCCGCAGTCCTTATTGAATTATTGGATGCGAAGCTTTGCTGGGTTTCTAATTCGCCTTCGCAAAATTATTTTCTTACGCTCTAGGATTTGGAAGTAGAATTTCTCAGCAAATGTATGGTAAACAATACACCTCTTGAAACTTCCAGACTGTTCTTAATTAATATTTTGTTAAATCTTAGCTGTGTACAGTTGTTTATTTCAATGCACTAACACAACAGATCGTACTAGATCACCATACCAAAGCTAAATAATTTGCTAAACATATCATGAAAGCAAAACAAACATACAAAAAATATTAGTGTTATGCTTCGGAGACAATAAGAGTCTTTGTAATAAAATTCAAACAATAGTGAGTGAAGGTGAGGGGAAGATCTAGAATAAAAAAAAAATAAAAAAAATGCGTGTTATAAATCGATTTGTCACAAACTTTATGAAAAGTCTTGCTGTATCCGTATATTTTAATACTCAGGTTATCCAAATCAGCTCGCCCGCACCGTTTCTATAAATACCAAAATTATGAAACGAATTTCCCATGTGGAAAAGTGAAGAAAAAAAAGAACTTTATGCACTTTCGCATTTACACAAAAACAGCAATGCACGCTGGTGTTCTACTGACCCGGATATTTAAATAACTTACGCCAGTCGTACTAGTCAATACGTCACTGACGTCACATTAATCGCTTTAGTTGCCTGCATTCATTATTTCTTTTCGCAACCAACAGACGACAAAAAGATTACGTGTCTTGCAAACCGAGTTCTGCATGAAAAACAGGTCAGGTTCAATGGGTTGGATGTTAGGTTTTAATGAAGTATCAGAACTTGGTCCTTCAGAGTGGTTTCTATCCCATTTTGTCTTAATCGTGACAAGCCCCCAAAACTGTATATAGGTGGGTGGACTCTCACTATTTCATAAGTATGCATCTGGACTAACTAACTAACTAACTCTATGGCTTATGGAACTCGCAAGTTCATCGCCGCATGCATGAAAATATTTAATATTGATTTGTAGGTTAGATTATTTTGTTTCATAAGGATTATAAATACTGACAACAACAACAACAAAAAAACACACTGGAGTAACAGGCCTAAAAGCCCTCAGCCTGCCCCAACGCCATCTGTCCGTGTTTGGTGGAACTACGCCCACCTGAATAACGGCTGTGTGGTCAGCACTGCGCGTACCTAACCACGAACAGGTGTATCAGGGGCTTACCAGACAGAGTGTGGCCGTCACGTCTTTATTAACGTGACTTCCCAATTTGCCTCACGACGCTGGGTGGACGCCGAAAAGTGGAACTCCAACCGGGAATTGAACCCGGCACCACTCGGACATGAGTCCAACCACTAGACTGTGGAGCCCCTAAATACTGACAATAAATTATGTTTAATTATGGATTTCGTTTAAGGAACTATGATCATTTCTTGAACCACCTGGAGCGTATGAAAGTTATGCTGACGTAGTTTTAAATGTAGAATGTATAATGTTCCATAACTCCTGTCCCCTTTTCGTTTCCAATCTTAGGGTAGTAAGGAACTATGTTTTATCGCTGAAATTGAGCAAGCACAGAAGGGAGGGAGATTGTACAAATTGAATAAGGCTAAGTACACAAATAGTCGACAAACGTTTCATCATTTTTCGATTTATCCAAAATCGTGGGAAGTCAAAAGACAATCACAATTTCGGAGAATGGAATGATTAAAATCTCAGGAATTCTATGATTTGAAGCCTGAAGCCATCAGTCCTGTAAAGAATTTTCTTTTAGGCCAAATATTTGACTGCTCAAATTATGACGTCATAGGCTGCGGAATCAAATATCTGGACTAAAGGAGAGTTAATCACTTCAGCTCATAGATTTCCTAAACTTTCATCCTCACACTTTCCGAAATTGTGATAATTGTATATTCATTTTGCAGAATTTTGAAAAAAAAAAAAGGGGGGGGGGCTGAGCCCAGCAAGCCTATGAACTGAACAGCAGAGGACATGAAAACAGAGCATTTTTACACTTACCACCGACCATTAGCAGAAATGCTTTCTTGGAAACTTACCTGTAATTAAAAAAAGAAAAAACATGGTTACAGAAAATACTTGAAAATAAAGGAAATGCAATACAAAATACAGAAAATGACACTGAAAAAAAAAATACGTGAAAAAATATAAACAAACTAATTACAGTGTGCCATTAATTTAATTATCTTCACTATATTATTATTATTATTATATTATTATTATTAAGCTCATAGTTGAGTGGTTGAAGCTCTTGCTTTCAGTGCTAGGAGTCTGCGATTCGATCCTCGCTCGGGAATTTCAATTTCGTTGTTGATGCAACATGGTGATGTTAATTAAGGAGGAAGACACAGGAGGCGCAGACGCAAAAACATCTCGAAATGCAGATGAAAAGGAGGTGCTGTGATGACCACGTGACTCTTCACACTCTCATACGCCTTACAAGCCATGTACTGATCAACATCTTAAAGCTCCACGAAAAAAAATCTTTCCACCAGTTCTTATGCTATTCACTATTCATATTCATAACGTTATAATAATAATAATAATAAAACGGGAAAAAAAGCCAACCCCTTCACGAACTACATCATGTTTTTAGGGGTGACGAAGTCAGTGACAATAAGTTACAATTATACTTCCGATGTCTTCCGCCGCTGACAATTCCGATTCATATAATAGACTCATTTAAGTGTACTACATATAGTCATTGTAAAATGGCCAATATCTGAAGAATATTAAATAAAGTTTCATTATTGTCTAAATATTAGTATTTGTACAAACACGTGATCAACCTGATGACTCCAATGTATCATACCGTACGTAATACAGTTTGATAATGATAAAACGAAATGAAACTATTTCCAAATGACAGATTACATGTAGGCCTATCTCGAGCTCACGTTGTAATAACGTGAAACAAATGGTATTATGCGATCATGTCCAGTTTACTACTATTCATACAGCTTGAATAAGCTTGTATTTTCGTATTAATCACATGACACAACGTGTGTTGTTACCGCCCATTACATTCATGTTAACTTTATCTTTACAAGACAACGTCAAAATTATTATCCATTCCTTGTTAAAATTTGAAATTATATCCTGAATTCTATAAATAACCATAATCCATTTTCTTTTTCATTGTTAGCTAAAAGAATGATTATAGCTCGGTCCATTCGGTAGAGTCACGCTCTTCAGATTGACAACGGCTAGGCACGTGAGCTTCCACCCTACTGCCGACCATCTTGACTGAGGTACCCCAGGGTTTCCCTCAGTTTCACCAGGCGAATGCCAGGATGGCATCTTTAAGTAATGCCCTACCTACCACATTTCTCGTCCTCTCACCTGTCCGACCGCGGCATTCGCCAAATAGCTACGCCTGAAGGCTACAAATAAATTCAATTCTAAGAATGATTGGAGATTAATAAGTTTGTACAATCTACTGATTTTTTAAATTTAAGCTACAGTTACTACTAGGGGGGAAAAACGGATACGGCATCAAACACGTAATGTATCTCATCCACAGGCAAGCATTATTCCGAGGTAGGAAATAAGATGATAGAAGCGACGATCTTTCATTACGTACCATACCAGCAGTCGGCTGGAGAAACTGTGGAAAACCTTTTAAAACTTAATTTAATATGACCGACCACCACACATTCGAAACTGCGTGCCTCGCCAATATGGTTCCCAAACCTGCGACCGTAACGGTAACCGTTGGGTATGAAATATGCATTAAAAATTAAATATTGAAATTACGGGATATAATCCATTATTGATGCTTCACAAATTATGCGAGACGTTTGTATTACGTATTAATTCCGTTATACGTATATCTGCGTAGGTCTACGCATGGTACAAGAGAAATCATGGGCTATTCATGAAGCGCGCAACGCAGTTTACTGGCTTTTGTGCCAAATCAGTTCACACGACTCCAAACAAAGGAGCCTGACACGAACTGTAATTATCAAATAAGTAGTTGCAAACATGTTCCACCGCACGAGCAGAAGAAGCCCTAGTACTTTCGACAGAAGACGACCATGAAGCGAACTAGCATTTCTGCTGAGTCAAACACGAATGACGTCAATGATCCGGGGTTGGGCGAGAGAGAGAGAAAAAAAAGTATTAATCGTAATTGCAGATCAAAATGTGAATCCGATTCCCGTTCTCAGAATATTTCCCAAGTGCCTACGCCATATGAGTAAGAACATCTTACTAATACGACACCATCAACGATGACACCGGAGTGTCTTGTGAACTGAAATGGTTCACGAATGTTACAAGTTTATTTGACGTACCTGCAATTTTCTACTTCTTTTTTCTATTTCAATACTCCGAGTATTTCTGAATCATTTTTGTTTACAATGATCTCATAATTATATTAACTACTCTTGGCGAAAAGCATATCGAAAAAGTACAATTTTGGTACTCGAAACTTTTCTAATTCAGTGATAGAAATTAACTTTTGCGGAAAAAAGAATATATAGATTCCGGTGAATTAGATTCCGGTTCCGCCCCCCTAATATTAAGTTTACTTTTTTTTCTTTTAACATCTTCTGAAGATATCGGCTGAAGCTTACATATCCACAGATGTATTACAGTGTTTTAGATGTCAACGCTTTGGCCATTCCCAGCATACATGTCAAATGCAGTCACATCTGCCGAAGACTTGCCCTAAGAAAACACGGATTGAACCTGCCACCTTCGCCAACCGTGGTGGGAGTCACCCTGCTAACTATCGTGGCTGCTCATATTTTAAAACAGAAGAAAGCTAAAAGGACTCTCAGTAACACCAACCAGAAGCCTGATCAAGCTACCAGTCGTCAAGCAAAACCGGATAAGTCCACAATTACTATCAATATTGCTTTCACTGCTTCCGCTCACGAAGAACCTTCAATCAACTCAGAAGACACCAGCATTGATGCAACAATTAAGGACGTCTTCCAACTCTTCCAAGGAATTAAACTTTGAACGTTCCTACTCAATCTGAAGAAGGGCCTCCACAAATATAACAATGCAACTACAACAGAAGAAAAAAAAAAATCAGCTATAGTCGAACCAGCCATGAGCATCCTGGATGATGGAAGCCACTAAGGGACGCCCAACTGTCACCTTCGTCAATTAAAACCAGTGTAGCGACAGTTGCTTCACTGTCATCTCATTTACGCTTATACATCCCGTCAAAGTATAAATCATGTAAGGCAGGAGCGAAAGCCCGGTACTTCATCCCATCTGAAACCCGCCATGATCAACTCAGGAACTCCGTAAGTTAAGTTTAAGTTTCCTCTGCCATGACCGAAGTCACCTAATGGAATTGTAAAGGGAGGTTTAATATATTATGAACTCAACAGAAATGACGCCCGAAGGACTGCAACATGTGAGGTGTTAATTACACTAACATGTTAGGATCTCAGGATACAAAACACCTTTACATCCCTGTTGGTGATAAATCAAACTGAGAAACTAGTCAGTTATAGCCAGAGTTGCCAGGTATCCCGATTTTCCTGTTGAAATCCCGACTCCCAATTAAAGACAGTCAGGATAAGTAAACATTTTGCTGATAGTGTGATGTTTTTTTGTCGAGAAGGTGTCTGCACGGAATTGCTTTAGGTTTACAGCGGCAACAGGGAAACGTCTGCTTCTGAAGCTCTAACTGTTATAATATGAGATCATCACACGAAAATAATCAGATTAAAAGTCTTGTTGTGGCTTATGTTTCAAAAATTCAGATTTCGGTTAATAAAAAAAACTGACAACTCTGGTTATTGCAAAAGCGTTGGTCATGTTACAGAATAAGTACTACATATCACAAATGAAAATTGGAAGAGTGCATATACACTGTAAAAAATTGTACATCTGAATTGGAAGTACAAAATTGGAAGTTTGTACTCCCAGATTTTTTCGAGGCAGTGGCGAATCAAGGGTTGGGTTTAGAGGGGTGTTTTTTTGCATCCCAGTTATTGTGAGGGAACAGATTAATCGAAAAAAAAAAACAATGGTAAAATATGAATCTCTGGGTCAGTCACTGCCTCTGAAACCTTGGGAGTACAAACTTCCAATTCAGAGATACAGTTTTTACAGTGTACAATTAAGTTACAACCAAGAATATGAATAAACACAAAAGACTAGATAAGAATTGACTTAAAATCCATTACCATTTCATCAAGTTGTAGATTGGTAATTTGAAAAAAAAAATACCCTACATTTATTTAAATCTCGTATGGAAACTTTTCTTTAATGACGTAGTTAGTTACGTAATATATACAAAATTAGTTGTGGGACTTATCTAAAGAATCCATTCTTGCTCGATGGAATAGTTCCTGTAAAGAGAAAAAGAATGCTTGCTCCTACTGCATCGCTAAGATATTAAAGAAAATGTTCACGCTAAAAATTTAACAAAATAAAAAGAAAGAATATCTACCATAACTCTAAATGCTCAGAGTTAATTCATAAATATCTTCAAAATGCATTTCTCTTTCTCTGTTCCCATTTTTACATGCCTTTCTTTAATTCGCAATGGTTCATCGTGTACTCAAAATCTTGCAACGTATTTCCTGACGTCATACAATGATGAAATTTGGCACAGCGACGAAGTCGGGTACCAATACAATATCCCACTGTTACTTTCATATATTTCTATATTTTAAAAGCCTATTTTTAGTGTTATCCTAAAATAAATTCTAGCCCGCAACGATGTTGAGTTTGACTGGTTGCAGAACACTTCAGGATTTGGGTGACAAAACTATCAACTACAGAAAAAGTATCCGGACACGGAAATAACTCGAAAAAAAAAAAAACTTTTTAAAAACATACCTTACTTAAACAATTCGTACTAAAAATTTAAAAAGAAATAATAATAATTGTGTTTATGCATGACTAAAAAACACAAGTATGGGGCACGCCAATTCAAGAATATATCGAGTGGGTGACTGTATATGAGACCGCGCCTCTATGCTTTTTCTTTTTAGTACGAATTGTTCACGAAAAGTATATTTTTTAAAATTTTTATCGTTAGGTATGACTAATGTAAATGAAAAAAATAAAAATAAAGGATTTGATAATGACAAAAGTGACTCACTTTTCCTCTGATCTGTCACACGTTGCTCAAGATTAGAATAAAACAAAATTCTGTACCTATGAAGAAGCTGTAACAGAGTAAAAACTGAATCATGTTTATTTTTTTAACACGCAAACGTAATGAGTCACATAAATCCCCGTCTCTTCCCCCTACCTTACACTTATTGCTTGAAAACGAATGTATCATTCTCATTCAGCATTCATAAAGTGAAACAAACACATCTGACTCACTGCCAGGATACTCACGATCAATATAATCGTAAAGTCCAGTACTTGAATTAGAAGCAGGACTGCGCAATTTCTAAATTTCTTGTATATCGAACAATACCAGTTCATATTAAGAATTTGTACATATTGAACAAATTGAATACTGCTTATATACGCATATAGATGGGTTAATTGAACTGATGTAATATAACCTAACGGAAGTTATTGTTATGTCGATACGTTGAGAACATTTGATTGATTCCGTATGAGCAGTGGCCGAAAGCTGAAAAAGGATGCATACCACTGATACTTTAGACCAATGCTATGTCTTACTGAGAGAAAGTGACACGGAGGATATGCAATTACATTAGCAATACTTAGAGTGTAGGCCTACTTTGATCCCCAAAGCTGTAATTCAAGTCAAGCTCATTGTGAATATAAAATTGCTTAGCATACCAAACAGATCAATATTTCACATGTAACATATTATATTCAACAGCATATAAAACAACACGTTACCAAAGTTGCAGAACATCTCTTGCGATATTTCAAATATCATTCATGTTACCATGCGTTAATTTTATTGGGTAAAAAATTAGCTTTCATTTTGTCAAATCTAAATCCTGATAAATTCTACTAGTGTCGAAATGCATCGCACCACGTACGTTGTACATCTTCTAACATTAAGTGTTGGAGTCTAAACGTTGCTACTACAGTAATGAGGTTATAGTCACTTCGCCTCACAATAAACCATACAATTTGGACATTTTCTTTTGTTAAAACCTGTAAAATTACGAAATAAACCAAACCTACTTTCTCAGTGCTCTTTTTTCCCCTCCCCCTCCTTTTCCTAACCTTAACATACTAGGCAAACAAAACGTCAAGTTGAAAACAGGCACCACGAAAAGAATTGCCAAAGAATAAACACACACACATACAGCGAAAAGAAAGAAGAAAAAAAACTCTCACTAGTTTCTCTGCTCTCGATGTGACCTACATGTGCCACATCAACGGGCAGCTCCTACACGCGGCTCTGCAGAGCACTCGACAACCGAAAGCCACTTCCCATTTAACAAACATTGTTCGCTTTCCTAAACTCGTTACTCTCAGAGCTCTTCCTTACATTCAACCACAAAATTTCAACATCCAAAAACATTTCCTGCTGGTACAAGATGCTGCTGCACTGATCTCAATACATGTGCTTATTCCAGCTCTAAATACCATGGAGGAGTTTCCTTGAAGCACGACATAATCGTGTGATAATGACAGTTAAGACGGGAAACCTCTTGGATCTATACTTGATTCAGAAACACATGCACCAAAGAAGACACTATCATTACAATTTTGGGATATTAAATGTTCTAGGAATGGTCGAAATACAGAACGATTGTAAGTCAAATATCTATTTTCTTTCTCCTTGCTATTTCTGTATTACCAGCTGTGCGATTTTACGATCCATATTTTAAAAATCAAAATAGACCAATCTCTCGATTCAATCATATTTGATTTCAACATTTTTTTCGAAATAAATAAAATTCAATTTATAACGGTTTTTCGATACGAGATTTTCAATATTTCGATTTTTGATATATCATTCCCTTTTCGATTTGTCAGCGATATCGAAATTCAGAAAATGTACAGTTCTATTTATTTATATAAAGCTCTCGATCTAGACGCTTGAAAACTTGAACATATGCGGGTAAATCAGCCCTAAAAGGCTGTTAAAAATGGGCACTAAAAGCAGTTTTCATTCCCTACTTAATCAAATAAAAACATTTTTTTTATTTAGTCTTTATTTTGCGTACCTAACATTAATATCATACTACATTGATTATTGATTAAAACTGTGATGTTCATCTCTGAATGGAGAAACGCTTTTCGAGCGAAACTGGTTTTCCAAACCACTTACATGTTGGAATTAGAGACGACTCTCCCTTGTGTTAAGATTCATTAATACTGACTTGATTTTCTCCAAGTAAATCTCCCCTCCCCCAATAGATACCTACAAGGATTTCTCTCGAAAGTGCTTACAAACTTGGAAAAATGAAGCAAGCCTCCCCAATCTTAACTTGGAATTTTTCCTCAATTCTCCTAGTTCTCGAATACTTCAAATCACTTTTGTAAGAAAATCAATCTTTTTCTTCAAAATAGTTAATAAATTTTGGAAATTCCCCGAAATCTGCCTTTATGTAACCAAGGTCTCGTGTAATATTAAAGTTTAGCATCAAACTCCTAATGGGAATCGTCTCGGATGACTGGAATATTAAGACATGACTTCACACGAGCTATTTAAAGAATTCGTAACACAATAACGCCAAACGCCCAAGGAATAAAAACGTGTTTTTATTGGGCAGTGAGGAGTGGATTTTCCCAAATTTCTGCAATATGGTCCTTAAAACAAAGAAATAAAGATAAGCTCCTCTGCTCACACATAGAAAATGAAGTTACTTTTAGGATCGTATTTTAGAACCGTACTAACCTTCAAAATAGGCACTTTTATACACTACAAAACTTCCATATATACTTTCTAACGTTCGTGAAAGGGATTTTTAACGATAATAAAACATGTTTTTAAGTACGGAAAGAAAGAGGCACAAACTGCAACTAATGTCCGAGCTCTAGTAAGTTGTGCACACTGTCAAAACATACTGTTCAAAGCGCCCTCTTCGTTTGCAATGACACAATTACATCTCTACAATACAGAAGCACAAATCAATGTTACCTATGTTCTGAGAAAAAAGGTTTTCGAACTCTCAATATCTTGCGGATCCCGAATTTTCACTGAATAGACATTTTATTTTTCATTATACTCTGCGCCGCAAAACTCATCGGGTTCAGCTCTGGTGAATGTAGAGGAACTGGTAGTAACTTCATATTCACTGTAGAACTTGTTGACAAAACAAAGCTAAAGAGCTTGTTCACAAAAAAGGCTAAAGAACTTGTTCACAAAAAGCTAACATTAAAACTGCTACTTACTAGCTACTAACATCGACATAACTTCACATACTTACTGCTCTACTCAAGTTAAATTTCCATATATTTTAAGGCCTTTAGGCATCTGAGGCTCAGGCCGGGGAGAGGATTGTAGAAGGTAAACGACCAGGGCCTATTTTGTAAGTATGAATCCCAGCATTTGCCCGGTGTGACTGAGGAAAAACCTCAGTCAGGATGGTCGACCGCTGGGATCGATTCAAGGACCTCCCGAATGATAAGCCAACGTTCTACCACTGTGCTATGACCGCTCGGTTGTTCTATTCAAGTGGGTAGTATGTCAATGAAAAGAACTACTCAAGCGGGTGTACAGAGTAGGAACGGGGGGGGGGAGCTAAAGGGGATGCAGCCCAGGGTCCCCGCCAAAGATAAATCAGTAATCTATGTAAATAGTAACAGGGGCTAAGGCGGGGGCCCTAACAGAGTCAATAGCCCAAGGCCCCCAAAAACGTCTAATTCAGCACTGCCTGTATACAAAAATAGAAGCGTAAGCATTAAAGTAAGCGTTTCAGAATGAAACTTTTTCACTTTTTCGTGCGAACACAAAATTTGTATTCAGAAACGTAACGTATATATTTTTTTTTATGAAAAGCACAAGATCCCTCAGTGGAATTGAGATTAGAGGCGTCGCGCGTCTATGGAGAGCGAGCAAGAGAGAGAAGAGAAACGACCTTGAAACACACCAACCTTAACTAACCTGAAACATTATTTATTTAAAATTTTATCATCACGCTCTTGTCATATCATGTCTACATGCAGAAGGTGGGAAAGCTATTTTGCTTATTAAAAGAAATGTTGTCCTAAGTGAAGGGCACAGGGCAATAGATTATTCCGTCCGTGCATATCTTCCATTACACAATTAGCACAACAGAACTAACTCTTCCAAAGATTGACATTAATGTGAAAGTAAGCCACAGCGGTGTTCGAAAGTCGATTCGACGTTCGCGAAATTCCAATTAAGGGAGCAAGTGTTAGACAATATTTGTATTCCATTACTCACCAGTGAATTTGTGCAGCGCTTCTTTCCGTCAATTGTTTGAACTACTCTTTTAACCCTGCGGAACTTCTAAATGTAACGCCCGTCATTTAGGAATTCTACCCCACTCCCGCCTAGTAAGCAATTGCTTTCATCAGCAGATCCCAGCTTCAAACTCCGGTTTCAGCAAACGAAGTTCTACATCCATGAGCAAATAAATACTAGAAGTTTGGAATGAATTTTCTAATAAGTAGACGTGAAATACAAAAACTGCATGAAGCCCGAGCATCTTAAATTCCGGTGCCGCCGCCTGCCTGGTGTTCGGCAGACCAGTTTTAGACCCAGTTCTCTATAAGACACAAACCAGATCTCTACTAGTAGATTAGGGTAAACACTGTTACATAAAAATAGTACCGCTGTCAAAGTGACATGTAAAGAAACGGTCAACAAAACATAGTTGCACGTCTTGCAATTAAGATCAAAAGCACTGAAACTGCTGAACAAGACTATATTATTCGTAAAAAATAAAATACATGTAACGTTTCGACCTTCTAGCAAAGATACTCTTCAGACATACATTGACAGTATACACAGTATACATCAGACAGTATACACTTCGTGTGGTCAGTGTATGTCTGATGAGGATCTTTGCTAGAAGGTCGAAACGTTACGTGTAATTTATTTTTTACGAATAATATAGTCTTGCTCAGCAATTTCAGTGCTTTTAAAGAAACGGTAAATTAGCAATATTATAATGATGAATATAGTTCGGATATAGTCTCTAACACGAATGGTAATAAATATTTCAGTAATTAGTAAAAATAACCATAACATTCGGGATCGTACCTACATTAAAACGATCACGACCTCCTCTATCTTCCGGGTGCAATGGATTTTACTTGGCCGGCTAGTACCAAGTTATTTTCCCTGGACAGGGACTGGCCATTAGTAAGCTCAACCTGGCTGTTTTTAAAAACATGCTTTTCTTTAAAAAAAAAAAAAATAAAACAATTCGTACTAAAAAGTAAAAAAAATACTTTTAGTACGATTATTTTTAAGAAAAGCATGTTTTTAACTTTTTTTTTTATTTCAGTGGTCTGATACTTTTTCCTTTCCCTATATATTATAAGCTGATATTTTGTCACGCAAATCCTCGTCTGTTCTGCAACGAGTCAAACGTAATATCGTTGCGGGGTAGAATTTATTTTAGGACAAAGAAGTTCTAACTAAAAAAAAAAATGCTTTTAAAATATAGAAATATATTAAAGTAACGATGGAATATTGTACTGTCACCCGACTTACGTCGCTGTGCAAAATGTCATCATTGTATGTAGTCGGGAAACGAGTTAGGGAAAAGCCAGTAAAAAAGGGCCACTTGTCCTAAACGTCAAAAACCGTTACCTCACGATGAAAAAAAAAAAAATCAACAAATTTTAAATATGCAATGTTGTTCCAAATATAGAACATCTCTAAGAGTTAGAGACTACAATTAAAAGTTATCAGTCTTTAGTTACAATACAATGGTCTCGATAACACTGTGTGCACATGGACGGATAAAAACATGAATTCCTCTGCACTGCACGGCAAAACATGACATGACACTATTAAGCCACATCACTATAATAACGGTAAATCAATTGTTTTCCATCTGAAAGTGAGAAAACGACAAAAGTTGGTTTTTAAGTAGGTCAAATGACAGAGAGAGAGAGAGAGAGAGAAATGTAGTAATATGGTCGCCCATCAAAGATACACCCTCGCATCACGCACTTTCTCTCTCGATTACGGCTGAAGTAATGTCGCGAATCGCTGTCCTGTTATAACGTAAGATTTCTGCGCAGACAAAAAGTACATTTTGGCTTGCATAATCACTACTTGCCCATCAGTATCATAGAAAGTTACAGCATTTGAAAGAGGAAAAGTATTGTCCACAAACTTAAAAGTCTATCTACTTCATTTACTAACCTCATTTTCACACTCTCCCACTAATCGCTACAATTTTTTATTCAGAGGTCCACTTCTGGCTTTCGCACCTCAACTGCCAGAAAATAAATATTAATAAATGTACAGCTCAAACCTTTTCATCTTTTGATTCACTCAACTGTATCAAGAAACTCTTAGAAACAATAATTATTTTAGCAGAGAAAGTTATGAAATAATTCGAAGATTGAGATTAAAATCATCATTCAGTGAACGCATGTCTTGAAACTAAGAACTAATGTATCCATCCATATTCACCATCTACTATTATCGTGTGGAACATTGAGGATTAGGATCCACCTGATGTGACTGAAAGCCACGAAATTGAGAAATTTATTTTAAGAGAATTTACATTCTTTAGCGCAGTGTTTCTCACCCTTTTTAAATCCAAGGACCAGGTCTGAAACAATTCTGCAAACTACTAAGAAGATGTGCGAAGCATCGTCACAAATGACGTCATCTTTCCAGAAAAAAATAATGCAAGGCTGTTTACGAAATCAGAATCGCAAGTTGTACTCACAGTCAGTACAGTAAATTCTTCGTACGCAATTTAAAAACTATCTGGCGAATCTAATAAATTCTGAAACACTAACGGTGATTTCCTTATCACAACCGTCAGAACTCTCGAATAATTTGTGAGAAATGAATCTTCGTCATAAACTCTTCAAGTGTCTACATATCACACAAGCAAACTACGGTCTTACTAGTGATCGATGTTATTAACTCACGATGAAGATAATACCACATCAAGTTAGTGAATGAAGGCTTGAAAACACGAAGAAAGAAAGAAGACCAAGAAAGGCTGAATACGCCATTGATGAATGACCATCTCAAGTCTCTGGCTGAGGCTTCCAATCAGATAACTATCTCTCCGTCAAGCCAATCCCTTTGCTACTAAAAAGTGGCCGCGTTGTAATCGAATCGGAAGCTGGGATAAGGTCAGAAGGAGGAAGCAAGCCTCAGCGCCTCGCTTCAGACGCAAACGTCGCCGCCCTCCAAGACATCTAATATGGGTGAAGGTTATCCGTAACATGAAGCCCACCGACCAAACGAAGGTTTTTCTTTTACTTCCCAATAGCTCCACAGAAATTCAAAGCATATTGTAAGATAAACATTACAATATTTATTTTTGTTTTTAGCTAAGCTTACTTACTCTATGGCTTACGAACTCGCAAGTTCATCGCCGCAGTAACAAACGTTCTTCACAGGATTCTATCCTGACCAAGATCAAGCCAGTTTCAATCACAAACACCTACTTCACGAAGATCCTTCTAATATTATCCTCCCAACGTCGTCTCGATCTTCCTAACGGTCTCTTTCCCTCCGGTTTCCCAACCACGATGGAATAGAATCTTCGTTTCTCTCCCATGCGAGCTGCATGCCCTGCCCTGCCCATCTTAGTCAACGCGATTTCATTATTCTTACAACATCGAGTGAGTCGTATATAGTTCGTGAAGTTCTTCATAATGCAATCTCCTCCATTCTCCAGTCATGTCGTTACGTTTATCTTTCTCGAGACCTTACTTTCAAACACACGTAATTTATGTTAATCTGCTACGGTCGTACTACAACTTTCGCAACCTTAAGTAAGGTCCAATCGCAGTGGGTTTTCCCGCCTTTTTCGTTTTACGTCAATTATTCAAAATTCATTGCAGATAAGCAAAATTTAACTTTTACGGACCAAAGTTCGTTTCGTCCTTCAATAAAGGGTATGCTATAGGCAACGCATTTTCATAAAGTCTCTGGCTCCGGCTGTTAGTAGAAGTCAGCGAGCCTATGTTGGAGGCGGAAACCGAGGGAGGAAAAACGCAACCAAGCTGAGCATAACGCGCTCTCAGAGACTTTCCGAAATTGGGCTGGCTTTACTACTAGTCTTAGGATTGTGTGCAAACACTGCTGGGACACAAATAATGTCCCAAAAATGTCTGCACACAATCCTGAAGTTATTACTAACATTTCCTTAAAACTAATTGAACACGAACGTTAGTCCGTAAAAGTTAAATTTTGTTTACCTGCAATAAATTTTAAATAATTGACGTACAATGAAAAAGCCGGGAAAACCCACTGCGATTGAACCTTAAAAAATTACCGACATAATAACCGTTCTGAATAATTTGAATTTCAACTTCCTTGATATTAATCGCGAGGTAAGGAGTTTCTGGACTGACATGCGTTGCCCAATACCAAGCAACCTTTTATTTCTTCCGTGACCTCATTTATGAATATACAAATTTAATGCAGTCACTAGTTGCACTTCCGCGTATTGTGATGGGGGCCAACCTAACTTTACAAGCTACTACAGACTTACTCGTAGAAATTTTCTTTCATTTTATTGTTGCATGTTTAGGAATACCACTGAATTAATTTATGTAAAAGGAAAAAGTGGAGTGGAAACCAGCAGGACTTGGCCACAAGTATTATTAAAAACTATATCCACGTCAATTAGTTTAATATTTTCACCTTGAGCAACTTTTGGAACGGAAAACTGTTTTTAAGAACACAAGTGCACATTATTTATTATTGCCACTGAGAGAATTATGAAATCTGTTAGTAACATAATTCCTTATTGACTTGAGCATAATTCGTAAGAAAGGATTTGTAAATTACTATGTGGTATAGTCCAGTTATCATGGTTAAGCAATGTTTCACTCGCTATTTTCCGAGCCTCGCTGGCTCAGTCAAAACTTGCTCACCTCGTACTTCAGAGGTTCTGGCATTCCACAACGAACTTTCCCTTAACAACACTCAGAATTCCTTTTGTTTGTAACAACAAATAAATGAATAAGGTCAACAGCTCGACATTCAATTGTCTTAATAAGAACTATTTTAACATGTACTGCAAATGTTCTAATTGGTCTTTTTAATAACAAAATCATATGTCAAGGCCTGTTGTAAATAAAGGAAACCCTAAAAAAAACTGTCACTGTGAACAACAACAGAATTCGAACCAATGTGCGTTCCCAGTGCCGTACCGAAATGCACGATTGTCGACCTAACTACTAGTCCCTGGGGGCAATGTTTTACACATATTCTCTGCACTAAATAACGAATTCATTAGTACATTTAAACATTTGATGGCAGAATAGCAAGTTTTACAGGAAATTCCTCGCACGCTCAAACTACACTCAGTACATTAGCAATAATGGTAATTCCACATCCTCAGCGAGTATGAAACGGAAGTTGAATTATTATAGTGGGATAACAAAGCCAGCAGAGAATCATAAAGCAGTCAGTCGGGTTTTTATAGAACTTTTCTCTTCACCCTTTTTCCTTTCCATGGCTCGCCAATCCAACAGGTTAGATCCACCGTCGTTCACCCCACCAGCTGTTTTTCCTACTTGCAACTCATTCCTGGTTTACCCTGCCCTTAGGTATGCATTACCCATACGAATATCGAATGCCAGTACAATATTTTTTATATGCTTTTACCGGACCTCTACCCTTAAAAATCTACACGCCTACCGTAGGTGCGAGGGTCTCTGGTGAGTGGCGAGTAAACTCGTCAGACAAGCAAAAACCTACAACGACTTCCTTTCCGGTTTTCTTCAATGTCCTCTTCGCCCTTGGATTTCTCACGTCCTTACAATATACGATGACTTACAAATTAACACCGGTAGCATATTCAACATATATCGTGTTGTTATGGATTAGGACCATAACTGGTAGCTCCAATAGTCTTTCACTACATTTCACTCAAAATAGTATTTCTCTCCATGTAGTCGAGAAGAAATTATTTCTTCAGGAAGAAACAGATAGAAGTAGTTCTCAGCAAATTTGCCTAATACCAGAGGTTTTCACTAAAGGTGCTCTCCAATACAATATATTATTTATTATTAATTTATAACATTGCAGGTCACTTATTCTTTCAGAGTAATGTAATGATTGTTTACTGCTACTAGGAGGATTCAGTCTTTTAAATTTTATTTATGGCCTTTAGGAATCTAAGGCTCAGGCCGGGATAGGGGAGGGGAAAGGATTCGGGAAGCGTCGGCCAGGGCCCATGTTGAAGGTGCCATCGCGGCATTTGCCTGGTGACTGATGAAAAACTGTGGAAAACCCTCAATCAGAATGGTCGGCCGCTGGGATCGAATCCACGACCTCCCGAATGCTGCACCAACGTTCTAACACTGAGCTACGGAGGCACGGTTTATTTTAGTCTTATTTCCGTGTTCAATGTTCAAAAAGGTTTAGGAAACAATGACCTAGCGTAACCAAACCTAATGGATGTTAGTCGACATTTGACAAAAACATTCCTTGTTACAATGACAACCAACAGAAGTATTTGCATTAACTCAGTATCTGAGTTACACACACAACACGAAAATACATTCTGAAAATACACAAGCAAGAAAATAAAAACATTTAAAGAAATAAATTATAACAGAACAAGGTTACGGCCAGAAATAGAGACAAACTGCATACAAATATCAAACTGTAGAAGCTCTTTGTTTCTCAATATAGAATAATAGAACATGACGTTTCTCCAGAAGGCATTCCCTATTTATGCACGATTCTAGGCGCGAGCATGACAACAAACTTAAAACATATTTACTACGCACGTGTTCTTGAAGCTACAAAACTCACATTTCAAAGCTCTTGCGAAAATGATCTTCAAACACAATTTACAGACATGATAGAAAAAACTGAAACACAAACAGTCAACACCAAAACTGACAACCTTCATCTTAACATTATAAGATATTTACTTTCTTATAAACAATCGCTGAAATCCTATCCTCTTGAATGTGAATTAAGTAGGAAGTAAATGAAACCTAAACGATAATATTTTGACAAATCACATCATTTTAAAAAGAATCGTTCCGCAAAGGAAATCTGAGATATTGACTTGCGTTAACCAAATTGTTACTTGGTGTTAAGGTAGTCCAATTCATGTTTATTTCGACCAATCAGAGAATTTATGAGAATTTGCTACTTTCTCTGCGGAATCCTTTGCGCAACCATTCCACACAAATTTTGGATTGTCCATTTTTGGATACAGCAGTTTCGAAGTATCTGACGGTACCATGTCGCCTCACTTCTACTGTTAATTGCATTGGAAATATAAATACAACACTTTCGGCACCCTATAGCTCCAAATCGAAGCATTTGTGCATCCTCGATGGTCTATGCTTTTTTACTTCTTGTGACGTAAGATTGTCGATATTGTTTTGCATCACTCTGTATAACTTTCGGAGATATTACCATTTCATCGGCGAGGAATGATCCCACAACAGTGTAAAGGAAAAATCTGACTAACAAACACGAACAAATAAATACCATATTGAATCTTGCCTTTACATTAATTTTAAAAATAGAAATGTGGTGTGCATGTAATTACTAAAGATTACTAAGGATCAATCTGCTGACCTCCCAACAGAAATAATAATAATAAATATATTTTGCCTACCAGTGAGTTTTCCACACTGTGCTAGTTTCAAAGTGATTTGCTGTGTTACCAGTGTAAATAAAAAGCTTTAAATATTATGGCTACGACGAGGATAAACAGTACAAGGACAAACATCAACCGTCTCTAACAAAGGGTGACGTAAGAGCGGAGTCCATCTTCAAAAGATAAGGGGATAGCGAAGATCAACGCAAATTGTTTCTCCTGATTTAAAATATAATAATTTTCAATCAGAAACAATAACGAACTAAATAGATCTCATTCAATGTTGGTCTTCCAAACCAACCAGGAGAACGAATTTCACTTGCAACGTCCAAATATTGTTACAAACTTACTTACACGACTTTAATATTTTACGTTGTAAATTCACACTCTACCCTCAATTTCAAAGCAGTATATAAATAAATTAAATAATAATAATAAACATTTTAAAGACACACTTTTCTTAAACAATTGGTACTAAAATGTAAAATATAATTTTCTTTATGCATGGCTAAAAATAAAAGCATGCGGAGCGCTCTCATACACAGTCACTATATAAATTCTTGATCCCATGCGCCCATGCTTTTCTTTTTAGTCATGCGTAAACAAAATTTTTTTTTTACTTTTTACTACGAACTGTTAGAAAAGGTATGTCTTTTTTTTCGAGTCATTTCGGATACTTTTTCTCAAACTAATGTTTTGTGACCCAAAGTCTCAAGTGTTCTGCAACCAGTCAAACACAACATCGTTGCAGGCTAGGATTTATTTTAGGATAAAGAATGCTTTTAAAATATAAAAATATATGAAAGTAACAATGGAAAATTGTATTGTCACCCGACTTACGTCCTGTGCAGATTTTCGTCATTGTATGACGTCGAGAAATGAGTTAAATTAACGTTGCAAGATTTGAGGACACCACGAACTATTGTGAACTAAAGAAAAGTCTGTAAAGATGCCTTCATTCATATTTTCAGTACAGCTACTACTGAAAAATGGAAACGTTTCGGCTCCCAGGAATATATAGAGAATTCTTACAATTGTCTGGACTATTATTCAGATTTACATTATCAGTTAGTAGAGTAAGATGGGGTAACTTTGGCAAAAACATTCATAATACCGTTTGCGTTTAATATGTTTTTCATATTTTTTATAACTACCGGCCTGAAAGAATCTGTGTATATGATGTCATGGCGACGAAGTGTAACAGTCAAAGTAAAAAATTACACCAATCCAGATTTTATGCATATATCCACAACAATTGTTTTAGACCAGAAACCGACAAGGTCATCTTAAGACTTGGAATTACGAAAAATGTTTAGCGAATTATTTTCTACAACACCGCAACACTCGTGCTGGTATCTGCGAAAAGTTATTTGCATAATCATTCCTTCTTCCGAGCAACGGCAGTACACACGATAGCTTTGTAAAGAAAATCATTGTAGCTTGAACGAAACCGTCCTCCTGCGTGTCTATAATCGATCCGTCGATCCTCATGAAAACCTAGGACGGGCTGGAGTAGGCGAAGAAGCAGACAGCAACTTTTAATTCTCAGGCTGAGACAATCGGAACACGCAAACTGAGAAAGCCTATCACGGACGGACACAAATTGATGCTGTTTCTTTCCCCGCCGAGTTCAATGACGCTAGTTCATTACTGCGTGCAGTCTCCTGGAAATGTCCACAAGCAACTTTTACGCCGGATGTCACTGGAGTTGACATCTATCTCACAGTCAGTGAGATCGTTTTACACAGCTTACAGAGATCATCAATCGTGTGAAGATCTCATATCTGAATGAATGCCAGGAGCGTACTTACAAAATTTCTTCGAAGAATATACATGGCGGAGGGTGGATGGGACCCTCTGAATGAATCTTAGCTAAAAAATTGTCACTTCTTACCCAGATCTACAAGAACAGAAAGAAAAAGGTCCAAAAGTATAAAACCCTGTCAGATTCCTGGTTGCCCAGGAGGCTTTTTGGGGTAGGTTCAAGTCTCGTGGGGTCCACTGAACAGCGTGGTTCGGAAATTCTTTACCAAAAATTGTAGGACCCGTTCTTAGAAGCTAACCACGTCGCCGATACTAATTCAACAAAACCTAGAGCTCTCATAGTCTATTAGCTACAGTCAGGACTTTTGCTATCTTCTCCCGGAAGAGTACTCACCAAGGTACGTCGTAATCAAACATGCAGCGCGCTTAGGCGACAGTTGCCTCTATCGGCCATAAATCTAAGTTCAATTAAACTAAGTTGTGTAACGCTTCTCCTAAAGTACTACTTGATAATTCACTCTCTCTAAAACGTAAATATACAGAAATCCCATGCATAAAAATGCTCTTCATTTATCATTCGGATAGCCAACTGAAGTAAATTGTGAATGATCACTCGCCAATATATTTTGTCTGCCAGAGAATTGACTTGACAAATAACAGATAGTATAACGTGAAAAAATGCATATAAAAGGAATCTTCGCATGTAACGATCACGTGTTGGTTTCATTTTTGAAACATAAAGCATGTCATGATTCGTGGGACTAAAAACGATTTTCACTTTGCCCGGAATTGACGTAAGACACACACACACAAAAGAAACAGCAAAAAGCTCCTTCAGAAGTTGTTGTCCTTGCTGCAAAGCAATGAACGGTTTGTTGGACTGTTATGCAACCAAGTGACCTTCTGATAATGGAGAAAAGCAAATGGGGAAAATCTGTTTCTTCCATCTCTTACTTAAAATATTGTCTGCAAAATCTATTGTCACGTCTGTTGTTCCTTTTCGCTTTTACTTGGATGTTTCACCATCATAAATTTCTCTTCACGCTGGCTCTCTCAGTCACCTTGAGCACACAAGATGGAAACTACGAAATGTTTGACAAATTACGGTCATACAGTCATGCTACTTAAGTACCGAGGTAGCTAATGTATGACCAAATTATGACGTGGATACGGCACAGAGTAGGACACAGTACCTTCCCCACTTTTACTTTGATGCTGTATTACCTCAATCTTACTCGCTTATTCATAGAAGTGCAGCTTACGAAACATAATGAAGATCAACTTAGTGCTTGGGAAATAATAAACATACCAGATCAACACCAACGTTATGAGCCCCCAGCGAGAACAGACTACGGACTACTTAATAAGTCCTATGTAATTTCCCCTCTGTTGTGTACTCCCTGTCCAAACATATGATGCTTCGATATATTAAGTAACATCCGAAATAAAGACTTGTAAGATTGTATATAAAATGAATATTTGGATACCAGTCAACGTGATATTCCAATGAAATATGGAATTTGTATAGATCTCTAGTAGCCACAATAATTTTACTGATTCTTTTTAATGAGACAATGCGCTAGAAATGGGCAAAAATAACAAAACTGTTATTTTGCAATAGTTATTTACGGTAAATTGTTATAACTGTTACGACTTTTGAAAAATAATAGATATTTCGAAAAGCTTGACTGCTAAGTACTATGATTTTGTCTATCTGGTAGTATTTTAAAATAATAAAGGTTTAATGTTTTCAAATCTCCCAGATTAAGAATATGCAAGTGATCGATTCTCTCATCGTTGAATTACACATATGACGTAACTAAACATTGAATTGAAACAACTATCATGGAGTGATAGTTCACCATCTCAAGAAAATCTTTTCTTTATTGCCTGAATTGAAAACTCTTCATGTCAATTTACACTTGCACGACAATTGTGCTTCAGATAAACGTATACATAGTAATGATCGACCGATCAGATAATATCCCGACATAGGATGAGATGACTATACGCGAGGATGTGCGTACATACACATCCGGACACTCGGACCTCTGACATACAAGTACAATGTCGTTAAGTCGCTTATTGACTAGCAACGCTATAAAAACAAACAAGACGCGATAGAACATTCCAGATTACCGCCGCAGAACAATTGATACTCGTAACTATGAAAATGGCAGTATAGCCAAGACATGAATATAAAAAACCTTAACCGCACTTAATTTCAAGTTACAGCACTAAGCCAATAAGAATAGTCTTGTTTCATTTCAACCACCAATAAAAAAAAGGTACGAGTCAAGTCTGTAGATATTATTTATTATTTTTATATCATTTTCAGCTACAGTGCGCGGCAGCAAAAGTCGAAAATTACCGAGAGTACCTGGGCGTTTAAATTTAGAGGGTTGGAGAGATGTAGCTTAATAACTGCCCCCATTTGCTTCTCTCACATGTTGAATATTTGGAACTATTCTCGGAAACACGATAGAAGGTCTGGTTATTATTTTTCTCGTTGTACCCATCATTAATATTAGCACACTACACGAAAATTTGTTTTAAAAAAAATCAGATAAGATTCTTTATTATGTGCCATGCAAACCCAAATATCACGTTTAAAAGAAAAAAATACTTACTTCTTTGCTAGAAGTTGGTTTTAGGAAAGGTCCACAAGCTTCCGATTGCGGGCCTAAGTATTAAGTGTACACAAAATATATATCACGACTAAAATTATACTAATTCCAAAATGAGAATTCTTGAAGGGGCGGGTCGGATGGGGAAGGCCCCTGATTTACATGTATTTGGATGTTATGCACATGTATACTTGACTAACATCGACCTGAGCCTGAGATGCGAAAAGGTTATGAATAATTTCAATTAACTTTTAATGTATAGTGTTTTTATACTGCTTCTTCCCAGCTATTAAACATTAAAAGTTACGAAAATAGTAACAGTTCAGTCCATCCCTGTGTGTGTGTACATCCGCCAACTGAAAGTATCAATGTAGATGGAGCATATGTTGCGTGCAGAACGAAGGTAAATGAATCAGTAACACCCCCTCCCCCTCGTTCGATGACTAGTTTAGATTAATCACCACAATATACAACAATCCTCAACAATTTCAAAAGCACTGTTTTTCATTTCTAACCTCCCATCCATAAATTACCAGCGTGGCTACTTCTCTAGATAAATTTATGGCTGTCGTCATAGCAACACAAATGAGTCCACTACAAAAGACCAGCGAAGAACAACGGTAGGACAATTGTAATAGGTAACAAGAAACAGTATAAACATATTAAAATAATCATTTTCAGTTCTGATTCATCCACGAAGAAAGAGTCATGCTATATGGACAGTTAATTACACGAATCAGCAACCATCCGAAGATATTAATATTACTACCACACCACTGCTATCATCAGCAAATAAAACAGCTGTGGGTCACTATAAAAGCCTCCCACCTTTGGTGTGCATACATTAAAAAAAAGTACCACTAGTGTTAAGTAATGCTGCTGGATACAAGAAACAAATTGCGATCTCTTTATAAAAATGTCTGGTTCCTTTCTTGCTCAATAAAATTATACTTCGAACAAGCGAAAAACTTTCACGGAATGCCAAGCAGAGTCTGGTACGGAAAGAACAGAGAAGCATCCATCCATTCCAGTATGACGATAAACCCAGAGGCAGTACGTATAATGCCCAAACTTAACGGCCTTCATCTTCATTGTATCACCTTCCACATATCCCCTACGAATTAAAAACACACGAGATTATCATATGGCACGTACACACAGACGCACCATGCAGAGATTGTATGAACTAGTTTTTAGTAACGGTGCGGTTACGTTTTGTAGTGTCTAACGGAAAAGTATAAGAATAACGGGCCGATGAGAAAACTGTATGAGAATAAGAAAAAGAAATCGGTCACTTAAATCATTTTCTGCTTTTCTTTGATTTGTTTTTCGTTAGCTACGTTATCCTGTTGCTTCCTCCCACAGGAGGGAAAAACTCCAAGTTTAAGTCAATTAACTAATTTTAATTTGTTGTTCTATAGTCTAGTATAAGTCCGTGACATGTTAACAGGAATGACATCCTCAACAGGCACAATTTCGGGTGAAAAGATTCGGAAATGTATCAGCCAGTCTTGTTGCAACACCATCAACACCATCCCAACATTCACCGAAAGCGCAGTACGATGTTAGGCAGCAGGACTCGAACCTGCTTGCCGCCCCAGCACTATTAATCAAGCAATTACGTATACTTCGATACGTTTGATCATCAAAGACACTAGCTTCAAGCTTCCACAAACGCAACTTAAAAATAAACTCCCTGATTTCTTTCAACAATTCTTCACCATATAACCAAGTAATAAATTATATGGGACAATCAATCATACAAAAATGTTCAAAACATGGAGTGAAAACATTCATAACGTGGCACCATTCAAATAATATGTACAGCTATGGACAAAAGTATTGACGCACGTCTTCTGAGAATACTTCCAAAATTTGCAGATGTCCCTGCTGTACATCTATGAACAAAAATTAAAATGACAGTTAATGATTCCCATTGTATTACAAAAATATCCCTCTGCGCGATAAAACGAGAGGAGATTTTGGACCTAGAATTTTTTTGCCAACGAGAAGTTATTATTCTTTTTAAAAATATCACCCTTCTTTAGCTAAATATTAGGACAATATTTTCCACAAAATTACGTCATATTATTGAGCATGTCTCTACAATTCAACAAACGTATACGATATTTCAATTGCAATAAGAAAAGTTATAGATATGCATCAAAATTTTTGTCCATAGCTGTACCTGATAAACAGAACATGCGAACTTTTACGCCTATCGTATTTTAAATTAACAAAGAAGGTTCGTCCCGTACTGTTATACACTGTGCAATTTGCTAACTTACGATATTTATCATAGAGAATATCCTATGTATCTGAACGTATATAAAGGAGCTCAAAATGCTGTGGAAGTAACTTTTAACAGTTCTTGAAGAAGTAAATCTGTATATTTAGTTTAGAAGCAGAACAACGGAGAACCACACTGATTCGACATCGCATTGGTAGATTCGCCAAGATCGGGTTTCGGATAATTTTGAGGATATCATTGTTAAGGTAAACTGTGGAAGTCTGCTTTAGATTTTTTTTTTCTTTTCTTTACTGGCGTTTATAAAAAGCACTACAGCCTATTAAAAAAAGGATGACCACATTGATTAGGTTGTTTTGAGCTAGTCACACTTCGGGTATCTTCGGAAAGTTAACCAAAGATACCAGATTCCAGCTCTCAAAGGTAAGGTGAACCTTCGCAATTGGGAAAAATTTGTGCAAATGTGCTTTCTTCTTCTTCTTTTAAGTACAATAAGATATGTTGAAATGTTATTACATTCATTGAAATACGTAATAATACAGTATTTCCAAACAATGCATACACGTGATGGTTTTGTCACCTACGTTTCCGCACGTAAAAGCACATCTGCAATGAAAGTGAAGATATCAAATATAGTTCTCGCATTCATATTACAATAAACAAGACAAAGGAGAGAAAAAACGACTGAATTTTGATTTGGGTGTCCAACCAAGACAATCACATTTATATCCGTTGCAAATGCTGGTACGTTTCTTCAGCACGAGTTGTATCAGGTGTGACAGAAGTTAGCTCAGTGGTAGAGTGCATGGCTTTCAATTGTGAGGTCCTGGGTTCGAGTCATCTTTCGGCCCAACTTTTTAAATGTAATTATATTTTCCTCAAAACATCAATAATTACAGTAAATTAAATCAGTTTTATATGTATTCATACAATCATTTCAGGACATAAGTAATTATTATGTTTAAAATATAACATCAGAGAGGTGATGGGTGGTGACAAAAGGTCAGTGTATTATATGGAAATGTTAAATACAAATTAAATAAATCATATAATTGCAATAAATAAGTGTGTGTAGTGTATTTGTCTGCAGCTATTTGTCATACGGAAGTACTTCTCAATATTCTCATTACAGTATGGGATTTACGTTCTTGAAATATAGTCAACGGCGACAGAATATCCAAAGTCGGATCATAGTTCCGGACAGCAAATTCAATATCCCCAAACGGCCCAAAGGCATGTCCACGGCAAGTTCACGATCCCCACGACAAGTCACTTTAAGATAATGTGTACTTTAGGAAGGAAGACAGAACTTCTTTCCACTTCCAGCGAAGGTTTCAGTTTAAACGTGACTAGCGACAGGAACAGAACATTGTGAAAACACGAGTTAATCGTGTGTGCAATAAAAAATACCGTACCTGACTTACCTTACCTCCACATGCGTTTGTTCATTAATTTTATTAAATTTCTTAAAGCGATATATATAAAAAAGACAAAAGTTATTTTAATTAAGAAAAAATAAAGAAGTACACCAGGGTTCGAACCCAGCAGGTTCCTTGGATTAGGTTTTTGACGTGCTACCAATACGCTAAATTGGATACTGGAAGCACTATTTACCTTTAAGGAGTAATGCGCATGCGCGAGAATGACAGCCTCACGTGCTCATCCTGTCGCTAGTCGCAAGTTCAGTATAATACTCTGAAATGCTTTTATCATATGGAGGTTTTGACCTCTCTCTCTCTCTCTCTCTCGTGTTTGTAATATCTGTTGAGTATATAAAACTATATATCCGTCTTTCTGAGTGATTAAAGAAAATATTCTGGATAATTCAAGTAGAATTAGGAATAACGACATGTATAAAATAAAACTTTCCAATTGAAAAATAACTATTGATAACGTAGAAGTAAGACAAAGTTGAATTGCCAATCTTTTTATTAGAAAAAAAAAAAAATCTCGACCAGCTCAAACACTTTGTTTGTAATGATAAATTCTTCAAAGTATGAATAATTTTAAAATTATTACATTAAAAGAAATCAGTTGTATATATATATATCTATACAATCATATCGAGACGTAACTCCTTCAAGTAAGAGCTTATTCTCTCTTCCCCTCCTGTGAAACTAAAATCAGTAAATAACTTTTGCTTAGAATTTCTCGAAATATGCATAAATTCGTACCGATGGAATGAAGGAAAAGGGCCTAGCAGGGTAAAATGGTGAAAAGTGCCTTGGAAGGAATCGTGATTAAAAAAAAGTTAAAAAATCTACCACATTCAGCATAAAAAATGAGGACTCTCCATCAAATTTCAGCTCAAAAGATGCTAACGTAACCTCAAAATAAATTAAAGTGTGTCTTTGGTAGTTTAGCGATATCTCGGTCGGATTTTCACCTATGATAACCTTCTTTAAAAAAAAAAATGAAGATGTTAACAAGCTCTACAAGATAGTAATTGTTTCATTTATGTTGGCGCAAAATTAAAAATTGTTAACGAGGTTAGAAAATTGAATTTAAAAACAATTAAGACGATAGTTGGCTCGAAAAAATGTGTTATGTATTTTTAGTGGTTCTATAACCATGAATTTTTTTTTAGAGGTTTTAAAGTGGTAGAACCACCGTCCAAAAGATAAGATACGTGACCGGGCTTCTTACGTAACACATGCACTGTAAATACAAGTTGGAAAGTGTTTTTTGCCAGGAAGCCCTTGTGAACCACTGGTCAAGACGTCGGCTTCTTGCGTAAAAGGTCCCGGGTTCGTGAGTTCAAATCCAATACATAATTCATTTTATTATTAGTAGTAGAATTCCACAAAATATGACACAAGGAGTGGTTGCTACGAGAAACATTTTCAGAAAAGTTTAAGTTGCCCTAAAAAGGGCTGTTTGGGAATTGGGGCGGGGACACTAATATTGTGTCCGAGACCTTTCTGCATTTATTACTCGTTCCATTTGTCTGGCATGGAATCTATTAGATGGTTGACAAATCTATCTCGTTCCCCTACCTCCAGCCATGCCTTGGAAACAAGGTCCCACAGGTTATCCCAAGTTCTTGGTCGATCTGTCTCAGGCCAACTGTCCCTTAGGCCAAGTATTCACTTGAAGACTTCCGTCGTGAGACAAAAGTCGGCCGCAGACATCCGTCGTGCGACATACGTCGGGCGACGATAGTCTGCCGACGGTAGTCTGTCACGACTAAAGTTTAGCGTCCACACTTCAGTCTGGTTTTAGTGAGAGATCATGACGGAAGCAGTGGCTTTCGCGGATGTTTGTGCCAGCTATTTGGTTATCCAGTCTAACAGGAAATATAAGCGCAAACGATATTGGATACGAGAGTTATTTAAAAGGGGTAACCAACATGCAGAGAACTTATTGAGAGAACTTAAATTGGAGGATGGCGTTGGGTTCAGAAATTTTGTCCGGATGACCACATCTGACTTTGAAGAACATTTGCAGCTAGTGGGGCCAATAATCAAGAAACAGGACACCAGGTGTAGAAGGGCCGCGGTATCTCAGTGGTAGAGCATTGGCTTAGCATTCGGGAGCTCGTGGGTTCGATTCCAGCGGCCGGCCACCCTGACTGAGGTTTTTCCAGCGTTATTCCTCATTCATATCAGGCGAACGTCAAGATCGCACCTTCAACATAGGTCCTGTCCAACACCTTCCCGAATCCTTCCCACTATCTCGGCCCGAGCCTTAGATGCCTAAAGGTCATAAATATAATTCAAATTTAAAAATATTGTAGAACAAAACTATCGTTGTAAAAACTAATCAGTCCAGCCTGATGTCTGTATTTAAAACAAGGCAGTAAGAATTATTAGTTCGAAATTAATTACTTACAGGCTAATGAACCTACTACTTTATTATAAATATGGTACGTTTATTAGCCTGTAAATAAATAATTTCAAATTAATAATTCTGACTGCCTATTTTAAATTGATATTTATGACCTTTAGGCATTTAAGGGTCAGGCCGTGATAGGGGGGAGGATTCGGGAAAGTGTGGGCCGGGGCCTATATTGAAGGTGCCATCTCGGCATTTGCCTGTTGTGACTCAGACAAGTTTCGTTTTTATTTTTATTTCGTTTAAAAATAATATCGATTTTTTTATTCCGGTCTTTATAGTCACTGCAAGTAGTGTCCCACAGAATAGGCAACCCTTGGATATCGTCTATAACACGCAAGGTATCTTGCACTTTCCAAATAAATGACATTGCTACCAAAATCTGGCGAAAGAACACAAATGAAAAAAAGACAGAAAACTGATACAACACGTGCAAACAACAATCTTTGTTCTGCACACTGTGGCTATTATGTCATCTGGTAGGATGTGGAAAGCATGTCATCTGGTAGGGGGTGGAAAGAGGGTAGCAGAAGCACCAAACTCAGCCGTGGAAGACATTTGACCCCTTGTTTTGCGTCCACACCAGAGGACTTTTGTCTGTGTCTTCCATCTCGGTCGGGAGACAAAAATCCAAAGACTTCTCTTTGAAAACTGACCGCGGTCAGTCTGTGGAGAAATCCAAGACTGTCGGCAGACACGTCTGCAGACCGTCGGCAGACCCGAGTCTGCGTGTCTCACGACAAAAGTCTTCGAGTGAATACGCGGCCTTAGAGTACGCTTCACGTCTGCCCACATATTTTCCATGGGATTGAGGTCTGCTCTACGAGGCGGATCAATCTCAGGCTGTCTTGCGAACCATTCCTAAACCACACGGAAATATGTACTGGGGACTGGTCTTGCTGGAACTGAATAACATCATGAGGCTGAAGTACTCGTACTAATGGCACCAGGATGTTACTCATGATATGTCAGCACTGAGCACTGGCCCGGTGCTTTTCAATTCTGTGAAGCTGTCCTGCACCGCTACTGGAAATCCTACCCTAACATGAAACAGTTACATGACCACTGTGATTGCAGGCAGCCACATATCTAGGGTCATATCGGGTGCCCCTCGGATGATACACAAAACTGCGCCCGAAGGTTTTAATAAGAAGAATTCATATTCGATGTCTTGAATATGGATTCATCTGAGAAAGCTACGTTTTCCCAGTTGCGATCCACATACGCATGTGCAAATGCGAGACGGTAATTTTTTTGTTCGTCTTGAGTTTTTCCTTCACGGCAGCAACACGGCCACGTAATCCAACCTGACGAAGCCTTCGCAGTGCTGTCTGCGTACTACCAGGAAAGTGGGAAGCTTCCCTTAGCTGTCTAGACGTTCTTAGTGGGTCTAACCGGGCTTCGTTTACTAATCTCGCATCTTCCACCTCGGTAGACAAATGAGGACGACCAGGAGATCGAAAATTGCCAGTCTGGCCTGTAGTACGATATTGCCGAATCCATTGCCTGGCTGCATGTAGCGGCCGGGATACCAATTCGTCTCCCAGTTGCAGTATAGCCCTCTATCTTCCACACGTAATTACAGCTGAACTCTGTCCACGATCAGCAAGGTGAGCAGCAAAAAAACAATTAACAGCTGGTAACTGGCATGTGATTGGTTACTTGCAGGACACGCCCCTTGTGGGACACGATTTGGTTAAACATTCGCATAGTTTCCACAAGAAAAGCCGTTTTAATAAACAAACTTAAATGTTATACTACCTTTATACGTGTAAAATATACATTCTGGATTTAACCCTAGAAAAAGCATCCACACACAGGCTTGTTCTGTTCGAAGACAACTGCGTAGATGGAAATGAATATACGCAGACAGTAAGTTTGTATTACTCTTCCTTATCTAATATCACTAATGTATAAAATGGTCCGCTTGGCGTTACTCAATCTGCAGGTGTTTTAATAAGACGTATCTTGGCAATGTTTTTCTAGCTGTGAAAGTAGCTCATGGTTAAAACCTTAGCTTTCTGAACCAGTACTACACGAACGTGGGTTCGAGCCCTGGTCAGGTCAAGCATTTTTCCCACTTGTCAATAAGATAACAGTAACTTTTCTTTATCAGATGAAAAAAGTATAGCATTTGCAACCGAAAGAGAGAGAAACGTTTCAGAGTATTAAACTAAAAAGCTATGGGAAGCAGTGCTGTCTTCTTTACTAAAGTACAGTTTAGTTATCTTAAAAGTGACTCGTGGGGATCGTGAACTTTGGAGATAGTGAATTTGCTGTCTGGCACCTTGATCCGACTTTGGATATAACAGCATTTACTTAATTTGTATTTCACGTTCTTGTGTTCTCTGATTTTCTCACCACCACTTCTCTGATGTTATATTTTAAACACAGTAATTACTTATGTCTTGAAGTGCTTGTATGAATACATATAAACTGATTATTATTATTTTACCTAATTATTCAAGCTTTGAGGAATATCATTACATAAAATTAATTTTCCAGAACAGGATTCGAACCCAGGACCTCACGATTAGAGGCCACACGCTCTACCACTGAGCTACCATGAACACATCTATCCATGTCTTTTTGATAGAGTTCCTTCTGAAGAAACGAATGAATTTTCGGTGTCCTACACAATGGCATTGATATCTGTTACAAATGCTGTTGTTTTTCTCTCCTTTGTCTTGTTTATTGTAGTATGAATGCGAGAAATATGTTTGTTGTCTTTGCTTTCTTTGGAACTGTTCTTTTACGTATGGAAACGTAGGTGACAAAACCATCACGTGCTCAGGATGTATGGATAGTTTCGAAATACTGTATCATTACGTATTTCAATGAATGTTACTTCTCTCTACACTTAGTTACATTTCGACATGTCTTTTTGCACTTAAAAGAAAAACACATTTGCACATTTTTTTCCCAATTGCGAAGGTTTACCCTACCTTTGAGGGCTCGAACATGGCATCTTTGGTTTACTGTTTCCGAAGATACCCGAAGTTGGACTTAGAGAATTTTCAGCTCAAACTAGCCTAATCAATGCAGTCAACCTTTTTGGATTAGGATGTACATACAATTGGCAAGCGAATTATTAACCATTTACAAAAATATGGGATCGTCACAAGGTATTTCCGTGCATACGGAAAGTCACTGTGTGATTTGAATTTTATTTATGGCCTTTACGCAACTAAGGTTTAGGCCTGGATAGGGTGGAAAAAGGATTCGGAAAGGTGTCGACCAGGGTCTATGTTGAGGGTGCTATCTCAGCATTTGCCTGGTGTGACTGAAGAAACACCTTGGAAAAACCCCAGTCAAGATGATCGGCCGCTGGGATCGAACCAACGCCCTCCCGAATGCTACGCCAACGCTCTACCACTGAGCTACGGCGGCTCGGTCCATTCTGTGATCAATGAAGGCAGTTAGAAAACACTGTTATAAGACCAAATTACCTTCTTAGCGTGCATGCTCGGTTAGCTATCTTTTAGATCTTGGCTGTCATAGAATGAGTGAATGCCCCTTCGATCAACACTGCCCAAAGGTCGAAGACCTGCTACCGGACACGCTGACTGAGGTGTTGTAGGATTTAACTAATATTCATTGATCCAATGTCAGGATGGCACATAGACGAAGATCATGCCCGCCACCTCCTAATTCTGGCCTCAGAGACGGGTCCCTGAAACCGTTTTGAAGTTTAAATTTATATTAAGAACGAGCTGGTGAGCTTCTAAAGACGGGACTTACTGTTTTTGGTAAAGTGGGTTCCGAACCACTTCGTTCAACTTACACGGTCAACACTTGAACCAGTCCCTCAAACCGTTCAGCGTAATAAACTTAAATACTCGGTAAAAGGCCAGAGTCGTTTTTTGCTACATCCACGGACAAAGAAAGATGTGTCGTAACCTCAGATGCTTTTCAGATACATCTACATGTAACACTGGTCGATGTTTCTCGTCCATCTCCCTACGATAACAAATATGAAAAGATCAAGGCTATTGAAAAGTAAGCTTATGCAATATCATAATCAGAATTAAAGTAATCCACATTTAATGACAGCTGTTCCGGTTATGACTATAAAGATACAACCAGGCTCTAAATGAATAGATACTGTAATTGCCTGGATGTTATAGGTATAGTTTATTATTTTTTTATTTTAATTTATTTATTAAGCTACTCACACTGACAGAAAAACAGAGAAGAAAATACATGATTAAAAATAGACAGATAGCTGTAATAATTCTTCGGAATAACTCACTTATCAAGATGAATACAATGTACAAAAAATAACTCGTTAACACTTGTAATAGACCATGCTTTGGCACCTTAGGAAAGTAGTAAACAAAAAGTTTGTAAAAGTCAGGGTAGAACCCGGGTCCTCTCGGTGCTATACAAGTCGCAGTTGAGAAGGGCAGTTTGAACATTTTTAATCAGAAAAAAATCCACTCTTTCTCCTCATTCCACTCTTTTTGTACAGTAAGCGCCAATAATTTGTACCTAGTCGTAAAATTTCTTGTAACGAAGGCGTAAAAACTTATCAAATCGATTTATCCATTCCAAAGCGTGATTTTTCTTCTTTTTTTAGGATAAATTTCACGAAATGGAAAAAGTATACAAGTGTTTTATTTATTATATTAAACATTTTCATTCCTAAACCACCCTCTCCCGAAATGTAGCAAGAAAAAGGTCTGGCAACGACGTAGGGCAAGGCAACATTGCACGAAGCTCCGAAAAAGTAGTTGTAGAAGAGCGTCGCTTCTACAGCCTGTGGGGAACTTCCACAGCCAACAAAGAACCGTGTTCAAGGAAAACTATCTCAAACCTCATCCCTCTTCTTCCACCTTCCGTTCTTCTGGACATAAAAAAAGAAAAAGAAAAAAGTTTTCCGTCTGATCTCAAACTGGGGGTTGAGTTTCCCGCATCTTTGTTCGTTCCCTACGACACAACCCCCCATACACAGACGTCTTATGATGGGACTCGTACCGGTACCTCTTCCGGAATTGGAGAAAAAAAAAAATCAGGTTCTCAAATCATTACTGCAGTGAAAAATATCAGATTTCGGTTTCGACTCCCCCCATACAATAAAAAAAAAAAAAGAATAACACCAGACACCATAAAGCACTTATATTTACAACATGACCTAATACTGCCCCTATTTCTCTGCTGGTAATAAGATATATCAGATGGACAACTTGAAGGAAAACATCGCGGCAGGTCATTCTACACTCGTTTAGTGTTTTCATTTCGTCAACGTTCAGTACTTTACAATATCTCAGGGGCACACTGCACCAGGGCTACCAGATAACACACTGCATTATCTACATTTTAGAAGTATCTTTTGAACTAGAGAAACCAGTGGGCTGCGGTGCCTCAGTGACAGAGCGCTCACCTCTGGTGCTTGGGATCGTCGTTTTCGATCCCACCTTATAGCATGTAGGCTTTGTGCTGGAGAAAATACGGTATGAGTGGTTTTCTCTGGGTTCTCCTGTTTCCACCCACCATTTCGCCCATCACCGTTAATTCGGTCTGAGCCAAAGTTGCCTAAAGGCATTCATAAAGTTCAAACAATTCAAATATTCCAGAAAAGAACCAACTTTTAAATCTATAAATTTTCATTTCAGATTTTTTTTTTTAACGAAGATAGCGTGTGTCAATAAGAGTTGTTTAGTAGCTACGAAAGAAACAAAAACTTAGGAACTGAACCCAGGCAGTCATAATGAGAGCCTATCCAAATGAGTTACGAAAAAAAAAAAAATATTTCTTGTGGGGGAAACAGTAGCAGAAAGTAGTTATTCTCTTACGAAATGAATAAATTAAATCTTCCCGTGTTAAAAGAACGCCGTGAAGGATGCCTCATGACCCATTGGCCTCGTGTCATTCATTGTCAGTTGCTAGACGTAGCAACAGTGCAAAAATGTGGGAATTTGAAGAAAAAAAAACACAATGCAAAAGTTCACAGTATTCATACATGCAGCTCCATAGTTTCCTAACTTAGGTTCTAAAATAACTCCATTCACTAAATGAACGTTAAAAAAATAAATCCCGCTTTTATTTTTAAAAACATACTGAAAGCACAAAAAAATCGTTGACAATTCTAAATGTAAAGATTTACTATGTCAAAAAAACATTCGGTACTCATAGATATTAAATATGATCAGGTTAATATTAGGTAATAATCACGAGTATTTGATTTACGCCCCTCATGCTTTTATTCTTAGTCACAGTAATTCTTAGAAATTATAAATAGAATATATTTAATGCATTCTAAGTTATTTTAAAAGTTTTTCTTTCTTTCCTTCTTTTAAATACAGCTTAGGTTTATTCTACACGAGTGGAAAAAAACGCTACTGTTTTGTTGCGATAAAACCGCGTTGTTTCCCAAAACTCATCTTCCGTGACAAACCGGAAGCGTTTTTATTTTTATTTTTTTCATTCGTATAGAATGAGCTTACCTTTTTTAGTGAAACCGTTTTTGATGCAACTTGCTACTTGGAAGTTGTGTATCTGAAATTTCTGGCGTCTTCCTTCAATATCAGGTACCGGCGCATTGTAGAACAGCCAGGCTTCTGTAGCGAGACAACATTTGCAAAATGGTTCTCCGGCCATTATGGATTTGAAAAATCCCTACTTTTAATAGTTTATTTCTGTATCGTATTCAGGCACACTGAATTGAACAAAACTTGAACATGATTGGACAATGGGATGTGGATGAAAGAAAATCTTATTACCAGAACCGAACCGAATACAAAACTCACACAGGTAGGCCACGATAATAAAAACCCAACCTTTATAGAACTACCAGGTTGCCTCATGGGCGACGCCATCCAAAAGTTTTCCAAGGATGTTAGAATTAGAGGATATGCAGTAATATGAAGAGAAAAAATATCCGAACGTCACAAGGTCAGTCAGCCATCTTCGTGTGAATAATTTAGGAAAGTGTTGTAAAGAAGACTGTATGAGTGAAAGTTAATTCGATTGATTTACGGTATATTAGTGATCAACTCTGACAGATAAACATGTTGTATGCATACTTCCCTTACTTTCAGGTCTTAGTTGATAATTACAATATCTTTACAATTTTCCTAAATTCTGGCTCTGCATACCAAGATGGTGAATTCACGTTGTGACGTTTGGATCCAATTTTTTTTTAATTTGACATATCCTCTTCTAACAGCCTTGGAAAACTTGGAAGTGACGTCACGTGAGTCAACTTGTTAGTTTTATGAATACTGAATAAAACTAGTTAAAATTGTGACTATTACTTTACAAACAATTGACTGAAGTCCTTTGCTCGACAGCCCCAATCCACCCTTGCCCTGTTCTTTCGGGTAAAGAAATCGCGTGGTCAACGCAACAACCCTCCATCAACTGGCTTCCGAGATGAAAATCCTTCAAGTAGCCTTCAACACTGGCAACAACATACTACATCAACACCGAAACGGAAAGCCCCCACCGGGGATCGAACTGGGATCATCTGTACAGAAAGCAGGAGAGAGAATTATTTGGCTACGGAGTGGTTCTGAAAATGAATGCATGGCATCTGAAAACATCGTGACTATAAGTTCTAGTGGAGGTCCTAAGGCAAAGAGCACACCAAAAATCTACTTCCAATGGAAAATCGATTTTTATCTTATCATGCAATGAGAGCTAACTTTTCACACAACCAGGTTGCGCGTTATCATTGGGCGGGTAACCCTACAGAATTTTTAAAAGGCACTAAAAGCCGCTCTGGTGGAAATATGTAACGTGTTCCATGTTATGTTCATCATTACTAGGAAATACCAAATATCCATTTTAAATGGTTGACAGAGAACTTTGGAATGTATTTAAGGCCTTTAGGCATCTTAGGCTGAGACCGAGATAGGATGGGGAGAGCATGTTGGAAGGTAGAGGGACGGGGCTTATTTTTGTAGGTACCATCTTAGCATGTCCCTTGTATGATAGGAAAAAAAAACTGGAAAATCTTCAGCCAGGATGCTTGGCTACTGGAGTCGATCCCAAGACCTCCCTAATGGTAAGCCAACACTCAATCACTGAGCCACGGCAGCTCGGTAAAACGTAGACTGAGTTCTCTCTTATTGGGAGGGAGGAGGATACAGACTTCACACATGACTGTGTTCGAAGTTTCTCCTTACAGGCTTTTAATGAAAACTATATTTCGACCCATGTTTTCAAGAACTTTCTTTGATGCTGTTTTGGTTTCTGGCTTCGCCAACCAAATGGCTCATACAGGCCACAACTTCACAAGGGACAGGTTGCTCGCTCCTTCGTGTCAAAAAAGTAGCGGGATTACGCCCTGATCCCACTACACACCTGGTGTGAATTTAGGGTCAGGAAATTATGAATTATGAAAGACACAACACATCCTCCAAACAACAAGGATTTTATATTCTGTTTTGTTCCCATCATCTCAATCCAGTAATCGAAATTCGACAAAACAAGGTTACTTACGATTTAGCTCTAATATGCGTTTAATTCCGACCATGTTCTTCACACGCCAGGGGTACAACATTACTTGAGGACTGGTCACACAACATTTCCCGTTAATAATCACAGCAAAGTACACTTCAGGTGTGCTTACACAAAAGATACTGAGATTTCCGAATCCACCCCATCTATTGTTAGAGCCTATTAGGCCCGGAACACAACTAACTGTGAAGGGTCTAAGCTCACGAAGGTGGTAGAGAAATCCCTTGCGACGAAGTCAACGGTACTTTTTGATGTATACAGAGGAGGGCAAAATAACGTTGAAAGATTCCCAGACTGCGTTGGCCATATGCTCAAAACTAATGACGGGGGGCAAGATGAGACAAATGAACACTGGTGACTGACTAGGAGGAGGAGTAAGGAATGTGGATCCGAAAAGAAAAGACCGAAATAGACGAGGAAGACAAATGTTTCACGGATGAACATAGGCTTCTCAACATTTCCTCCATTATTCAAACAGAAAATGGACAGCGGTAAAGCAAGATCCAATCTACCGTCGAATCTCAAAAGGCAAACGAACGAAAAGAGTATCGAACAAAAGCCTCCAACGTGACAAGGACACGCATCATGTGAGAACGAAGATGGAAATCTTAGGAACTGAAAATATCGTATCGTTCAGTTGAAGTTGCCATATTTTGCTGTTCACAACTACAGTTTACCTTGCCCCTATCTCTCTCTCATGATCTGTGTGAGAGTTAATCTTATGTCAAGACAAAGCAACAACTCACAAAGATCAGGATATTCCAAGAATATTCTCTTTTGATCCGCAGAGATGTGTTAGAACATCTGGGATCATCCAATCCTAGTATTTCATACACAACACTGCGCCTTCGTGATTTTATCTTAACTATGGAAAGCGTGTGGGAACATAGTGAACTGGCGCACCATTAAACTGTACTACGCAGACTTCAACATGGTTCCCCTTCCCAGTACTACTAACCCGGTACTTTCCAGTACAGATACCTTCGCCACTGAATAAGTGGAGAAGGGTTACACGGATATACCAAACGGACAGTAACTCAGTTGGTATCCCGTGTTGTTCGCTTGTGGAAGATCCTGGGCCAGCGGCCAGCCATCCTGACTCAAATTTCGTATGTTATCATCAATATAGGCCTTGGTCGACTTGCTTCTCATAACTTTCCCACCTACTATATCCCGGCCTCAGCGAAAGAAAGAAAGAAAATTCAAACTTCAAGAGGCCGCAGTACCTACACTGCGTGTGTATATTTTCATAATTTTAATGATCAGAGATGAAACCCGCTCCGAAACTCGACCCGAATGACACGGTCTGGAAACATAACTGACTTCGAATTTTGGCGCCGTATTTTTCGTCTTCCGGTCGACCTTGACAGAAAAAAATAAATAAATAAAAAAAACTTTTATGCATGATGACTAAAAAGAAAAGCATGGGGCGCGCCTCATGCATATACAAAATTATATTTTACATTTCAGTAGGAATTGCTGAAGAAAAGTATCTTTAAAAAGCCATTTTTTTAAACTTATTTTTTCGAGTTATTTCTGTGTTCGTGTGAGCCAAATCCTAAAGTGTTCTGCAACCAGTAAAATGCCACTTCGTTGCAGGCTACTATTGACTTTGGGATAAAGAAGTTTGTATATATACATAGAAATACATGAAAGTAACAATGGAATATTGTATTGTCATCTGACTTACGTCGCTATGCAAAATTTCATCACTGTATGACGTCGGGAAAAGAGTTAAATTAACGTTGCAAGATTTGGGGACACCACGAACCATTGTGATTTTGAGAACTAAAGAAAAGAGTGTAAAAAAACTGTTCAAACGCAAACAAATAATTAAGAATTGTTTTCTTGTCCGGGTCTAAATCGGATCACAATCCTAGACCCGAATGACCCGTTTCAGCTCTGCAAAGACAGCAACAATGAATTTTTGGTAAGCAGACTAGATAATACTTATGAACGTCTTTCAACTGTACTACCAAACAATTTGACGAAATTAGTTATAGATGATAAATTAAAAAAAAGATAAGCATGATGTCATCCATTACGGATATTCTAACTTCTCAGCTAAAATAATCAATGTTAAAATCTCAGATAGCTCATTTGATACACATTCACATTACTGGGACAGCTTTTCAAAATTTCGCTGTTGCTATCGTTTGCCCAGTATCTTTAAAAAATGTAAAAATATAGTCGTCTTCTTGAAGTGACTAGCGATGTAACGAGTGATTCAACAACTGTTTAATATCGTTCGTCCAGCGATAGTCACCCCAAAATACGTTTCTGAATACGGGTGATGCTGTGCAGACACGGAGGCCTCATAAAGGAACGGAATAATAATAAGCTAGTTGTTGTTTCCGCGTACCGTTTTCTTACCCAAAGCTATGTATAGATTCGAACATAGACTCAATAGGACTCATCGGGATGCATGCTGGCACTAGACAGGTTTACTATTCAAGTTAAAGAGTGGCCACGGCACGGAGTGCGATCTAATCTTTTTTAGAAACTCTTTATTTGTACTCTTCACGTCTTCGCCCGTCCTGTTACTTCCTTCCATCCTCATCCACTCAACTCAACTCACTCAAAGTTCAGTGGCCACCGCTCGCACAATCAGTGGCTGGTACGCCGCCGAGCGAAGTCTTTTTTTTGACTTCCAACTCTGAAAATAAGAAGGCGGAAGGAACAACCTGGGAACACATTGCTCACAATCCTTTCCTCAAAAAGCAGCGTCCGTTCAGCTCTTCACTCCCCCCCTCCCCCCAAGTTCACAACGGAGGAAAGGGGGAGAATCAAACTTTTTTGCAACACAGGGGAGATTTATCTACCCAACGTCTGAAACGATCGAACCGCACAGATGCATTCGATCATTAGCACAAACGACAGGGAAGCGAAAAATTACAAGCAGGATGTGCTCGCTACCTCTTCCTGAACAGAAGCCAAAACCAAGGCTCACGTCAACCTCAATAGTTTCGACGTCAACAAACCGTTAACAAAGCTCAACGTCACATTCTTGTAACGACTGTGTTTTGAACCTCAAATGAACCGTGTTGACTCTTTTGGCTATTGTATGGGTAGAAACTAATGCTACTCATATTCCGAATTTCAATATTGATAATTATAATCGTTGCAAATATCCCTATCGCTCATCTTGAAGAATCGTTAAAATCGAATATTGCCATTACAGACAAACGTGAAACTGAACACCGCTTATACCAAAACTTGAGAGAGGAAGATCAGTTTGATGACAATACAGACAAGCAAACAGGCTAGCGCGCTTGATCACAAATTCAATTTCCGATGGGGTCCACTGAACGGAGTGCTTCGGCCAGCCCACTTTACCAGAACTGTAGGTTCTTAGAAGATCAACAGCTCGATTAGGGCGTTATTAACCAACCACTTTTCAGACAATCAAGTAAGCATCCATAATGCTCCATCTAGGTCTTTAAATAATAAATCACTATTACATAAATGATGAGGCGAATGAAATATGTGGCCCCTAATATTACATGTAGGACGAGAAACGGTGCCTCAAAAATAAAGAAATCAGGCATGGGAAAGTACCAGCACTATATATATATATAAATATTTTTCTGCTTTCTTTCTTCAATCACAATACCATTTAATGTATTATACGCACCTACCGAACGCCTCTGCAGATAAGATTCACATTTTCCAGTTCCAATACGAGACAAGAAACGAACATTAACTCCAATTACTTATCCGCCCCAAATTCACGATCCATCACGAACTTGCCAAATCGAATCTGCTAATTTACTTTCGCTATGTGCTAATCTAACTACCGAAAGAAAATTACCTCCCCCTCCCAACGCTCCGAAGGAGAGAAAATACGAAATGCTTGGTTTTTACACTCTTACCATCCACCATTTCTGAACTGGCTTTCCAATATTACGAGATAAACTCAATTCGGAATGACCACAAGTGAGGGGGCAACTTCCTCACATATCTGAAAGACAGTGGTTTGTTACGACAGGAAGTATTTATTTAGAAAAAAAAAATCCTGTGAAAGTTTCACATACGGCCGCCTGATGGCTCTGGCAACATCGCTCACACTTTAGATCGCAGTGCACATTGATCCGGCAGCCGACCGAGGCCAGCGACACTTGCCTCCCCCTCGAACACCGCGTATCAGAACAAGATGACGTCACCGAGGGATCCTCTTCAGCGGACGCGGATGTCCCTTGCTTCATATACGGGTATATTGGGATGTCTGCAACCTCACATTGTTCAATTAACTTCGATAACACATCCTACACACGCAGAGAGCAGATCATGTCACACAAGGAGTAAGATCAGACCAGTCACCGTCCTGTCCTTCACTGGGAAGGCTGTGATTATCACATGTGCATCAAAATCTCTACTGAGCTGTTAAAATCACCTGAAGAAAATAATCCGTTCCCTTTCATTGACGCATCTTCCTTCCGGATATAGAAAAAGCGGAACAATAGTGACAGGTTTTCAACTGACAAAAATCTGTACACCACCACATGCTAATAACACGCTTTGGAAAACTGAAGCGGTCGTCGTTCAGCTGGTGGAGCGTTGGCTCCGCATTTAGGAGGTCCTACGTTCGATCCCACCAGCCGTCCATCCTGAAAGTCTTATACTCAGTCATGCTAAATAAATGCCTAACTTACGCCCTGGCCGACTCCTTCCCGTAAAGTTTCACTTAACTTATCCATTCACAAAACTTCCTCTTATTTAGGAAGGGTCGGGGAGGTGCTTTAAGAAAATAAAAAAAAACAAAACGAAAAAACCTGTATTAGTTTTACTAACTAGTCAAAATGGAGTTTTTCAACGATCTAGAACTTTTGTTTTAAAATACTGCTTTTCGATGTCTACAGGAATCCTGCTTAGTGTTTACTCTATGCTGAAAAATAACTATTAGGCTATATCACCGACACAATGAACAAAAATAAGATATTACCAGAGAATCTGAACTACATATCGGTTTCTCCTATATCGAAATTTTATTTTGCGACACGGGCTTTCGCTCTGTGAAATGCCCTCGAAGTTTAATTAAAGTTTTCAAGCTTCGAAAGATGAAAGTGAAAGCAGTGGCGGATCCTCCCTAAAAGCTTTGCTTTGTTTTCCGGACAATCTACAAATAACAATATTCGGGGACACAGCGGTGTCATATTGCATAATAAAACTTAAAATTTATACTTAAAACAATTCACTTAGCGGGAAAATATCGAAAATGTCCCTGGTCTATTCTACTTGCACCACCAAAATCCTGGATGCGCCACTGAGTGATTGTTCTGATGCAACACATTTTCATTATGTATTTATCACTTTACAGATTTAGACGGTATCCCAATTATATCAGAAAGTCATCGAGCAAACGTTGTTCAACCCCTCGTTTGAACTCCCGAGTACTGCCCTGAACTTTTTTTTTTTATCAACACTACAAAATTCCCACTATGGCAACACTAGCAGAAAAGCATTTGCTAACAAAACGCGAAGACTGAGGTCAAACGGAGGTTGACAGCAATGATCATCCTTGATAAAATCCAGCCTTCGCCACAACCCATGGATCTCACGTTGATTAAGACAATTTATGGGTGGCGCCACAGTCGACGGATGAAAACTGCTCTACGATAACACAGAACATGGCCTCCAGAATATATGCGCTCGAGTTATAGCCACGATATCAGCGACAATGCCGGAAAACGGTCATTAATACACGTTCAGGCAACATTAGTGATTGAGGCCTTACAAGAAAGACTTCTCCCGCATCTCCAGAATTACCCTAACCATTATAAAGTTTGATGCAACAGAAAAGAGATAAGCAAATTACTTGGTCTACGTTAGTCAAGCTGCAACAGCCCAACCGAAGAACATTAGCCGCCCAAGTGTTTCGCACTAAACAAAGTACAATACTCATATAATAATAAAGGCCTAGTCAGGCTGATTTCCATGCAGTGCTATAATTTTATTCGTATTCCTCCTTTTTTTTTTCCTTTTATTCAAATACACTTGCAATAACATCCTCCACCACACGAACTAAGCAATCCATTTTCTAACATGCTTTTTATTTACTTCAGTAATGACCCTTCCCCATATTCTTTTAAAGTAGACTCATCTCCATACAGATCCGCCGTAGCTCAGTGGTAAGAGCGTTGGAGTACCATTCAGGAGACCGTGGGTTCGATCCCAGCGACCGACCATCTTGACTGAGGATTTTCCTGTCACACTAGGTAAATACCGGGATGGTACCTTCAACATAGACCCTGGGCGACACTTCCCCCCTTCCTATCCCGACGTGAGCCTTAGATGCCTAAAGGCCATAAATAAAGTGAAATTCAATCAAATCCAATGTCTCCATGCCACGCAAAACCCTTGAATGCTGTGCACATTAAGAAATCCACTACGACATAATTTCACAAGATGATGTGGAAATACACGACGCAAATTCATGAGTAACTCGAGTCCTCCTTTCTCAGGACAGAAACTTATTGGCAGGCCCACATACTTTTCCTTCCTCCGACAGGTTGCCGCCAGGTAATGGAACTTGTACGAATGACCAGAAGCCCGCGAATCAGTCGGACATGTGAGAAACAACATATTTCTGCAAATCTGAAGCACTTAAAGACTAAAGAGGATTATTATCAAACATGTCCTCATTTATATGAATGGTTCTCAACTTTTTTTTTTCCTTTAGTCTGTTACTAACATACAACGGCGCCCCAGTCCTATCAAAACCATAAAATAATAATCCATAATAAAATAGATGGAGCGGCTTCTCGGCTTCTATTGTTTTTAAATAACTTTATTCATTTCAAAAAAATAAATAACTACGGAAGTCTGGCCATGCCATTAGTCTCGGTCGTGTGATGTAGTGGTCCATTCGATTACATCAACCATATTCGTTTTAGACGAAACATGCAAAAAAATTGCTGTCGGAATTTTTTTTTCTTCTTTTCATTTTTTACACATGACTCAATCTTAATCAATATTTCTTTGTGGCACTGGAATGGCGACTACGTCAAAGAATCAATCATTTGCCAGAAGCATCACTATATCGAACACGGCACACACATGAAAAAAATATTTCTGCTCTGTCAGGGAAGAAAAAAACTAGAACTGATAAGCAAATGAATTTACACAGTCAATCACACAGGATTTTTATCGCTGCATTATAAAAATTAATTACAAACCGAAAAGATCACATGTTGCAAGGTATTACTTATTATGTCATTGACTGCTAACACATCTCTCTCAAATTTGAAAGCACATTCCCAATAGTCGAAACACGGCATTAAAAAGGAATTCATCTACTTTAGTTACTTAGAAAGAAGAAGAATATGATCATCTTAAATGCAGTCCTGTTGGATACGTAGATAAACCCGTCGCCTTGCAAAATGCAATTACCAGTAGGATCCTCGGTGTGTAACAATGGATTCGAAAAGTGATTTAAAATATATACCTACTTAAACCGTGGGAAAAGTTATTCGAATTCGCGACTGCATTTCGATTTAAATCAAAGTATTTCCATGCGTTGGTAACACTGTCACATGAATATATACAAGGTATCCCAGAAATAATGGCGCAAACTTTTGGAAGGTGATTATTTGTATCTAAGCAAGAAAAGAAGTTCCTCTGAAGAAATTCCAAAATCTGATTAGTTTCGGAGTTACAGGCGCTCAAAGTCACTACGCGGCATCGTCACAGACGACGTTATAGTTCGACACATAATGACGTAAGCGGTGTCGGCTTAGCAAATCAGTGGCGCATAGGCAGGTTTTGCAGCCTAAGAATTCCATTAACAAGGAAGTAAATGGTTTAATAGGTAGAAACCTCTTCGCCAATCATAAACATAGCTTAAATGTGTTGGGTACTATTTCGAGTGTGATTTACCAATCCAATCTTCATTACGCCACTACTTGTCCAGATATGACGTCATTTGTGACGATGCCGCTGAAACTGAGTGTCTGTAGTCCGAAACTAATCAATTTCCGAATTTATTTCAAAGGAACTAATTTTTTGTTTGATGTAAATAATCGCCTCTGGAATTTTTCACCATCATTCCAGGGACATCCTGTATAAACCAAACCGGAATATCGTAGGAAATTGTAAAATGTGAAATTACCGAATAGATGTAAATTACGATCACAAAGATTTAAATCGGATACCCGGTTCGGTATCGATACGATCAACCTCTACGAATTTAGAAAAAGCATAATTTACCAACTGCTGTAAATAGGAAGGAAATATATCCCTAACTTACGAAACAGGAATGTGCGGTTACGAATTTAAAATTTCGGAACTTCATTCGCTCTCCCGTCCCTACGAAGCAGCAGAGACCTAACCTCAAAAAATAAATTAAAAATCGCGAAAACAGGAGATGTCACGCGATGACAAATGACGTCACTTCCTAGTACGAACATTGGGATTTCTTATCGGTCATACACCTACGAAATAAAAACAAACAAAATACACATAAACGCAAACAAGGTTGCTCTTAAGTCTTCGAAGAAGAAGAAGACCGGAAGTTAAGGAGACATTCCTCCACTATGCTTATCTATGTTCAATTAAAGTGACCCACACACGAAACAATAAAGAAAATTGCAAAGGAGCTGAAGAAAAGCTTTGCCAAGCGTTTTTGTGTGGACGACAAAGACGCAAGATTTCTCGTAAGCTTTTGCAATTAGCTCTGAAGAAGAGGGTGAGCAATTAAGAAGTATTAAGGATAATAAAAGACGAAAGGAACTCCTTGACAAACATGGCAAAAAGGAAGATGCAGGATGTTGTTTCCATCGGATGGAGATCGGGTCACTTTGAAAGATCGGAACTACAGGTTAAAACAGATTGAGCATCGAATTCGGGCTCCTTGATCATAAGACGATAAAACAAAGGGGCAACATCTATTATTTACAGTGAAAGGGAGGTACTAATAAGAAATTGTTGTTTGGAATTCGAATAATAGAATCAGTTATTTAGCAAACCGGGCTTCTCCATTTTTTGCTGTTTGAGTTCTGCGTACACATATTATCATGAAAAGATAGAGCTATCTGAATTTGGACTTAACTTTTAAGACCTTTAGATATAACTTTGGCTCAGGTTGGTTGGATAATGATTGGTGGAATGAAGAAAGTGGGAGGAAACGGGAGAATCCCGAGAAAACCCACGCACACAGTATTTGTTCTCCACTAAGCCCGCATAGTACGAGCAGGGTTTGAACCGACGACCCAAAGCGCGAGGGGAGCGCTCTAACCGTTGATACACCGCGGCTCCTAGCTAGACCTACCGTGTTACACAGAAATCGGTCATCTGAAACTTCTCCAAAGCCCCTAATATTGTGGTATCAGATGACCGACTTCTGTTAAAAACGATAGCTCTACCTTTCATGATAGCATGTGTACGTAGAACTCAAATCCGTCAGCAAATGAGGAAGTCCGGTATCTGAAATCCTTAGTCCTCCAACACCTTTTCTCCTCAGGTCTTTTTAGCAGTTGTTCCACAAGGTTCTAAAGAAGCCAATCTATGATATGTATACTATCCTCTAGTTGGACAATCTTCTATATAATACTTTGAACAACTGAAAGGAAACTACAAATTCTGTAACCAAAATGGCTTCCTGTAGAAATATATGGAACTAAATAATACGAAAACAAATCTATTGACGTAAGCAGACAGACACCAGGAAAAGATCAACATGAGCAAAACCACCACGATGACACTTTTCAACTGCATAAAATTATGTTGTCACACTGAATGTACGCAACTGAGACGACGGGACAGTGGCATTGAAACATGCGTTCTACTTGTTTTCAACAGCAACAATTACAACATTTTAGCACGAATCAAATGTTATCGGATGTCTTCTTTCAAGGAACTTTCGAGTAAGAAAATTATTTACTTTTGTCTCAATGCCAAGATGTACGTCGCACATTCTCTAGGAATACACAAATAACATCATTCGATTGTGAAACTTTGTCATGTGACAACTAACAGTGCAGTCAATTTCAACGCAAAAAACACTTCGAACAGAAAAATAAAGCACAAAGACATTTTTTTTTTTTTTTTAACTTGCTCCATCGCACCCATCCCTATAAAAAGTCAACTACTGTCAGCAAGACAAACGCCCCTGACAGGAGCACTACAGGTTACGTTTGCTCGTAACCAGGAAATCGGTTGGAGGAAAATGTCCCTCGTTCTAACAGGACTTTTCAACCGTGTTTGTGTGTCTTTCAACAAAGAAACGTCAGGCTTTACCCACAGAGCAGGTATTTGTCTCTTCCCTCCCTGATCTGTGTACATTTGTTATCGGAAGAACTCAGGATCGAAGCCCGATCAACACCGGTGATACTGTTGTAAGCTTTCCTGGTCATTTATGGAAAATAGTACCTTGAAACAAGGCTTAAGTCCCTCGTTTCCTCAATCCTTCTCCCTCTCAACGGTTTGTAGAAACATCACACACTGACACATCAAGGGTAAATATAGATCGGTTTCCTTCTGAAGCCAATAAGAGACAATGCTCCCCTTTCCAATCAGAACTTTAAAATGCTGAACTCTCAGAAACAGAGGGTGACCGGAAACGCTCCGTACTCGGGGTCTCAAAGATCTGCACATCTAACATACCAGAGATCATGGCAATCGCGGAGGTACAACAACATGCGAGGCGACCAGAGGAGGGATTTCGTCCTGCTAAGTGCACATGAATCATTCAAACAATCGTATGTGCCACGATTCACCGGACTTACTTCCGTGTTAGTTCACTCTTCGGCCATAAACCACTACACCATTCAACTCTCAAACGAGTAATAAATGCACATCGTGCACTGTCACCACAATGTCAAACTCCACGCAGTACTACATACAACATACAGTTATCTTAAAGCAACACACTACTTGATGTTATCATTCATTATAAGTACAAAATATGTATTACTATTTTTAAAAATGGGTTGGCAACACTGTAGTATCTGATATTGCAAATACCAGCTATGGATACCCTGTACTGTCTATCATGAGTGGAAAGTTAAAGCGGCGTAATAATTGCTTACATTAATTTGAAATCCAATAATCAAATAAAGTGTATAAGGTAAGGAACAAAGGCAAAAATAAAAACATACTATTCTTAAACAATTCGTACTAAAAAGTAAAAACATAATTTTGTTTATGCATGACTAAAAAAAAACGCGCTATCATATAGTCACTTTATAAATTCTTGAATTGGCGCTCAGCATGCTTTTCTTTTTAGTCATGTATAAAAAAAACATATTACAAGGTAGCATATAAAGCAAGGAATAAGATACACAAAAACGACAATAACGAATAAATGGATTTTAATTAAAGTCATGATCGATTCCACTGCCAAGATGAATTAAATTCCTAAACCAATGACCCTGCTCCTTATCGCATGGTCGCATTAACAGTTTCACAATCTCCACATACGACGAGATCAAATCTCTTTGGCGAGGACAAAATCCCTTTCCCAAAACAAGCTACGCAGATTCCAATATTTGCTTTTTGTCCCAAGGCTGAAAAACATGATGCGTACAAAGCGAGCGTTTACTTGCGATGGCGAAGTCGTTTATCAATTCGTTGACCCCAAAGACAGTGGGAAGAGAGGAAGAAACGCAAGGAGTTTCGTCTCCTTTTTCCCTATGGCCGTTGGCTACTTCTGTGTCTGTCTGATAGTGCACACACACACACAAGCTGGCAGGTTGGGACAACGGCCCTTCAAGAACCAAGACCCCAAAATCACTACAGCACAGCTTTACTGCCTCTTCTATTTTTTTCGCCCGTTCTTTCTTGGCACTTGCTCGCCAGCAGAACACTGACCTTGCAGCTTGCACGGCAGAACAAGACCATCGTCCCGAGTGGCAGCCAACACACAATGAAACACGTCAATTTGCAACTTCTGAACGCCTACAGAAGCAATCATGAAAAGCAAATCTTTCTCACGCTATTATCCGATACGTGGAAGTCGTTTCTCAAAGCTTTTCATAGCCGTTATTCTGTTCACTGCTACTACATTGATAAATCTCGCTTACTGGTTCCTCAACCTACTGCACAGGAAGACTTGCATTTCGCATGGACGATCAATTTTGAATTTATCCCATGGCCTTTAGGAATCTGTCTCAGGACGCGACAGAGCAGGCTGGAAGGTAATCCTCCAGTGCCTAGTTTGTAGGCATAATCCCGGCATTTGCCTGGTGAGACCGAGGAAAAAACAGGATCGTTCCTAGGACCTTCCTATGGCTAACCCAACGCTCTATCACTTTCCCTTCACAGTCACACAAGACTTCCTTTCTTTTTCTGGATCAAATCATTGTAAAACTATTAACATGGCCCTAGATTATAGGACAGGCTTCCGAGCTTTCCTTAGCATAGGTCTTTGTCGCTATACTTCCCTACAAAATGTGCTCGTCCAGGGACGTCAGCCTTCAAAGGTAAATAATTTTCTCCTCACTTCAGCATTTCTACGGCTCCAGTCTTGTAGGTGCAGAATTCTAAACGAACTGAATTGATCCATGGCCTTTGGGCAACTTTGCCTTAATTATAAGGTAGGGGAGAGGATGTTGGAAAGAAGCAGGCCAAGACCTAGCTTCAAGGTACCATCCCGGTATTTGCCTGTGTAACTAAGAAACCCCATTTGTCGGAGTGGGCAGTCACCAGAAGTGTTACCAGGATCTTCGGAGTGTTAAGCCAACACACTATCAACTTACCTACGACCGCTCGGCGGGTGAGTTTAAGCAAGAAGACCCTAGATCGATACTAGAGCAACAAGTGGTGGAGAACCCACTTCAAACTGTAAGTCGTCCTCATTACACGAAGGAACACAATGACAAATCTCATTGGTTCACCTTGGCTAGGGACTCCCGGATCATAGAGACGCTTCCGGACAGAATACCTACCGGTACCATAATAAAACAGCAAACGTACGTTAAACATACTATTTCCATTACCCCTCAATCCCTGATTCACTGGCCCCTACTTACAAAAGATGGACAGTCTATATAAAAAATGGGGGGGGGGAAGGGCGACCAACGTGAGAGTGACCACCCCAGCTCCAAGCCCTTTTTTTTATTCAAGCACTTGAAGCAAAAAATAAACTGGTTGCGCGGAATAATCCTTTTCACATACTGTTGTCGCTGCGAAACGAACCCGTCCAAGTTCTGCCTCGCCTTCTATTTTGTTGCTGTTCCTTTTTCCGCATTCAAATTTAGTCCCTGCGCTTCCGAAACAAAATCTGATGCCAAGCACGGGGAGCTTCTATACTACTCGTTCTTAGTATCCCGCCAAGGTGGCAATTAGGGGATGGTTAAAAAGCCAGACACTTGAAAATGTACACAAAATTGAAACGCAAGATGATGTGTGTCTGTAATTAACCTCATCTTTCGCGATTGCTAAACGATCACTAGACAGTTAACAAATGCGTAAAAACAAATAATGGCAAACGTAATTAATACAAACCATCCGAGTAATGATTACGTTTATTTCCAAACAGCATATACAGAACAGGAGCAACAATGATTGGTTCACTATAGTTACGAACTTACGTTGGTAGTGAAATTCTATTAAACGTATCCACACATCTTATTTGTGATACTGCCCTCCTTCTCGAGCCACTTTTTAGAAGACGTTTGATGTACAAGGAGGTTTTAAAGTTCGAGTTCGGACTTTAGGATGCATCAAGGGGTCCCTCCCCTCCTCAAATCTAGATATTTTGGAAAGCAACTAAAAATTTACAAATTCTGAAAATGTCTGGGATTGAAACTGTCAGAATGGCGGGAAGTTAAAATGTTTTAAACAAGACAGCTAAAAGTAGGGCAAATCAACGTCTGGCTCGACTGATAAGTCGGACAGGACTTGATACTATAGTTTGTAAATTGTCGTCCCACAAAAAGACAAAGACTTCACGTTAAAAATATTGCATACCCAACCGCAAGTACAAAACTTGTCCCCACATGTGTAGTGAAATACCATAAAATCCCTGCTTTGAGGAATGACGGTCCATATAATAACAACAACAATAAAAATGACCCATCTACCCTCACAATCGGCGGTTCGTTCGCTGTGGGTTCTGGAAAATATGATCGTCTCCAAATCAACAGAAAGTGGGGATATCGAGAGGATGGTTTCGAGTGGCGGTGTCCACAATGAGTATAAAAAAAAATTGGGGAAAACGAGAATCCCTCCCTTCCCCCCCCCCCCTCCACAGCCCCAACACTGTAAATAAGTCCATGGTGGGAACAAAAAGAACGACGTAAGATTTGTTGAAAACATCTCTTTCAGGTACAAAAACACATTCAGAAAGAGAACCTCCTCGCATCTCACCATTGAATGCTTGTTGCTCATCCCAGCAGCCATTATTGAGAACTGAACATTCACCTTCACTCGAGAAACAAGTAAAAACCAGATATTATTGGAACGAACTATTTATCACCAGTGATTTCTATCGACCAAGGGATTCCCTTGAAGGCAGATACGAAGAAAGCAAAGTAAAAATACTGTACAGTCTAAGCCCACCATCTACCACTATTTTCCTCCAAAAGGACATTTCAAGTAAGTAGTAGGGCTACCCGGGGCAACCACAAAAATACGCACTAGAGGTAGCAATAGGACAGAACTGAGAGAGGATACATTCACGTCATCTAATGATACAACTTCCAGAGGAGTCTTCATCTTTTATTTCATTTGAGCAGAGGCGGTTCGAGGCCGGAACTGCCCCGCTTCGATTTTTCTGTTAAAAAAATAGCTTAAAGTAGTAATATTCGCAACTGTCTCAGATATGAGTTAACAGTCATGTTAACATTTATGTTGCCAGGAGTGTGTGGTTTCGTTCCATTAATCGTGCCTGTATAATTGAGTACACACATCATTTCCAACGTATGAGCGAAGTTCAGCAGCTATCTAACTTGATGATAATAGAAACTTATGTGTGTTACATATACTAATCGTTTCCAACGACTGTAACCATGAGAAATAAATCATACTTCAAGGCTGTGTATTCTGGCACTGTTATCCATTAAATATTAGGAAGAAAAAAGAAATAGGTCGAAGAGAAGATTACAGCATGACAACAAAAGAATCTTCATCACAGAATTATATATAGACCTCCTGCTTACAGTGACATCCGAACTACTACCCTCCGGTTTTCACTTTAGAGAAATTCAGCGGCCTCATCGAGAATCGAACCCGAAACCCATTGATTACAAGGCGAAAATGATAAATTAACACAGATGGTTTAATATGTGGATTCGACACCATGAAGTTCACACTATTTATGGCATGTTTGTTTTTAATTTTGGGGGGGTTTAAACCTGCCAACTTTTTTTTTTTTTTTTAGTACGAATTAAATTAGGGCCTATTTAAGGAAAGTACGGTTGTAAAAAGTTTTTTTTTATCACTTTCTTTTTGGAGTTATTTCGGTATTAGGAAAAAAAAATTTCATGTTAATGTCTTGTGACCCAATTCCTTAAGTGCTCTGCAACCAGTCAAACGCAACATCGTTGCAGGCCAGTATTTATTTTAGGATAAAGAATACCTTTTTGTAAAAATGTCAAACTATGCTTTTAAAATGTATAAAAATAAAAGAAAGTAACAATGGAATTTTGTATTGTCACCGGACTTGTCTCTGTGCAAAATTTCATCACTGTATGACGTCGATAAACGAGTCAAATTAACGTTGCAAGATTTGAGGACACCACGAACCATTGTGAAGTAAAGAAAAGAATGTAACAAAAACACAAATCTTGAACTTTAATAGAAATACAATGCAAAATAAAACAATGCACGGACCGATCTCGCCAATAATTAAAATGGTCTGCTTAAAGTACGAATAAATTAATAATGTGGAAGAATTTCTTCAGTACAAACAAATATGTTGGCTTACACCAGAAATTATCCACATAAGCAATACATTCAACCTGACTACAAGCTCTTTAACCAACGTAGTTTCCTTACGTTGGAATAGCATCGGTACAAAAGCTCTGAGCTGGATATGCAGAACTAAAAGTAGATCTATGGAAGAAAAAAAAAGCTCCACTCTTTTGGTATGTAATTAATGGAATACAATGGCGGTCATCCGTGAGGTCTCTTCATGTGAAGATGGAATTCACTTTCACTCCAAGTTGGAACAATTACGGCCTGTTGGATTGTTAGCTTCAATTTTTTTGCAATTAATGATCGTTTCATCATAACACTACGAGAAACCCACGCACCGACCTCGCTACCTTGCGAAAAGTAGGAGAGAGTGGGGTACATTTGAACAGGGGGGACCTTAGAACAGTGGAGATAACTTTTAATTTATAAAAACGAAATTTGTTTTGTCCAACATTTATAAATTGCAAACATTATGCCACACAGCTGTCATTTGTATTTCACCATTTGTGTGCGTTACCTAGCAAGGTATGGTACTTGATGTAATTTGTAGGTACCAAAGTAAAAATTCATCTCACAGATTGTAAGCTTCTGAAGGGAACTGTAGCATATCTTTCCAAGTTAACTTACGAAGTAACTACACTCCTTCACGCATTAAATTGTCCTTGTTGCTTTCTGATAACCCTTCTTCTCCTCCCATAATAACAAAGTGTGCGTAATTAGACGTCCTGGGGCAGCTCGGAACAAGGTAGCACCGTAGCAGAATATCTCCCTACAGCTAAAACTTACTGCTGAGAAGAAAAATTAGTTTGCAACATATCAACAGTGTAAAGGTATTTCAATTAGGTTATGTGCAACATTTTTAACAAAATCTGTACGAGTTCAAAGTTTATGCAAGCCTAATGGTTATGCAATCGTCATAACTCATAACACCAATAAAGAAACAAGCAAGCAAATAAGTTCAAAATTTATTAACAACTCCGTAGTTTATATTATTTGTATGGCTAGTATTAGTTTACTTACTTCTGCTTCCGTATTTGTATTTAGAAGCATTTACAAAGAAAATAAACGTTTCTGTCATAAGATAAAATTAAGGATGTTTTCAAAGCTGCCACAGCCATGTCCAAAGCTTCCCCCCCCCCCCCCCCCCTGTTCAAATCTACCTTTGAACGATAACCTCCCAGTTCATGTCCTTGCTTTAAGGGGACAATCAAGTACGTCATTTTCTTCGGCGAGGTTTATATGTTTCCATACATATGTTATCTCTCTGAACAAATTATCCGAGTATGAGAAAGCAAAATTAAATCTGCCCAACAACGTTTTGAAAGGTGGCCCCCTAGCCTCTACATAGTAAAAGGAAGCCTGTCATATGTTAACCGAGAGCAACACTTCTACGGCCTTCGCTATCTATGGATGGTTCTTTGTACTTAGCGCAGGTACTGCAAGGAAAGAAGTTAGAAATGCAACAGCTGCCAGTACCAAAGCTGTCTCAGAGAAAGTTAACATACAGTCCACGACACACACAATCTGGAATTCCCAACCAAAGGAAATTCCTCACGCTGAAAAATAAAGACTTACAGTAATGCAGCTACTTAAAAAAAAATATATATATATATCAAAATACGAATTACAATACCGGTAATATATATTATACGTACAGAACATCCCGTTTTATCACATGTTTGGGTACGTGCATGCAAAGGATATCCTGGTGCCGGAGGATTTCACCCCCGACAGTCGATTCCCAATATCAAACCAACCAGAAAAAAAAAAAACTTTATATTTCTAGCCAAATAGGCAAGGGACCAGGAGGTCTATATCCCCTCCCTTCGAATTAGGATAATCCTTGGCCTAATTGTACATATTTCATACCAAAACACATCGGAAGTCCGTGGGTTCCTCCCAAAACGAAGTTCTAGATACATTCCTGCGAGCAACCACTAGTATTGCGCCCCCCCTTCATAATTTATAACAAATCAAACACTATGTGTATAATGTAAAATTAGGCAGCTTTCTATCAATGAATACATAAATATGCTTTTAAATCACCTTGACATATTCTTACAAAATTTGTGCATAGAAGGTTTATGCAGCAGCAAATTAAACAAACAGAAAACTGGTGGCGATCATAATAAACCAAACAAAAGCCCAAGAAACATATCTCCTACAAGCAGTTGTTCGAATACACTGAAGATTATTATCTATATCATAACGTGATCGGTACCAGTGTTGATAAATATTCATCTAAGAACATTTGCTCTAATGAAACGTCGATGACTTTCAGATTTCTTTCTTAAGAAATTAATGAATCATTAGTTAAAGAATGTAATGTATTTTATAGCGCTTAAAGTTACTTAACACCCCACCACTTATATTTTATCGAATACCATAATTATAAGTCTATACTGCTAAATCCCTTACTGTTCCTGTTCCTGTTAATAAACTATACAATATTTATTATACGAACTTCTACAATTACGTGAAAGTTTATTAATCTATTTACCAAAAACAACTGATCAAATATACTGATTATTCTATTACTTCGATTTTAACAGCTACGAGCTCAAAATTTAAATACTTTGATGCTATAAACTCACTGGTGGAGAGAATATAACGTTAAGAAAAGGTGTCTGCAGCCACAACAGGTCAATAAAGTAGCATACAAAACATGTCATCAGCCCTTTTAATTTTGGACAACATAGCGTAGAACACTGCGGTTCCACTTCCAACTTATACATAAAACCACCAGTTCCTTTTAACGCCTGCAGCACAGCCCTAATTATTACATTGCTTAAAAGAAATAAAACACACTAAGGTAGTCACAATGACATGAAATACATATTTATCAGGTATTTCATGTTATATCAACACGAATATCGAAGATAAAATTAAATTTTATAAAACATATGGTGCCGTTGGAGATATTCGATTAATTATCAATATATACAAACAACCTTTGCCTACCGAACAAAAAATAAGTCCCCATAATGCGCATCTCTAAAGCACCCAGCGTCAAAATTTCGACTTAGTTTTTTTTTTTTTTAAAAAAAAAAAGAATAACTAGTAAACTGTAATTGTTTCAATCTTACCACCCATTTTTTTATTATTACTTACGTATTACGCCATCGCCCTCACATCTGATACTTAATCCTCGTACCAGAAAAAAAAAAGTACGATCTAGATACAAATTATTATTACTGGGTAGGCTTGTTGATAACTTCTATTCAAAAGCACCAAATTGACGCACTTTTGTACAATATGGCCACGGGATACATAAGCCTATTATATAACAGAAAGTGACATTGTTTATGGCAAAATTGGCGTCGTGAACAGGCGAAAATACTTAGGGACAGACGCACTCCATAAGATATTCTGGTATCTTTACTAGAAGTATCCTTGTACACTATTTGTAAAACGATGATTTAACGTTGGATCATATTTTACGAGACGCACTCAGGAAGGTACCAAAGAACCGTCATACGTTATGTACAAGGGGAAAACGGAATTTGTAGATCCCTCGTATGTAAAATAATAGTATTATGAACCAGGAAATTATCAACAAACACACGGTGTACAAGACAACTTTTGTAGTGAAAAAGCTCCTCCCGGAGTGCGCGTTCTACTCTCTAGCCGTTGACGCTACTGCACAAATCATTGCAATAACTTGAACCCTTGTACAAAGCACAAAGATATCTTGTTACGGTGTTCAACAAGTGTATTTGTTTAACTATAGCTTGAAATAAATACATTAAAAATAATATGAACAGACTACTTACCATACTACACCAAAGGCTCCATATCCAATTGGTCTATCGGGTTGAACATCCTGATTGTGAGAATGTGCCGATGCCGCTTGCGTTTGATGTGTATGTTGGGGGTGGTAATAAGCTGGCTGTGCAGCGGCTAATATTGCCTGATGGTGCGTCGCACCGCCTCCTCCCCCTCCCTGCATGAGCGACATGGAGACGGACATGGACACTCTCGAGTGCCTACTCGGACCCACAACAGCCATGAAGTACCCCTCAGTCCGTTTGGGAAAACCGTGGCTGATTACCGATGTCGTTTTAAATGGTGGGGTAATTTTTGCGGAAGCTGGTACACAGTGTCGCTATAAACAGGGGTACAATCACCTCAAGCTCCTTGAAAACCTGACAGAGGTAACGGGGAATGGAAACAAGTGTGGAATCACACAAATAATTGCATCACCTTCCAAACCAAGTATTTTTCTTGGGATCATGTGCTATCAGGCTTCGATCAGGACTTCACCCCTTGTCGTTGATTACGATAAGACATTTCACACACTTTATAGTCGGGTTTCCCCAATTTTCGTTCACATATGCATTGACTCATGCAAACATATTATAATAATATGAATAAATATTGAACTGGTTACTCCTTGCACGCCAATCAACACAGCAATTTGTTTACTCTATCCCAAAACCATCACTCAAAAAAAATTGTTAAACCACCGTGCGGTCTTCACTTTCATATCTGTTTTTTTCTTTCTCCTCAGACTAACAGCTGAGGGAAATATGGAAATCAAACTACTGTATCTTCAATTTTGTTACACAACATGCTTGTCAAATATTGTTTTATGTTCAATATAAACATCACCGTACACTTCCAAACCACATACGCACACGACTAACTGTTTCACACCACCTACCAAAGCAACTCAGTCCCTCAGACAAAGGGACCTCAGCAACTGCAGTGAAGCCGAAGCTGGGGGAACAGCTGCACAAAGGTGATCACGTGACAAACCATCAGACACTGCGCGCAGTCAGTTGACGATAGACTTGCGTGCTCTCTGGAAACGCTGATTGGGTGTAACAGAACACTTTTCTTTGTATTATAACTTCTTCAGATTTTACGAAATATGGCATTTCTTGGTAATTTCAGCCAGAAAGGGAGAAGAAGAAAAAAAATCAATGATGAACAATGAAAGTTCTTTTGGTCTTTGTTGCTACTTTATCCACGAAACGGTGGAAAGAACTTTCATTTCCAAGTATGTTCATGTCCTCCAAATTAATATTGCCAAAGCGAAGGTGGTATTTCCAACCAATTACTGCTGATAAGTAATATTCTTAGCCTTTCTGTTTTCCTTGTTCTGTTACTGTATTCACATCTCGATTGCTAGATTTAGCTAGAAGTCTCAACAAGAACCGAATATCGTAAATATCTGTTGCACTAGGATTGTTCCTTTTGAATTCTGATATCTGGCGTGACTGCAAAAGAAAGGACAGCTTGATAACAGAGTTAATTGACAGTGGACAATTCAATCTAACAGTTTTTTTTATGAAGGCAAGTCCTGACCCGAAGCCCCCCCCCCCTCCAAGGACAAGGTGAACCGATGGCGGTTTGCCATTGCCTTTCATCAAATTAAGATTATGTCCTAAGGTCCTACAGTGTAACGCGGGCTCCGACCACTTATGGCACCACCAGGAATCAAACCCTGGATTCCTCGGTTATAAAGCAAAGCAGCGAGTATTTCTACTCACTCACAGAGGACCCATAGTTGTTAAAGAGTCATATGATTCGCTGCTCGGCAGTTCAATGTGTCTGTATTGGAATTATTGAATAACTGGTCTTCCTAGGGTTGCTAACTAGCCAGGAATACCTTCTCGTATTCGGCAAAAATAAGCCATGTCCGGGACGTTGCGAATATGGGAATTTGCATCTCCGACATCTGCGTATGGAACATTATGGAGTACCCATCTCCGTCTTTTTTTCTATCCCAAAGTCCATAGACTCTCTCTCTCTCTCTCTCTCTCTCTCTGAGTCGCACTATTGCCAAACGTAAACGAAATTGAGCTACATTTTAAAATATAAAGATCTATAATAAATAATATATTTTATAGTTAACACTATTGTGTATCTTTCCATGTAAGTTTTTAGCATGTATAAATTGTTGAAGAAGTAGACATTTATTGCCTTTCGGAAATCGTTGTTTTAAAGAAAGTTCATAACCGATTCAGTAGTTCGATCAATGCCGATTTTTAATATTTTTTTTGTTCATTGTTGAAAGAGCTTCATTGTTATAGGTTTTGATATTCTCAACAATAATCAAGTACTTTCAACAATGAAGAAAAACGCAAATAAAAAAATCGGCATTAATCAAACTCTTGAATTGGTTATGAACTTTCTTCCCTAAAAGTTAGAACTCCCTAGGCTTGAATTTGTAAAAACAGCATTGAAATTTCGTGCAATGATAAAAATACATGACATATACGGAAATAGTGCTGCCATCTTTTGTTGGAGATCGTTGCTTTATATTTAATACATTAACCCCGAACACAACATGAAATCGCGAACTGTCCGCGCTATACTAGGACGTATAGAAGCTCTAATGGAACGTTGTTATACTCACTCACTTTCGCATTTATTATATCCAACAACAACAATTAAACATGTTCAGAAATTTTTTTTCTACCTGGTTACCCCTTCAATCGTCAATAATTTGTTTATACAGGGGTTGGACAAAAAAATCTAAAACGTTTGAAAAAGTGTGAAAATCATACCTAGTATGGTGTGGGGCCTCCTTTTGCGTCCAAAACAGCTTGGATCCGACGTGGAATGGACGTATACAGCTCCTGAATCGTGGTGTGTGGAATGTTGTACCATTCTTCCTCCAAAACATGTTCCAGTTCCTTAAGGGATGATGGTGGAGGGTAATGAGACCGAACACGCCTTTCTAATACAGACCACAATGGCTCAATGGTGTTCAGATCTGGTGATGGTGGGACCCAGGGGAGGTGTGATAGCTCCTGGTCATGCTCCTCAAACCATGATTGCACCGTTTTTGCAGCGTGACAGGGTGCCAAATCATCTTGGTAGATGCCATCACCATCCGGGAACAATGTGTGGGTCATGGGTAGAACCTGGTCCCCCAAAATGGCCTCACACGCCTTAGCATTCATTTTCCATGGTATGAGTCAACGGGGTTATGATGACGCAGTATCTGATCATCTGTGTTGGAAATGTCCTTCATGCCGTGATAAGGAAAATGGTTCTTCCTGCCTTAGTTTCGTCGTACCTCCACAGAACAAATGCTCTCCACGTTGTTGAAGCATATGGAATCTTCGCAGAAACAAACAGAGGTGTCATTGACTCGAGTAGAAATGTGTATGGGTCATGTGGGATCAACGTTGGAGGGAAAAATTGAAAATGTAACCCAAGAGTTGGAAGGGAAAATTGAAAGTAACCCTACAGTTACAAGATGCCAAAAGTAACCTAGAAAAGCAGATGGAAGAAGTCCGTAATACCTGAATGGAAACTGCTCAAGTGTTGACCAATCATTTTAATGCAGCTATAAAGCAAATGATAAAAACCAATGAACAAGTTCTTGAACAATCGAACGAAGTATACGCTCAATGCCAAGAAGTTAAGAAGAACCAGGAAGCAGGCAACCAAACGTTAAGCTGTCTGGAGCAAAGCGTATCATCTATAGAAGAGAGAATGAAAACTCTTGCCCATGAAGTAATGCAGGATGCATGCAAAGAGATTGAGCCTAAATCAGTTGAACTTAAAGACGAAGTAATAGGGAATGCTGCCGCTATGATTAAAGCAAGCATTGTTAAGCAAGCCGTTCACTGTAAGGAAGCACAGCGTCAATGTGGAAACAAAGTCATTAGATTGTCAAGTACCTTTTACAGGATCAAATTGATGTGACAAATAAAAAGCTAGAAAGTCATGATAAACAGATGGAGGAAGTACAGCTGCAAATTAGTCTTAAAAAACCAATAACTCATCATTCAGGACTTCCTCAGGCTTGTAAGAATGGAATTTCTCGTAGAGGAATACCAACATCGGAAGTTAATGATTGCCAATCCGATCCTTCGCTACGAGAGTCAAGTTACCGGTATTATCATCATTCGTCGCGAAGATGCCTGGAGAACTCTGGTGTTAGAAGGAATCTGTTTGATCATTCTCCCTGTGATACCGGAAGAAAAATGGATAAATATAATGAATCAAATGTACAGAATAACGTCTAAAATTCGTGTGTAGGAAATTCCATAGATTCATCGTCTTCAGGTGATGAAAGTATCTACTCGAAAAAAAAAAACCGTTACGAAGACTGGGTATGGCCAGGAAGCAGCGCCATCAAAGGAAGTTCCCTGGAATACTCATGCCATGGTGTGCCCAATGGTACTAGTGGAGGGAAAAAATCAATTGAAAAGGAAAAATTCCAACAGGAACCGGAGCCATCATGAAAACCATCAAAGGGATAACAGCAAGATTAACCTGTCAGAACTGAAGCCATTCACCAGATATCCCAGCGATGATGCAGAATTATCTGCTCGATCATACTTATTACAGTTTGAACGAGAAGCTTCATTATTTGGAATAGGGTCACATAGATACTTGGACATATTACCATTCGAGCTACAGAAATCTGCACTGTCTTGGTTTGATTCTAACTCTACACGTTTCGTGAATTATGAGATATTCAAAAAGCTATTCTTAGCCTATTACTAGTCAGTCGATATGACGTATGTACAACTTACAAGATTGAGAACCATCCCATTTAATCCGAAGCGCGATCATAGTGTAGAATATTTTGTGACATCTCGTTTTAATCTCATAAGAGATTTAGATGTTGACGCTAGTGAAACATCCATCTGCGATAGTCTCATTCCGTTGATGCCCGTAGCCTACCAGAGACAGTTAGTTTCCCTGAGAACTCTCAATCTGACAGATATGTTAGAAACTATAAGGAGACTAGACCTTATCTTCGATTCATGTGAAGCTCGCAAAGTTTTATCCAAAGAAGTAAACGGAGGAAGAAGTTCACGATGACCTACCATCGGATAGAAAACCAAGTATCAATGAAGTCAACATACACACATCTCATTCGGATCATTCCAACAAGGAGGAAGCAGAACCAACAGACAAAATAAATCGTAGAAATCGAAGGAAAACAGATCCAAGAGATATAAGGAAACTCAAGGATTTAATTATCGAAAACCAAATCAAAGGTCTACAAAGCCGGAAACAGCTAAGGAGGATATTCAAGTTGGAAAAGTCCACTCCACCGATACTCCTCCGTCGAATTCAAAAAACTAGTTACGCAATCCACCTCGGGAGGCGGAGGATGGAACTATGAGTATAATCAGAAGACCCAGTTGACTGTTGAAGGCCATTGTAATACCGTCAATCTTGCCGAAACTACAAAGTGCCGTAACCTGGCTCACCCATGGACTAATAACAACTCTGAAATTAAACGGTGTAAAATTATTTTCTTCCACAAACTTTGGTGAATGGGAGTATGACCACAGAATAGTTTATCTGTGCTATGACACGGAGGGAAGAGAAGACGTCGATGACCAGTCCGCAGAAGTGGATTCTTCAGACGACCTAGGGACTAGCAGAGCGGAAGTGCGTGTGCTAGATGTCGTTTACGATGTTCTTTTCGACAGTATTACCGATGTCTCCTTATGCTCCTGGGACTTCTGGAACAAGGTCACCAAGATAGTGTCGCATCCTAATTTTGACGAAGCCGCCATAGTCATATTAGTGGACTATACGGGGACTCGTAAAAAGAATGTCATGGGAGTAACCGTGTTACCAATTAGCATTGCAGAGAAAACCCTATACGGCAAGGTTTACGTTCACTCTGTTCTCGTCGGTAGAGATTTTATGAATCGCTATAACGTTACGATAGACTTGAAAGAAGCCCTAATAGAATTTGTTGTAAATGGCGAGATCCTGAGTTTGCCGATGCACAGGCTTCATACGGGATGTCCAGGGTAGTTCCCTTCGGGCGCCATATGTAACCGTGTGATAGAAGATAGCCAATGAATGTTATAAATTGGAACTATTATTGTCGGTGTGTGTGCAAACTGTGTGTGTACTCGATAACATTCAAGTGGAAAAAGAGATGGCGCTTGATGTCGGTAACATTGCACATGTGATTTCGAAGTACTTTCAAGGAGAAACGAAAGGAAAATAGTGTTCTTTAATTATTAATACAATTTTTCGTGATTCCATAAACTGCTGCACTCATCACGATGCATATTAATTAATTTTTAGGTCTTATTCAATGCCAATAACTACTGTAAGTTATTGTACCCGACTTAATCACCTGAACTGGTCTGTATTCAAGACCAGATCACATGATCATAATAAATTCCTGTTTTCTTGGTTCAAAGAGGTAGGCTTTTCTTTCAGGACTCACGTTCCACCGTCGAGATTCGTGAATGGTGAATGTCCGAAAGGCGCTTCCTATTCAGTGAATTTCCTCAAACGGAGCAGCTGCATATAGTTCTTCATCCTTCTCTTTGGATACCTATTGCAGTGATAGTCCATTTATGGTCCTTCCTGCTATAGTGGCCATTGAGGGGAAGTTTGAAAATTATATCGGTGTGTCAGTATATGATACGTTACAATACAAGTTCCAAAATACAGAACATGAAGTGCTTATGATTTCATTACATGAGTTAGGATTCACCTTGCTGCCTAGCTACTGACATCATTTCACCGTAAACTGAAGCAAAAAAACAACAACAAAAAAACGTGATTTCGATTTTGCATTTTTTGTCGTTTGTCGGTTTATTGGTTATTTTTTTGTTTTTATGTCATTTTATTGGTTCTCTTTTTTTTTTTTTTTTTTTTTTACGGATTTACTCTTATCTTCAACATTTTCTGCTTAACTAATTTCTTACATGTTTCACACATTCAAATAAGTTAAAAACGAAGCAAGATAATGCTTAGGAATGTAGTAACTTACCGTACGCTGGAGAAAAGGGATGGCAGGCGTCAGGTCACTGGAAGAGTAAAGGAAGAATTGGTTACATCTTAAGAACCGGGCGGAGCTGGCCAAAATTTAGAATCTGAAGAAAATATCTGTTTGCAAAACTCAAGAAGTTCTCTTGAACGCCGAAAAATTGCCTGGCGCTGTAGTTGTGTTCCTTCCTATCTAGCAGTGGGGTGGAGACAGAGGGTTGGTAAGAAGCTACCTCCCACTCCCAGTTTCCTCCCCTTTGAGGACAGGTCAGTTTTATTGTTCCAAAACAAAAATAGACGAAGCGCTAACTTTTGAGATTTTGTAGTGGACCCCTATTAAAATTTAAAAACCACGTCGTCGCTCCCGGGGGTGGTCGACAACTGTGGGGAAGGGGAAAAGTCCGAGAAAACATCAATCACGGAATCGATCATAACTAGTTTACTAAACATGGTAAGGTAATATTGTTTTAAAAAAAAAACGTAGGTAATAAAATTCTCTATTATGTAAACTGACACAAATATCCATATCTTTAATACTTTCTGGGTGGTAAAAAAAGAAAAAATAAATCTCAGAAATAAGCCATTTTTTTAAAGAAAAATACTAACATTTCTCCCATTTAAGTACAGTATAATTATTATTTTTATTAATAATAAGTAAAAAATAATGATTTTTCCACATTCTAGTAATTTTTCTCCAAACAGACCAGCAACTGTTTTTTTAAGCGACCGTGCGTCATGATAG
>JAGDQP010000070.1:0-147731 GCA_022664845.1 Lepisma saccharinum
CCGGTAATTTTGACGTCAAAGATGTACCACGCACTGGAAGGCCACGTGTCGAACATGTCGATAAAATCATGGACATTGTCGCGTCCGACCGTCATGTAAGCACTGTTTCGATTGCCCAAGAGCTAAACATTGCACAAAAAACCGTGTGGAACAATTTGCAGAAGGCTAGATACACAAAGAAGCTTGATGTATGGGTGCCACACGAGTTAACGCAAAAAAACCTCATGGACCGAATTTCCATCTGCGAATCGCTGCTGAATCGCAACAAAAGCGACCCATTTCTGAAGCGGTTGGTGACTGGTGATGAAAAGTGGATCACTTGGTCGAAGCGCGGTGCGCCGGCGCAAACGGTGCCCAAGCCAGGATTGACGGCCAGAAAGGTTTTGCTCTGTGTTTGGTGGGATTGGCAGGGAATTATCTACTATGAGCTGCTCCCCTACGGCCAAATCCTTAACTCGGAACTATACTGTCAACAATTGGACCTTCTGAAGGCAGCAATCGCCCAGAAGCGCCCAGCTTTGGCCAATAGGAGAGGCATTGTGTTCCACCTGACAACGCCAGGTCACACACATCGATAGTGACTCGCCCGAAGCTCCGGGAGCTTGGTTGGGAGGTTCCTATGCATCCACCTTATAGTCCGGATCTGGCACCGAGTGATTACCATCTGTTCCTGTCCATGGCGAACACGTTTGCTGGTGAAAAATTCGCTTCAAGAGAGGCTTGTGAAAATCGACTGTCTCAATTTTTTGCCAATATTGACAAGGGCTTCTATTAGAGAGGCATCATGATATTACCTTCCAAATGGCAACACGTTATCGAAACAAAACGGCGCATATGTGACCTAAATCGGATCATTCTAACTATGGTAAGTCAAGCCTTCAATGTCATGCAAAAATAATGGATTACTTTTTACTACACCAGATACTTACTCAGGTTCTATTTGAAAACGTTCATGGTTGTATGAGGATTAAAAAATACGGTTTAAGTGTGAGGCAGAACGAAACGTTCGTCGCCTAAGAATTTGAATTTGAATTTAATTTTAAGGTCTTTAGACAACTTTTTCTCAGATCGGACGGATTATGATGGGATGAATTGGTGGAATGAAGAAAGTGGGAGGAAACGGAAAAACCCCGAGAAAACCCACACACACAGTGTTTCTTCACCACAAAGCCCACATGGCATGAGCAGGGGATCGATCCGAGGACCCTTAGCACCAGAGGTTAGCGCTCTACCAACTGATCCACCGTGCACCCTCGTCACCTAAAACTTCTACCTCATGTTTAGTTAAATTCCTCTTTGTCAGGTTATAAATTAGAGATTCATTTATTTTAATTTTCTTAGTGTCTCTTTTTTTCTATGCAACCTGTGGGAGTTATTTTTAAGAGAAGAATTCTAAATTATTTTAAGTTTATATCTTTGTAAAAGAGTTTTCGTTTTTCATAATGTTTAGTTGGTCCTGAAATGGTCGGTGCTTTTATGTTTCAATTTTAGTTCTATTTTTTCGAACAGGTCCTCTTTGTTTCTTTCTTGTTGGCGATGTCTGCTTGTTCCTTTCTTGTGTTCTGTTATTTGACGTTAGGGTCTAGTTTTTTGGAGTTGAAGTCCAGCGCATTAGACTATGCCTTCGTGGCCTCCGAACCAAAGCGGGCTTTTTTATCTTCCAAAATAAATACCTAGTTATCTTCCAACTTTAGTACTACCTGTCTGCAGTGGATAATAACCCTCTCCTTGATACTTAATTCCGCTATCTGCAGAATAGATGTGATGTTCTCTTCAAAATTGGCTGTTGCTTTGGTGAATTCAAGCAAACTCAAGTCAGGGTTTTAGATTTTATTAGGGTCTGCTATCTTGTACACTTGCAGCTAGGCCACCCAAATGGCACTTTCTTATCTCATAATCGTGTCTGGTAAACAGACTCCCTCTTTCTCCTTCCTTCGTCTCGCCCATACTAAAATCAGCAAACATCATTAGAACATTTTTTTTCTTTTTAAAATATACATATATTTGTATCGATAAAATGAAAGAATAAAAGCGAGACGAATCAATATATCTAAGTTGATGGAGGGAGAAACTTAAACACACACAATGAAAAATTGAAACCGATGTATGTCTGTTAGACAGAGGCAGAGAAGTGCGAGAGAGAGAAAAAAAGGGAGCGAGAAGAAGAAGAAGAATAGCGAGTACAGATAAAAATATGGATTTTAAACGTAGTAAAAGAGAACCTAACAAGATAAAGTTCAGTTTCCACAAATCTGACAGCAAGATAAAATTGACTTTTCGGATTTTATATGTTTTCAGGTGTAATCGAATATATAAACGGGTGCTTGAAAAATTCATTAAGTCATTTTCAAAATGGAAACCAAACTGGGAACTGCAGAGTTTCGAGACACATCTAGATTAATGTCAGAAGTGTAACACACATGTTATGTTTGCCCATGGTTCAGTTGCAAATTCGGATAGGCTTATTGAGCGTACTGGTCGCGGAATACATTGTAATCAGGGATTTCGGCATGATTTTCAGATTGGGGGTGTATTGCCAAAATTGGGTGGGTGTATGTAGAGTTTTGCACGGCTTCTATCAACTTTTGACCGCAAAAATGTTCAAGTTGTGGGTAGTCTCGAGGATTTGCGGCTGACATCCCCACACGTGCCGGGGTCTTGCGGAATCACTAATTGTAGCAAACCCAGTAGATACCGTAGGCCATACGTTCCATTCCAGACTACTAACGCAAATTGAACTTAAAAAGAAATAGCTAAGTTTATATATCCAAACAGCATTAAAATGAAAAGTTACAGATGTTCAAAAGCAAAATTAGCATGTTCCTTATAGGCATAGTAAACCTTACATGTTCCACATTTCAAACGTGAGAAAACAAAAACACATTTAACAGTATGTTGATAAATTATAGGATGAAAACGAATTTTGTGCCAAACTAATAGTCAGACAGAATGACAGACAAACTTTTCTATCATTTGTGAAAATTCTGTGATTGGGCTAAAAAAAAACGTCGTAACTTTTGAACTCCACTGATTTTAACGTGTGATACACCGTTTTATAGGCATTGAAGCATAGATTAAGATTCTGCAAGTCTCGGCTGCCTATAAGGTCTGGGGTCAATGCTATCATCAGAAATGTGAAATTTGGATTGTTTCTTCAAAGTCATGTGAATTTTCGAAGTCACCCAGCCTCATAAACCGATTGTTATAGCAGCGATTCCTGAAATATCGTTGTCTATCGTTGAGCTTTTACAAAGTTAGTTAATGTGTTTCTCACAAAATCAATTTAAAGTACACGTCTAATTGCAAACACAAATAACTGGGAAATTAGTCAATATGTAACTGATAAAGTGGATGCAGATAAGCTTCTGGATCACTCGAAATCATGTTAGTTAATTAAAATCGATCTTTTCTAAGGAGAAAGAACCTTCAATATATGAGTTGAAGTTGTATTTTAACTGTTATTAAATTATATTTCTGAAGTTGATCGTGTATCAATTTAAAACATTTAAGGTTCCACTTGATCCTGAAAGATAGAAAAATAGAGAAATGTATTTTAGTTATATTATTCGACGCGTCATCCACACCAAGTTGAAATATTTATAGTAATCTAAAACTAATTCATTTGCATACGAGATTTATTGAATAAACAAGTAGGAAGAAAGTATGACAAAGGAGAGGTTCAGGATCATTTATAGTGTTCGTTGTCAATTCTAACCTGTGATCCGATGTTCTTCCTATTACTTCTTAAAAACATTATTACTGTTTTATTTTACAAATAGTTTTCGAGTTATCAGTGAAACAAAATGTATGTTGTACAATGTTTCGACAACAGCAATTGTTCTCACAGAATATGAGAATGATGTCTGTTCTTGAATTTTTTTGAATGATGTATGTTTTAGACAAATATTTAGAAGGGTGATAGGTTTGTAGATTAACCTTAGCTCCATAGTTTGAGTTACTCGAAAAACACGATATCTTGGTTCAGTTCCGCATCACTCCATTTTTCGGTGTGTTTCTCAGTAATTTATTACATATTGTATATCAATGTAAATAAAATAATCGACTAATAGCCGCTTTTCGACGCCTGAGAGTTATATTGTCGTATCTTCTATTAAGTTATTGTAGTGCCGATTTGTTTTTTACATGACTATTTCCTGATTTCATGCCCTTCTATTTATGTATCACTTATTTTAAATGTTTATTAAAATTCTCAATAACTCTTTTCAGGAACAAATTGACTACCTAGTACCTCGATCACCTGCCAATACATCTATATATGAAATGATTCTTCAGAACAAGCAGACTCTTGTAAGTACTCAAGCTCCAACGAAAGAGAAAAGTGTGTACTTCACTTTCTTTCATTGTTTATCCAATTAAAAGATCATTTTATCTTATTAAAAGCTAAAATAAATAATCTTCTTTTCAGAAAAGTAGTTTTAGACATTGTGGAATATATTTCTGGATACAAAACTGGAAAGCATGAACATGAACTATGTGTGAATAAATAAAATGCTGAACACTGCGTAAATGGATCTTACCTCGAACGCCAGGGTAAAATGACAAATAATGAAATCAATTTGCAACTCACCTATTTGTGTAAAAGAAAAGTACGAAACTCCTTTAAATATTAAAAATACACCTTTTTTCTGATGGGACATGATTCGATCAAGAAACATACTATCAAATGTTACCATATATCTTGAAATAGAAGCTACCCTTCCAAGCATTTAACATAAAACAATTTACTGAAAACAGTTAGCCTTATTGCTCATTTTAAACAATGATATGAAACCTAGAAAACGCAAACTGTAATATAAGTTTAGTGATTAGAAGAACAGAATACATTGTCACCTCTCAAAAAAGAATTCAGCCTGAGTCATAGATACCTAAAGACCATAAAAGAATCAAAACTGGAATTTTACTTAGAGTAATACCTAATGTCTCTTGTGCACGCTAAGGGTCCAAGTGGACGATAAAATGTTTTCTTTATATCCAGAAAGAAGTAACTGCCTCTCTGAATGTTAACACAAAATAGTGTACTCGAAACCTCCGAAACAGAAACTTAAATAGAAGTTATGATTTAACAATAGAGTAGATTATTATTTTTAAAAAGAATGAAACCTGGTACCTTACATAGGGTACCTAATATCTTTTGAGTATACAAAGAATAATACTGTAAGGGTAAAATTACAGCACCAGGTTTAACTTTGGACATGTCAATTTACTAGGAACAGCATCAATTGACAAAAATATCTTTGTCGGTAGTACATTGCAGCAACATACGTAAAATTGCACTTATAATATTTACAAAGCTTTATCATGATGCACATATGAAAAATGCATAGTTATCGTACATATTGTTGAAAAACAATGAATATGACGAAAAATAAAATTAAAGTTACCATCACCAGGTTTTCCAGTGCCGAATTATAATCACGTGAGTTAGCTCGATGTCATGTTTGCTGTACAGCTTTCCCAATCTCTTCTATGCACCAGCATAAATATCTCCTATAATTTCAACACAGTTTCCTCAGAACTACCACCATGCTATTTTGTCAAGATATGGCACTGATCTCCCTTTACATGATCATTCAAGTTCAATAATCTCGTGATGCTTCTGGATATCAAAATTCCATAACACGGGTGGTTAATTTTCGGGGTATTTGTAAATGTTGGCTTGTCCACACAACGTAAGTGGTCACGAGATCGTCATCACCTCCTTCATGGCAACAAAACTGGAGGCGCTTTGTCTTCATCATATTCTTGTAACATAATGAGTAGATGGAACTTGTGCAGTTTCTTACAAGTTGGTTCAAACTGCTTTTTCAATCAAACTCGGTAGAGGAGTAGGGTACATCAGGAAACCACCAGAAAGCAGGATTAACAGTACTGGCCAAAAGTTTGATTCAAAAGAATAAGTATTTATAGTGTGATCTAAGTCGGAAAACACACGTTTATTTGTAAAATGCTTAAATTATGGAAAACAAATATATATGAGTGGGTACTGGGTCAATGCGCTATCTTTTACAAGGTACGTTTGTTATGGCCGAGGTCGGCCATCTTGAATCTTGCTCGAATTTTCAAATGGGAAGGGGTCATATAACATATTATTCTGGGTTAGAATTTTACCAGAAATACGCATTGGTGAAGCCAGTTTGCCATAAATGAATGTTTTTGAGAAATAATGAAATGCGACATTAGTATGTGTAGTTGATTAAAAAGTATGGAATAACTTTGATTTCTTTCAAACAGTGCAAGAAATTAATACGCAATGCACAAGTAATGAGCACTTGGTACTTGGTAGGTGGTTACGTGATGTAACCTACTTCTCTACCAAGTTTGGTCGAAATAGAGTTTGAATCACCGATAAGTGTACTTGTTAGAGATCTTCCTATGTAAAAGCTTTGACAATTTCATGAGTTATTCTAGAAATTGAATTTTACCACGTTCTTCCATAAATCGCAGAACTTTCTTTAGATTATCATGTTCTTTGACTGCAATACATCCATGTAATTCGTGGTGTGTTTCGTTATCACAGTATCCAATACGATCACACATTGCAAATTCCCGGAACGTATTAGTAATTGCCAGAACTTCGTGATATACTAGTTCCCTTGTAGTAACATAACTTTTCACATGCGTCACACCGATAATTCCACTTGGACCCTTTTTGGAGCGTTGAATTGTTTGCTCTAAGCGCATGTCAGGTGATACCGCACTGAACATCCTTTTATTTTCTCTCTCAACGAAGTGACCATCGAGGAACTTCTGGTACACTTCAGGGTGATCGTGTTCCAGTTTCCTCACATTTTCCAGATAAAAGGAGACATATCTTAAGTAATTAATGCAGTCAAACTCTCTAAATATTGGAAGAAGATCTTGAATTGCTTGAAGGTGGATTAGCCAGTCGGCATTGCGATCAGCAGAAATCAGACATTTTAATAAATGGATCAAGTGTAGGAAACCATCCCAGTATCTACAAAGTTCTGAACGTGTATTACAGATTTCGGTGAAAATTCTGTTCCTCAAGCAAGCTTTTAATATTAGATAGATTTTTATATATAAAAAATATAGATTGGCAAGCTTCACGATCCTTCTTGATGAAATTTTCTCTTAAAGGAGCAACATCAGTCATGAGCTCTTAATATTTTTGAATATCACATATTTTCCAGAAAGATTTTCACTTCATCATTTCAATCACACTTTCAAGTACCATGAATCCCTTTAAGCTTCTCCCTTTAGTGCGTTCCACACATCACAGACCGTAACACTTTAACACCAAAAACATTGCACTCTGTAAATGTTTCCTCCACTCCACTTCCACGTAAATATTTCAAATGACACGAAGCACGACTTTTGCAGCATGAAAATGACCAATCATAGGTATAATATCGTAAAACTCATTAGGATCATCCAGAATGATCTCCACCATAATATGGAATACTCCTTCATCACAAAACACCGGTAACGCTGACTGCCGCAACTGACGTCTGATATCTTGGAAGTTTTTTAATGCAGTATATACAGTAGTATGGTCTGTCACTGGGTTAGGGATGAATGGTAGAAAGGCGGTATGCATGAGAGGATATGTGGAATTGGAAATAAGTGCATGACAGCTACTCCACGTTGGAACTGGTACATTGTCATCATCTTGAAAACTTCTTCGGGTCAAATTAATCAACAACTCGGTGTTTGTCTGAATATCCTTTGTTTCAGTGAGATGAAGTATCGACTCTTCGATGTCCAAATCAGGTGGTAACGTTGGCGCGTTGTTTGGTTTCTTGTACTCTTTAATGAACTGACATTGTAGCGTATCTACCAGAAAATGACTTTGTTGATATCGCACACTTGACATAAATAATTTCATTCGTTTCTCTGGAACTACTTGAAAAAGTACACTCACAGTGTCATGGGACCTGAATGTGCCTGACATGGTTGCTCGGTCATCATGATCAAAGTTATGCATCGCTGCAATGGTAAAGCTTTCAGGGTTGAAGTGGCGTGGGAATGGTACTCCATTCCGACTTGCAGTCACTGCATACATTGCTAAACGTTTGCGTGATCTCAGAACTTCGTTATAACTCACTGACACTAACATCTTGTTCATCAAAGTTATCAACTCTCTGCTTTTGCATTGTCATAATACTATGCCCTGCCAGCATTTGAAGTGGAGCTTTCTTTCTTCCTTGGTGAATGCAGTAAAACATAGTCTGGAAAATTATCTTTGCAGATAGAGCCCGTTTCTTATCAGATCTATGAATATCATTATTGTGGGGATCACACAGATTGCCATCTTCAGCTTTGGCACCATTAAGAACCTCAGCTACCTCATCACACACTTCTTCTGCATCCACTATATTACTGTCGTTGCTAATTGTGTCTAAATTATTAATCAATTACGCATTTATTAACACTTAGAAGACTCGAAATGAATGTTATTAGTACATGTGAGATTTGAGTTTTGAATCAAGAATGTTTCAATTGTTCAGAATCACAGTATTTATCATCAAGTCCAAAATTCACTTGTAGCAAAGAATCTCTAATAGTTTTTGCTGCACCCTTAATCTCATCAATCATTCTCACGCGTCTAATGACATCTACACTAACAGAGAATGAAAACACCATCACTGATTCATTCTTTCTGTATGAAGCACTGAACTGTATTTCATCACCGAAATATTTTTTCAACATTATTTTTACTTCATTATTGCGCAGAATATCTTCTCCGGCCAACTCATTCACAAGTTCTGACAGTGTGAGCCCATTCCCACTTTTTAGCGCGGAATTAGTAATTTCGCGTGCCATCTCAAATGCTCGCACCTTTGGAGAAACCTTTAATTCACAGATGTGTTCATGTTCTCTTTCATATCTTCTTAAATAAGTTTCCATACATATTTTATGATAAAACAGATCAACCCCAAATACTTGCTGCTCAGTTTCCAAATCAGCTACCCTGGAGAAGACTTCAGCTTGGAAATATACCACTGCTGAAAAAAATGGACGTCCCCTTCCGTTTTCACAAATTCGAAATTTCTCTCGAATTACATTATGCTTCTGGTGGCCGCATATTACAGAGGACAACTCGTACACAGGTATATCTGATGATGCTGGAAGACGTGCAGAAACTGAAGACCGAGTGTACATTTTGGTTTGGAGCTGCGGTGCATCGTCTAGGCTAATATCATCAGAGCAGACAGCAGCTTTCCGTTGTTGAAGACGATCAAGAGTTTTCTTTAAAGTGTATGTTTTATAACAAGTATTAGCAACATGATACACAAATTCTTCGGTTTCATTAAGATCCTTCAGTCGCTTGTATACGTCATCTTGCCGAAGTTCAGAGACCTCTCACACACGTTTGCGTTGTCAGTTCCTTAATAATTCTTCCCCTTTTGGGATTGACAAAAAAAAAAAAACCTAACTAGTATATTGTAACTTGATGCACGTAAATGAATCCACAGTGGTAGCTCATTTCAATGGAAATATTTCAGGCAATTTTACCTTTGAATCGACATGCTTTATTCTATAATATATCAGATCATGTTTCATTGTTTAGTTGGAGCATCACCTTGAAAATACGGGGTAAAACCTATCAATTCGTGACGTAATATTTTTTTGTACATTCTGCCCTCTTTCCCTTGTGATGTCAATGGTTCTGTGTGAAGTTAAAAGCTGCTTTGGGGACAGAGTAACAATGGTCGTTAATTCTGCGGTTTGGCTACATGACTTAAAGCTAGGGCCATATATTTTACTAACGAAACATTTTCTAATGAAACGTTCCTCACGAATCATTTTATAATATATTTTCCCATCTTCTAAGACATTAAGGGTCTTTAGTTTTGCATTCTTACCGACGGACGCTTTACTCAAAATGGGCAAAATAGATGACCCATTTACTTTATAAGTATTCCCATTATCCACTAAAAGCTGACTGAAGTAGACGTGTTTGCTCATCAAACAGTTTGTTCCGTTTTCCGGTGAGCTCATGAAGAATAATTTCTCAGTGGCTTAACACTTTACTGCTTGTGTTTTCTGTGACTTCTGAATGGTCTGCTCAAGCTTCATGTCTGGAGCAAGAGCATGGAACATTTCATCTCTCTCTGCCACTACAAAATGGCCTTGTAAAACATTTCATTGGGAAATCAAATGCTCCATCGAGAATTCATCGAGAACGTTTAATTTTTTTCTAATACTAAGAACCATACCTCAGGTAGTTGAGAGAATTGAATTATATGAATATGAGAATTATATATTCAACAGTTTCCACACGGAGCTAATCACCTTCACGGTTGAATGTAAATAGCTGCTTAATGAGGTAAATAATAGTTAGGAAGTTGTTGAGGTATCTACACAACTCTGAATTCTCGTAACCCCCAACTAAAAATGTTACGTATCTCTTTGGCCACCGATACGGGAAACTAGTTGGGAGTAAAGAACTTGACCGTCTCGTAGTATCAATGCTTCTCGAAACCTAGTGACTCGAAAACTTCTTCATGCTCTTGTTTTAAGCATATTCTAAGAATGCATTCCATGCTAATTTCTCAATTGTTTCTGACTGTATGAGAATTTCCCTTAGTATGTAATGACTTTTGTTAAGTACACACTCTGTAGCATCTGCTCCAAAGATGTCTGTCTCAGTCGGGGCATAATAGAATCCATTTCCTCTTATGTATTTGCCAACGCATTTCAAGGCAACTTTTGTTAAGTGAAACATTCCCAACATAAATATATACAAGGAAAATCTTCTTTGTAAGTTATTACGATATCCACAACTGTACAGGATACCTCTTGGTTACAGAATATTGACATGTGGGTTTGATTTAGCTGCTGCCTCTGGTCATCAAAATTTATTAGTGCACTATACACTGTTGCATAATATGTGGCTGAAGATGGTAGCACAGGTAAAAATGGCACTTGTGACTTTGGAAGGTAAAAACTTGAGACTAAGGAATTGATACTGCTCAAGAATGAGATCTCAGATTCATTATTGCACATACGATCACTATATCTAGATAAGGAATTGACAAATTAAATAAAGTCTGCTTGCGTGGTAAGCTTCTGTCTCTGAAGTTGAAAATTTTACATCGTCAACAACAGCGAATGATTTAGGTAGTCCTGGTGTACTGAGCGGTCGTTTCATTGTATAGATGTTTTGACAATGCAGCTCTGACAGGTTGCAGGGCCCTTTCTTGAGATTGTAGCTAATCTTTCTCCAGAGAGGTATTGGAAGAGGACCGTAGCTGTGTGATGACTTCCAGTTTCTGACAGTGTTGATTGATCTTCAAAGTTAAAATTATCAAATGCTCTAATAACGAGCTCTCTTCTACTGAAGTGATTCAGCAGTAGCATAAGTGTATTTTCACTGGATAGAACAACATAATTATTAAGTAAGCAAATTAAGACTTCTGGTCGAAAATCGGCGAACACGTTGGCGCCAACAGCAGACTGTAGAGATGTATTTTTCTTCAGTCATCGTCGATGTTATACCAAAGAAAATAATAATAAGCGAATGCTAGAAGCTCTTACGTATACCTCGACAGTAGCGACAGTTGCGGCCAGTCCTGGTGCCTTCAGTTTCCAATCAAGGATGTTGGCCGGAGGACGGGAATTTTTGTATACTATGCACAGTATAGCAAGGATTCACTTATTATTTTCTTTGGTTAGACTTTGATTTGTAAAACAGACATACTCATATGGGACATTACTTTTGCATGTGAAGAAGCATATTATGAAGATATCAGAATCGACTCATAAAAAAAAGTTATCTTTCTATTTGTTATGTAACGCAACATACAAAAGGTACAGATAACATAGAAACACAGATACAAGATCATGGTATGAAAAGGCTTTAAAGTAGCATGACATACGATGTCAAATCTGAGTTCAGCGATTTCTAAACCATATAGTTTGACACCGGAATTACCTTTTTAGGTGCCTTTGTTCACGAAGCGGCCATTGTGGAAAATGGCGGCTGTACTTGAAACGGCCCATTTTTCAAATATGTACTGAAGATAAAATGTATTAACATACTCCATAGAAATTATAAAAACATAAAACTGCATGCATCCACATTTTTACGGACCTATACTGTGGATCTTTGACTATACCATATTATTGTCAAAGGGAATTACAAGAATATACTTTTATTTTCAGAATTTTCACCGATCTATAGCTTTTTAATTATTGAAAGGAAATATGTAAAAAAAATGGTGGGGGGTCGCAAAATGAAAATTCTAATTATTTTTAACACTCTACGTTTTGTTCAAAAACAAAATCGTAATTAAGCTAGTAAGAAAATTGCCTACTTTTTCCCTTGACGTATCGGCTACAGCGCTAAAATTTAGTAGGTGAGTAGTCAATAAAATCACATTGTCACAAAGTTCGGAAATATTTCGCCATTACAATGGTAGGTGCCCTTCACAATGTTAGTATATTCTTTCTTATCCTTTTAATTAGTCGAAAAGTATGGTTCGGAAGAAAGTTTCCCAAATAATTTTTGTTTGAAAATTTGCCAAGGAAAAATATGGTACTGTTTGTGATCATACATTTTAATTCATACTGTGTACGGGTAGGGGTTAGAAAATTGCCTATACTGTATTAAGTAGCCTACGCTTATCAACATCATGTACTCAGCTATTAAAAATTGATTATATTTCAAAATTAATATCGTGAATATCAAGTCTCATTGGGAAAAGCGCTCGCGAAGACATCACCACCTTACTTTAAATGCAAGTTTACAATTTCAAACCCTCAGGTCACAAAATTAGCGAATTTAAATAATACATTATGATCTCAACCGTAAGTTCGTTTATATCGATTTACAAGTTATTTATATTTCTTTTCAGCAAGAGCTTGAGTCACCTGCTACAATGAAGGTGGTAAGTGGTTTTGTTTCTGCCTTATAATCGACTTATTAATTCTGATTTTACTATAGAATAAATATGTACCATTATACATGTAAAAACCTAAATTTTTATGCATCGCAACATTAAATCAATGATGTTAGAATGCTTAAGAATAAACTCAGAAGTAAAGAGTCTATTTGAGAGTCCTAATACTTCCGTAAAATAAAGTTGAAATAATGGGATTGAAATTGTAGGAGTATACAAGCAACGACTTTTACAGTACTCCCATTTCGTATTAAATCCTTAGGTTTGTAGGGAAATACGAGCACTTCTACATCGACACTGCAACAACGTTAAACATTTGTAAGCAATCAATTATTTCTCTTGTCAATCCAGCTGTTCTCAACATCATTCTCCAGGATCATGTGAGTCTATCAATTGACTTTCCAATTTAGGGAACATATTATGTGGGACTGCATCAAGAGAAAAAGGTGGATAATCAAGCATTTAAAATCTTAAATAGTCTAAACTCTGCACTGTGCGATGGGTCTTGCGGCAGGAAGCATCGTCATGGGGAAGCGCCTTGTCCTTCCCCCCCGTTTCTTTCGTGTTATTTCGTCCTTATGGTTGAATTTAATACATTCAAAAGAATTGAGTGATAGCAAGCGTTTATTATATAACGTTGCTGCTTATAACCAACGTCCGTATTATAAGACATAAGCCATCATCGGGGACACCACGGTGGCTCAGTTGGTTGAGCGCTTACCTCTGGTGCTAGTGGTTGTCGGATCGATCCCTGCTCATGCCATGTGGGCTTTGTGGTAGACAAACACCGTGTGCGTGGGTTTTTCGCGGTGCTTCCGTTTCCCCCACTTTCTTCATTCCAGCAATTCATCCCATCATCATCCATAGGGCCTGAGCTATAGTTGCCTAAAAGCCTTAAAATAAATTTAAAAAATAAGCCATCATCTGCCAAGCACTTTTCTAATGTCGAAACTTCTTGAGTCGCGGCAAACCGTAGTGGGAACACTACATCTGATATTTTGCTTCAAAACCGTAGAGCTTTGTTTAATCCATAGAAATCAAATGACCAAAACTCCGAGGAAATAAACCAAAATTATCTTTGAAGCCTGATGCTATTAGTAGAGGCCCTACCATATGGTCCCGTAAAAACATACGTGCAGAGAATTTAACTAATGCAATGTGTTTTGGGCTCATACTAGATTATTTGTTCTCTTCGGTGGACATTCAACTTTCGGAAAGTTTTCCTGGTAGACGCCATTTTTCCAAATGGCGGATAGAAATATTGGAATATTAAAAAAAACATAATTAGTTAAAACAGGCTGACAATGCTATTACACTTAACTTTGTTGTAAAAATGCACAGCAAGCGTTACAGTTTCAATGTTCCAACAACACTTTCCTCAGACGACATATTAATCAAGCCTATGTATATATTGTGATCCTCCCGAGCAGAGGTAAAATTAACTTTATTCATAAAATTCAAAATAATAAGAAAATTTAGGATTTAGTATATTTTTATATTTTTCTTGTAAATTGTTCGGTAAAATGGAAATAGAATCACCGCCATGTTTCAGTAAAGGTGAACAGAGTAACATCAACATAGACTGATGAAATATAATGCAATCTATGACGTCAATTGAGAAGTTATTCACCTTTGAGCAAATAACCATATTCTTATGATGAGAACGTCACCTTTCGACCTACTTAAAGTTCAGAGGAGAGTCAAGTCAGACAAACACCACACACATACATTTTCTGCCTATACGAATCACTATATAAAGCCAATCAGTATTCTACCAAAACGTTCAGTGCTTCAGTACTTCAGTAACACCTTCAGTTCCATAGAGGGGCCTGCGGTACGATAGAGGAAGTCTCCAGTTCGACAGTCTCCAGCCAAAGCATCAACTCCAATTTAAGAAGGAAGATAGTTTTTTCTGAACATCTATTCCTCTGGCTGTGACAGAATCAAAGGCTGAAGAATTATTGAACTTCTAACTTCAACATATTTCCTGGTATGAATAGAGGATCTGCTTTATATTGTGATTTTTAGCTTCTGACATAATTTAGGCTTTCTAAGTGTCACCTCCCGAATGATATTTGTTCAAAGTTAAATAACTTCATTAAAATCTATTTATTCTGTCCATCGTTAAGAAACGTGGTGTGTTAAAATGTAATCATGTTACGTTCAATTAACTCGGTAACAGAACCCTTTTTTGTATCCAAGTAGTTCTCACGTTTAGCTGAGCTTCGTTGCATTAAAATCCCAAATTTACCCTCTACCATCTGACATTTAAAGTTAACGCCCATAATGAACTCTCAGAGTTCACCACGTATTTCTCATCGATATTTCACACTAAACGATCCTCGAAGAACGACATTATGTAAAACCTGTCGCTAATAATTCAACGTTTCAGTAATTGCCTGTTTCACAGATGTTCCAGGTATTCTTTGTGGACCTGGAGGAAGCCGTTCACATGGTAAAAGGTCTTCCTAAACTCAGGTCATAGTCAGAATACCTAACGTAAAGAAACAGCATATCTCCGGTCGTTCACAATCTCTCTCTCTCTCTCTCTCTCTCTCTCTATATATATATATATATATATATATATATATATATATATATACTTGATGCAGCAACATATGTAGAAAGCAAATTCCGACTTCTGGTCGAAACTCGGAGAATTCGTTGGCGTCAACAACAGACCACAGGGAAGTATTTTTCTTCAGCCATCGGCAATCGTCGATGTTAGACTTTGATTAATAAAGCAAACATATTCATATAGAACATCTTAATGCACTCTATGTTGATTAGTGTTTCGTCTAAGGAATATGTTGTTAGAACATTGAAACTTTAACGCTTGCTGTATATTTTTACAATAGAGTTAAGTGTAGTAGCCTTGTCAGTCTATGTTAAATAAAAATCACTTAGAATGTTCATCGTTGTGTAGAAATATATGTTTTAAAAGCTGTCAAACTCGAATACAAGATTATTTTGCTACTCTGAATAATTGTTTTATTTGTATCCGCCATTTTGAAAAATGGCGGCAACAAAAACTGCAAAAGTTAGAATATAATTAAAACGCTGATCGTAGTGTCTGCTTATATATTTTTGAGAGTGGCAAATACAAATACAATGTTGTTTTCTAAGTCTGAATAGTTGGTTCATTTGAAGACTACAGTCAACAATTAGCAATAGGTATACCAGCACGTCAAATATAGAATTAATTGTAATACACAAATTATGCATATTCTCATCATGCTTTGTTAAAAAGGAGTTTCAAAGCTCAATGAGATGGTCCTATTATCTCAATTTTGCGAAAAAAGAACAAAGCAAGTTCTTTCCATGTGGTCTTAACCGTTTTTGAAGACAGTGGAGAAAAAAACTGAAAGAATATATTTAGAATGATCGTCGTAGTGTCTAATGATATGTTTTTGAGGATGGCAAATGTAAATACAATGTTTTGTTCGTCGGAATGATTGTTTTTGTTACTTTCGCCATTTCAAAATGGCGTAAACGGAAAATGTCCTAAATATGATTTAGAGTCAATAAATTTAAGTATTTTGTTTCATTCGTCTTAATAGTTATTTCTGCTATATGCACGTTGAAAATTTAAAGATTCAATATTTATTTAGAATGATGATTTTCTATCCAAACGTTGGATTTTGGGACTAATAAATGGTATCTTGTTTTAATGGGTTTATTTTATTTTTATAATCGCCATCTTTCAAATGGAGATTACATAATCTAATAAAATGCTAACCGTGCTATTGTAGTATTACTATTTGATGTTGATTATACCAAAACTGTCGGAATTTTTGCAAAATTAATTGCCTTTTCTGCATGTAAGTACAATGTGCATTCTTCAACGTAATTTCTTATTGAATTTACATTGTTTTAAATAAGTTAAAACTAATCTTGAACTCGTGTAAGGCATTGAATGTGTATGCATGGGAATTTGGCTCAACTCTAAACTTCCCACTGTTCGTAGAGACGCAACGTGAATTATCTAACCAACTGATAAACCAAAAAAACTATATTTATTCAGCCGAAACTGGTCGCAAAAGTTTTAGGAAAGCAGGTCAATTGAGATAAAAAGTAGAGTCGAAACGATTGAAGTTAATGGACGATAATGTATTTTACTATAGGACAATGAGTGCTATAAATCTTAAACATAGAAGAAATTATTGAAATTTTACAAACAAATACTCAAGAAGCAAACCGTGAAGATTAGTATTTCTCGGACGAGCATTTTCCATCTATATATCAGTTTCTAGATCCACTATAAAAATAAACGTTCTAAACGGAGCGTAACAATCTCTTGATGATTTACATTGTATGGTGTATAATTGAACGTAGTGAAAAGGTGAAAAAGAAATTTATAGTATATGAGGAACAGAGAGCGAACAAATATTTAGCAGTTACTTTAGGGACGAAGTTTCGTATCGTACAGATGATGTTGTGTAGTGTTTTTTTCTGTAGCTTAAACCTTACTCAAATAAATAACGGGACACACAACTACAAGAAATCGATTTTCTTAAATAAAATCGTATATCAAGTCAGGTTATCGAATTTTTCTCTAATTATTATGTGTTACTCATGTAGTAATCTGTTTAATTATAACTAAATTTCAGGATAAAAGTATATTACATATATTATTCAGCGATAATAATATCTAACTGCAGATCAATAAAGATTGCCGGACCACCTTAATCAATTTTTCCCGCCCAAGCACAATCAGAATTAGAGAAGAGAAACTCAATAAGTTAAAATTCAAATAACTCCATTGCTCAAAATTGAAAAGCGCTGCAAGCTCGTAGCCAATACATACACCAGATATCAATCCCAGCTCATTTTGGGAAGTGATAATTACTTTAGTTCATTAAAAAGTATCCCAATAAAATAAAATCTCGAAAAGTTCTGAACAATAACTAAGATCATCTGACTTACAGTCTCATTTACAACTATACTGATGTCGTTGATTATAGACAAGAAATATCGGCGATAGATAGCAAGGATTCCTTAACAGCTTGATGCATCTACAGATAGCAGGGACTTTTCTAGTTCCGTGGAATCACTTGTGATTTTTTTTTTTTTTTTTTTGTAAAATCCAATTTTGTAACTTTCATTTAAAAACAAGACGAATGTAGAATCGAAAATATTTTTAAAGCAAAACTTATATACACAGCAAGGATCCCCTAACTGCTGACGCATATACATATAGGAATGACCTTGTTGTTTCTTCCTATTCCTGGTCCAGGTAGTTTTTGAACAATTCCGATCTGTAAACTTAATCATTAATCGGCAAAGCTAGATTAAAAAACAGATATAAAGAAATGAAAATTAACCAATTGCAGCTAAAGTAATTATCGTGCCAAGTCCAGTAACTTTCAGATGAATAAAGTCTCATAACTAGGGCCCGGAAGTTGAGGAAAAATCCTTTTCTTTACGAGTGCCCAAAGACGAGGCTTAGCATAATATATGTTCATTTTGGGTCATTGTAGGCCAGAAAATGGTGGGTTTTATTTGTCCTTTTTTGCCTTTTTCGGCATTTTTTGCTTATTGGTCTTTTTTAAAGCGTTTTATGGGTCTTAACGGATTTTTTTGCACTTCATCTTTCGACTACATATTTACTGGTCATTCTCAACTCGAATCACCACATCAGTCCCGGGCGGTTGCCTGGGACGCCGCCCTCAGGGTGGAAGAAACCTAAAAAAAATTAGCAAGTATTTTTTTGTACTTTTTCTGTACAGTTGCATCATCATCTTTTTCCACTAGGGAGAAAAGGGAATTTCGTAGCACTAGGGTGCGTGTTGTATGTTTAGCGCTAGATGGCGGGAACTTCGCGCAGACCATAACGGCTGCTTGAGACTATATTGCAACTCAATCGCATTAGTACCCACCCCTCCCTCTTTTTGAAAAATTGCTTTAAATTATTAAAATCACTGTAATAAAATGTAATAATCGCTGTAATAAAATATTCTACTCCTTTTTAATTACGTGCCAACTGATACGCGGATCAATTATAATTTCTGGGTGTTACGGCCCAATGTGGTGTCCTGGGCTCCTCCAAAAGTATCCTGGCTCCGGGTATTCTCCAAAAGTGTTCAAAATGTAGGACTTCACTTGGACAACAGAAACAATGTAACAAAAATGAAAACAAAAGACAACGCAAAGCATTTCATTGATATAGGTTTTTTAACTGTATATTGTATACCACCAGAATTTTGTATTTCTTAAGCATTATATTCATTAAATATGTAATTATAATTAAATTGGATCTTATTTTTATGTCCTTTTTTCCAGTTTTTAGGTCCTTTTTTTTTAGATATTTTTAGGTCTTTTTATAGGTCTTTTTTAGGCAATTTTTAGGTCTTCAACTTCCGAGCCCTACTCATAACATATTGATGAACCTTTAAACCCCTGTTTCATCAACATTTTTTGTAAGCCTTTAACCAGAACGAACATGAATAAAATCAAATTTATAGCAATGATCCCCTAACTCAACAATTGTCAATTATTTTTTCCTGGAATCCGAATTGATGGTAATATCCCAATAGATAGATAGGTCTCTGATGTATATATAGTTAGTGGAGTAAGCCAGTATGGTTATATTTGACCGAAAATGTTTTACCTCTATACGTGAAATATTCAAGGTGTAAATAATACTCCGAAATATTTTAGTAGCTTCTACTGAGCACGTGTTTTAATATAATCATTTCTCTTTCCTTTTACTTTTGAAGTTGTATTAAACTGTGTAGGTCCGGGAAATTGGCTTCGTGGTCCAGTCCATCATTATAAACCCTTGCCCTGACTGATGTTGCAGATATAGTGAAACTTCTCCTAACGGACACCTCTAAAAAGCGGACACCTCTAAATAACGGCCACTTTTCAATTCCCCGGCAGAACATCATTCGGTACAATGCAAAAATTACTTCTGAATAGCGGACATTCTCAATAACGGACGCGGACACTCAAAACTGTTCCCCAGCGCCTATGCAGAACTTCCGAATAAGGGACAGCCAAGAATAAAACTCTCCTATTTTCTGGAATTTCAAACAATAACGGGCAGGATTTCTAACATTATTGCGCATTGTTGAGTAAGGTATTGTATTTCTTTTGTACCAGGTGTATGCATCAGTAGTTTCCGGTTTACCTAAGAGATGGCGCCAGCGAGAAGCACGCAGCGTATTCATTTGACACACACGTCATTTTGTTCGTCTGACATTAAACTAAAAACACACACAAGTTGAGTCCGCCAAACACTAGCGTCTTTGTTTTATCGTTCAGCGATCATGTCGAAGTTTGTGCCTGAAAAAGAACATTTGCTACACGCATTGCTTTTCTTATTTAATCAAAAGAAAAAGGCTGTTGAAAGTCATCGTGTGCTGGTAGAAACATATGGTGAACACGCTCCATCGATTAGAACATGTGAGACATGGTTTCGACAATTTAAAAGTGGTGATTTCAATGTGAAAGACAGTGCACGCTCTGGTAGACCACAAAAGTGCGAAAACGAGCAATTACAGGTGTTATTGGAGGATGACCCAACTCAAACTCAACAGCAATTGGCAAAAGCATTAAATGTGTCACAAGAAACAATCAGCAGACGTTTACGAGCAATGGCGAAGATCAATAAACTGGGTAAATGTTTCCCACACGATTTGAATGAACGTCAAATGGAAAATCGCAAAGTCACTTGTGAAATGCTGTTTCAACGCCACGAAAGAAAATCTTTTTTATAACGAATTGTGACGGGTGACGAAAAATGGATTTATTTTGAAAACCCGAAGCGGAAAAAATCGTGGCAAAACCTGGCAAAGCCGGTTTTTCAACACCAAGGCCAAATCGCTTCGGCAAGAAGACCATGCTTTGTGTCTGGTGGGACCAGAGCGGTATTGTGTATTATGAACTCTTGAAGCCCGGCGAAACCGTTAATGCACAATGCTATCGCCAACAAATGATTAATTTAAATCACGCATTGATCGAAAGACGACCGGAATGGGCCCGAAGACATGGCAAAGTGATTGTGTTACAGGACAATGCGCCGTCTCACACAGCAAAACCAGTGAAAGACACCTTGAAATCGCTTTGATGGGACATCCTTCCGCACCCGCCGTACTCCCCAGACCTGGCGCCATCTGACTATCACCTCTTCGCATCAATGGGGCACGCGCTCGCAGAGCAGCACTTCAGCAATTTTGAAGACGTTGGGAAATGGCTAGACGAATGGTTTGCCGCAAAAGACAAGCAGTTTTTCAGGCATGGTATGCATCAACTACCTGAAAGATGGACGAAATGTGTAGAAGCCGATGGCCAATATTTTGAATAAAACAAAATTAATTTTCCTTGAAAATTACATGTTTTCTTTACCACAAAAACCGGCAAAAGCTTATGGATACACCTGGTATTTTGTTTAGTTTTTTTTAAGTGCATATTGTTTAGTACTTTTTGTGTTTGGCAGTACGTACATATAAACAACAACATGTGCATTTCAATTTCCTTTTACTGTACTTAGAAAACTGCATTAGTGTATATTACGTATGAAAATACAGTAAACAGCAAGATAATGTTGCCCAAACTTGAGTGTACATTGCAGTAATTTTTATGGTGATGAATCCTAAGCTTTTCCGAATAGCGTACACTTCCGAATAACGGACAGTTTTACGTTCCCCGTTACTGTCCACTATATAGAAGTTTCACTGTACATACTGTATATCTAAACGTTGATTGATGTTGCAGATACAGACGGCAGAAACTTGTTATCTAAACGCTACCGCTGATGTAGTAATTCAAAAAGCAACACTGGACATAAGTACTTAAATGACCAAAGATATAATGTTTCTTAAATTCTTATCAAAACGTAAAAAAGTGTTATTTCTTAATTTACCAGTTTCGGAACTTAATACTCAGACCCAGTTTCGAACTTATTGGTTAACATCAAACTTCACTGAACGAATTCTACTTATTTGGACTTTGCCTCTCCACGCAGAATTTCAAATCTCCGTATAGGTAGCACAGCTCCTCTATCGATAGACGCATTGAATTGATAGCAGCGATTTTACTTTCTACAGCCTATCTTAACATGGACGATGAATTTACTGTTCTTTCCCCGTTCACAGCCCAGCTTTCGAAACATGAAAAAATATCCCTCGCAGAGCTCTTTTATCACTGCAAGACATTTTTTTAAAAAAATTGACTACCATCTCTGACAGATGCTCTCATCCTCGCACTGAGCACCCCCAATTTAAATACTTGCACAGTAGCAGAAGTAATTTAGTAACAACACTATTTACCTCTTGCGGCAACTTATAGAAGTACACAGTTCTCTTTCTTCTGCTCCAAAAACAGACACCTCAGAGCCGCAACGAAGGAAAGAATGACAAAAGAACTTGTTCAGATGACAGATTCACGGCTGAGTGGCAGCAAGCAACTATTCAGACGAGAAAATATTATATTTTCATTTATTAGCCATAGAACATATATTTTGGCACCACGATGAGCATTATCAGTAAATGTTAACGATTTAGTTTTCCGTAACAGTAATTTTCAAATGCGGAATATAACAAACAAAACCTATTTAGAGGAGCAAAACAACACTTTATTTTCATTTGTCAACCTCATTAATTAGGCACTACATACCAAAACATACAATTAGGAACTACCATGAGCGTTATAAATTTATATTCCAGTTTTTGTTTCTGCTATTTTGAAAAATGGCGGATTAAAGTGAAATAACTGTTCAGACTTAAAAACAACATTGTATTTGTATTTGCCAGCCTCAATGACAGGTTATTATTCACTAGCATTAGCGTTATCATTATTGTCCGTTTTCCTTTCCGCAATTTTGAAAAAACGACGGATATAAACAAAACCACTATACAGACACACGAAACAACATTGCATTTGTATTCGCCAGCCTGAAAAACCTACACTACGATGCGCGTTTTAATTGCATTCTAACTTTTGCTGAATTATTGTCGCCTTTTTTCAAAATGGCGAATATAAATAAAACAATTACTCAGACCGGCCAAATAACATGTATTTCGACTCCACCATAAAAATTGGAAGTGATTTTTTTTTATTCCAATTTTTGTATCCACCACACTGTAAAATGGCGCTTACAGGGAAAACACCCAAAAAGTGGAATGCCTACCTTAGCGAAAAAATATCTAGTATGAACTTCAAACACATTCCATTAATAAATTCTCTGCTCATAGATTTTTGCGGGATGATATGGAGGGTCCAGGACTATATTTCTCGTATACATTCAGATATTTCTTTATGTGTTATATACAAAACCTGAATTCCTAATTATATGTCATAATATATATTTCTTAGTGGTTTGATTGATATTTTAAAAAGGTTAATTGTTAGATTTGCTATTGAAGAGGATCATTGATATCTTCTGAAGACGAAAATTCGTAAGTTCAACATTTCTGTACGCAGTACATTTAAAACTGCGGAATGGATTTATTTTGGTAAAATGCTCACGTAATGCATAATGTGTGGATTGCTGACACACGAGTGCCTCTTTCACGTTTGTTACCAGTGACATGTGTATTAAGGGGTTACACTATCGTGGCCAATATACTGTTTACATGACTTTGTTACTAAGCATAGAAGATAGGCCAGCCAACTGAAGCAGAGTGGGCGATGTGTGATTCTGAGAGTGTGTGCGTGAACGAGCAAAGGTTGGAATTTTCTTTTCTTTAAGAGAAAACATTATCACATGTCTTGGGGTCTGGAAAGATATTTATGTTTTTCTGTAGTATGAAGCAAATAATGATAAAAAAAAAACAACTTAGAAAGTCCCAATTCAAAAATCAAAAGAGCAAACGTAATACTATTTTTACTGTAGGTGAACCACTAGTTCAAATTTACCGAAAAGTGTAATTTAAATTGTCCAGTAGAAAAGATCCTTACCGAACCTGGAGAATCGTAAATGAACGTTGAAAATGGTTACTAGGTAATTCTTTCTTTCTTAATGAATCGAGTATTCCATGCAACACTAATGTTATGCACTATAGGCAAGACAAAACGTCTGTTTCTATCAGTTCTTAAAAATGGAGCACGATATTTATGTTTTATAATTTTTGATAATATGTTGTTATTAACGTTTATCATTTACAAAGATGTTAGTAGCAAAATACACAAAATATGTTACGTGCCAAGTTATAAGTTATACTAAATGTAATCTCTCTCTATATCTATCTATCTATCTACCTACCTATCTATCTATCTATCTATCTATCTCTATATATCGATATGAGTATGTTTTCCTGCAAACGGTCACCATACCTTACTTGCTAGAACGTTGGTTTCGTATTCGGAAGGTCCTCGGTTCGGTACGAGCGTGTGACTGTCCTGACTTAGGTTTTCCCAGTGTTTTTCTCAGCCCCACAAGTTATGTACCGGGGTGGTACCTTCAATTTAGGACCTGGCCAACTTCCTACCGCGTTTCGCAAAACCTTATCTCGGAGTGATCCATAGGTGCCTAAAAGCTATAAATAAGATGCAAACCCAACGAGCATAATAAATAAATCTGTTAATCAGGATGTTGCTTTTTAATGCCGTGTGGATGTATCGACATGGAGACCGAGATGGATCGAGTGGCCGTAGCTCAGTTGCTATAGCGTCGGCTTATCAATCGAAAGGTTCTAGTATGGCCATTTACCCTGACTGAGGTAGTACCGGGCCATTTTCCTCACGACACGAATAAACTAATGTTTATAATAATCCGCAGAGATAGAATAAACACATACACAGACTCACATAATGACAGAGAGTGTATGTAGGAGAAGAAATGAGAAAGAGAGGAAGAGAAAAAAGGAATTGACGAAGTCATGGAAAAAAGAGAAGGGTAGAGAAAGATCAATGAAAACATTGAAACCAGATTGATTTATTATTATCCTAAAGAAGAAACGTAAACACACAGTTTACTTTCTGATTCTAGCTAGTGATGCTTCCTCTCTCTCCAACCCAAGACGAATCTCTGATTGAGTTCTGCAAACAGTTGAAGCTATCATTTTAGCCGAAAAAAACACGGCGCTGACTTGGGATAGAACCCGGATCGTCCGAATGAAAGATCAAGACGGAACCACTGCACCACACATTTCACTCCTAAAAACCTTCGCAACACATGTAACAGTTGTTCTGTATTAAAAAGTACAAGAAAACTGGACGTTTCAGGTCAATGATTTCTTTGAATTTGCACTGTTAACACACATATAATTTATTTTGCATCTTCCAACCAGTATTCGTTAATCGTCGTCTCCTTCTTTATCTTCAAGGACAGTAACTCTCCTAACTTAGGAAATGCGTTACGTGCATTAGGTATTAGACATAAACGTGCATTAGGAGTTCAAGTATGATATTGTGCCCAGATTGTCAATGTTGTTATCGTTTTTGAAAAATAAATATTTGAAAAGTTGTTTCCACGTCGTTGGAAATTGAACAAATATTATTTGACACATATTGTGATTGTCGCGGTTCCAAATCACCCACGTTGTCAGTTTTGCCAGCCTATTTTAAATTCATCTTATACAAATCTACAGTGTCCCTTGTATTACATCAAATTGTGCATAATATGCATTAGTAATCAACCTCAACTCACGATGGAACTTCCTCGACCTCAGGTAACCTCAACGCACGATATGACTTTAACTTCAGCTTCACGATAAAACTTCAAACGCAACCTCATGATAGAACTTTAACTCCGACCTCTCTTAACTTCACGATGAAACATTAACTTCGACCTTACTCAGCTTCAAGCACACAATGGAAGTTCAAGTTCAACCGCTCAGAACTTCATGGGAACTTCAACATCGACCTCACTGCACCTGAACCTCACGATTAAACCTTCACCTCCTCTCATTAAACCTCAGATGGACTCTATCAACCTAGACCTCACGATAGAAGATCAACCTCAACCTAACGATAGAACTTCAATCTCGACCTCACTTAACGTCCAACTCATGATGGAACTTCAACCTCAACCTCAGTCTCACGATGGAACTTCAACATTGACCTAACTCAGCCTTAAGATGGAACTTCAACTTCGACTTCACTCGATCCCAATCTAAGGATGAAATCTTAACTTCGACCCCATTAAACCTCAACGTCACGATGGAACTTCAATCCTGACCTAACTAAAACTAAAGCTCACCATGGGATTACAAACTCAACCTCACTAAATCACAACCTCACAGTGGTATTTCAACCTAAACCACTCGAAGGAACTTCAAACTCGACCTCAATCCTTCACGATGGAATTTTAGATTCAATCTCACTATGGAACTTCAACGTCGACCTCGCTTAGCTTCAACCTCGCGATGGAACTTCAGCCTCGACTGCACTCAGGTGTTAAATCTCATGAGGAGCAACCTCAACCTCATCTCCCATAGACCTCTAGACGTGAGCTTAAGTTTGTGATGTCAAGGCTGAAGTTCCATCGTTAGGTTGAAAGAGGTGCAAGTTCCTCGTAAGGTTGTGAGGACGAGGTTCATTTAAAAATCAGTCAGATCAAGTTTGAAGTTGAGTGAAGTCGAGGTTTAAACTCCGTTGTGAGGTCAAAGCTGATTGAGGTCGAGGTTGAAGTTAAATTGTGAGGTTGTAATGAGATTGGAGATCATATTCATCGTAAGATTGAGTGAGATAGAGGTTGAAGTGAGGCTCAGGTTGAGTGAGGTCGAGATTCAAGTTTCACCACAAGGTTGAGATTTGAGTCAGATCGAGGTCGAATTTGAATTTTATTTATGAGGTTTAGGCATCTAAGACTCAGGCCGGAATAGGTGTGTGGATGGATGAGGAAATGTGCTATCCCGGCATTTGCCTGGTACAACTGAGGGAAACCCCTGGCGCGAGAGTGAGCGAAGCTTTGGAAACGGGTGTCCCTGAGACGCTAGTGATTTGGCTTACTAAAATACAGACAGACAGACGCTGACAAAATTCCTAGTTTACGTCATCGCTGCGGGCCGGGGTTGGCAGGAGGCTACGGACCGGGGCGGGCTGGAAAGTTACATATGGACTGCAGGTCAAACGGAGCTGAACGAGGCAGGGGTCTAGGCGGGCCTAGCCGGACTGGTCTGGGCTTGGGTTGGACTGCGATCAGACGGAACTGAACGAGGTAGGGGTCTGAGACGGCTGGGTCTGAGCTGGACTATGAGTCGGAGCGAAGTTAACGGGCCAGGGGTCTGACCGGACCGGTCGGGCTGGTCTGCCCTGTGATGGACTGCGGGCAGAACAGAACTGAACGGGCGAGGAGTCGCACGTGCCGGCCGGGGCAGCTGTGGGCCTGGATTTGCAGGATTCTAATTCGTGCAAAATGTATATCTTCACAAAATTATTAATGCTTTTCAACTCCAAAAGTATAGTAAAGTAAAATCCTATTCGCATGATGATAAACGAAAACTTAGGTTAGTCATCAATAATTACATATCTAAATTGCAAGTCAACGAAAGTTAGACAACACAAAAAACAGCTTTCTGATCTGCTTCTAAAACCAGATATAATCCAATTGTTTTCATTCTGTTTAGAAGCAACACAAGAAAAGAGTATTATATTGAAAATGAGGCAGGACAAGAAAGAAACATTATCATGTTGAAAAACTTAGTAAAGTTGGAATCGTTTGAGAATTCAAATGAAGAGTTATCTTTTGATACAAGCTTACTTGAAATATGATAATGAACTGTATATTTAGAAACAAATTAATACCTACGTGCATTTTTATGCTAATCAAGACTTGCCACAATTAAATATTTCAGTCGCATACTTTGAATATAAGGTTTAGCAACTGATTACAAATAATTTAAGATTCAAGTTAACTGAAAACAATTGTTCTATTCCAGAAATGTCATGTACTAGAAATTATTAACGATTTGTTTTCAGATTTTAGATTTTGGATCCTCAAGACAATCTCTCAAACAACTTTATAGTATCAAAATTACTTGAAAATGGTACACAATATTGAACTCTGAAAAAAATACTAAGAAATTTTATTTTGACTATAATAATAACAATAATAATTTTAAATAAGTGCGTTTTGGCTAGACGGATGAATATTCGGATGAATATTTATGGTAGAAAGACAATGCAATTTTAGAGTGATGTTGAATTATACCATATTAATATATATTTATTTTAAATTAGAGAGCATTTGAAAAATGTATACGCGTAATTCCATTTCCAAACTCTCTTGTCAATTATACTTTTCCTGTAAAAGGTAAATCTTGGCTTGTAACGATCCATCTACATACGCTACATGTCTGCAGATAGGTTTTGAAGCTTTCGAGGTTGAAAAAGGCACCATCAGTATGTACACCGGTCAATTTGCGTTATACTACCAATTAAACAACATAAAAGAGGAAAGAGAACTCTTGTGCCCTGCTATCGGTCATTGCAACTCCCGCGTATGAAACGTTGCATCATGAATGTCTGTTATGTTAAGTTGCTACAAAGTCTTATTCAGAGGCAAATACTGTGCTGTTATACAAATTCGGCAACCAATAAGTAAAGTCGTAGCACGACGTGCGTTTCGTTTTATAAAGCAAAAGAAGTATGAAACTGGGCAGTTTCTGGCGGATCTAAAAACATGTATTGCAATGTCAATGCAGTAGTTTGTCCGACATGATTATTAAAGCTCAGCTTAGTTGAGTTGGTGCTCTATTTATGATAATTTAGACATTTGTAAATTGTTTATGATTTTTTATCGTTGCTTGTTCATTTCGTTTGTACCCATATTGATCAAACTAACTACTTTTAAATTAATGTTTCTACAATTATTTTCAGGTTACCACCATCTAACTACAAATATTTGTTGTTCAGATATCCTGATGTTCGATTCTTCTTATGTATATCCAGATACCCTTCTACTTACTTATTCTTTATTTTCTATTTTACTCCAAATTGCTAATTGATTATAATTATTTTAATTCTCTCAATGACTTTTTTTCAGGGACAAAGCAATTATCTATTAGCTATGGCACCTATGATTGAAACCATAGATGAAGTTATTCTTCATGAACAGCAGACATTTGTAAGTACTTATGCTTAATTTATTGAAACAAAAATCTGTTTAATTAATTTGGTTTTGTTCTATTATAGTCTTATCGATAGATACTATTTCAGAATTATTTCAATTTTATGCAGTTGTATTTGAGGTACGTTCACTACGCATAGGAGTGATAATGGTAAGGGTATATGAGCTTAGCGGTATCATTTGCAAATAAAATTAATACATTCATCAAACCTGAATTAAATTCGAATATATAGCTTATTCCCAAGAACAGAAATAAGTAAGCACATAACGTAGGACTTAGTTTTATATAATTCAACAAGACTAATGTGCGTGGTGATTCAGGAGAAATAATGAATAATTTTGTAAGTATTTAATATTGCAGTCACAAAGAAAAATATAATCATATAATGATGCGGAAAATATATGGCAGTAGATTTTCCATAATTTCTCCATGGGGATTCCGACAGATGCCACTTTCATGTAAAACATTCTGAGGAGAACTGTTGAAGTTGGTATTTCATTGCAGCATGTCAGAAAGATATATGTAGCTAGGCAGATTTCTACATAGTAATCTAACTCTTCTTCCCCATCACTTGCTGGTGATGAATGTGTTTTAAATAATCTCGACTTCTTCTGCATCACGCGATATAAACGTTTCATGCACAAGATCATTTATCCAGCCCTAGAATAAGAAATAACACCGAGTAGAGTACTGTGATTTTTCTGGTTATTTCTTGAATCTCTCCTCCCTTTTTCCAGCACATCCGATCCAGGGGGTGTGTAGCTCACTCTTGAGGTATGAACTAAATCATTGTGGAACTTGTGTAACGGCGTATTCCATTAGGAATGAAGAATGAATAAAGAATAAGAATATTTCCCTGAAATTTCAGTCACTGCTGCAACGTTTCCAAGATAGGAATAGTCGGTAACGGTGCTCCCTGTGAAGAAGGACCCCATATTTTTTTCTTCGTTTCGAAAATAAACAGAAAGTTGTCATCACTAAACTGAGTATAACTTACGTCGAAAGCATTCTTCCCGAGAAAGGAATTACGGATAAAGATCACGTCCTTCTGTTAAGTCTATAGAAATTAGCAATTAGATTTTTTTTAAATTAGCAATGTGTGAGATTCCTTTCCAGTTAAAAGTTTGCCTACTTGACGAGATAAAACATTCCTTCGCAAACTGAAAACCCAGCTTTCTCATATTAGGAAAATAAATCTGTTTGCCTTCTTGGTATCCGAAATACGTCGCTCTGAACTTCAGTTTGATACTTTCTCGGCAGCTTCTAGCTCCAAAATTATGCATTTTTTTGCATATATATTTAGGAACTTGTTTCCTTGTTTCGATGTCAAGATTCTCTCCCTAGACTTGTCCACATCTTGTAAAATAACCCTTCATATGGGACTCCAAGTGACTACTGAAACAGTAATTTAGTCACGCGAAACCTTGGTTCCACTGAAAGCACTCATTCCACTTGAAAACACCATGTATCACTACTAACATTCTACTAACTTCTCGAAACATTACTACCCTTCCATAATCCCTTATATTCCATTATTATATGTTTCTTCTGGGTCCCTCTGGTTTCTTCTTATATTCCCTCATCTTTTGCATCGTTTCTTCGGTCTCAATGTTGATTTCTTAAAACAAGGACGTATTAGGGTTTTATAAGTATGAATTGTATTCTTTTGATGTCAATTTCATTTTTGGTTGTCTCATAATTTTCAACTGCGTAGTCTTTTATTATTATTACTTTTCCTTTTACCTCACTTCAAATTCCTTTGATCTTTCTGACCGGATTTCTTGTGCGGTTCTCGTCTTCACTTACTTCCCGTCGTGAATTGCATTGGAACTTTGTAAATTAGTGTGTGCCTGACTACAATGAAAAGATGATTAATTTGATAAGGTTACAATCTTTCTTTACACTATTTTCTACTATATGCACTCAGCCTCTAATGGCTAAACGAAAGCAGATCGAAAGAGATTGTCTTGCGATTAGGATCCGTGTACCTCTATTTACATATTTGTCTGCAAAGTGGTGAAGCTCCATTCTTTTTTCCAGTATATGCAGTCATTCGGTGAGACACGTTAACGCCTAAACGAAAGCAGATAGGGATAAACCGATTTCAGATTCCAGTCTGGTGACAACGATTTATCTCGTCTGCAACAATTTGCTGAGGATACAATTTTCTATCATGATATTTCTGCACTATATGTATTGAACCTAAAACGCACGCTAACGCTTAAACGTGAGCAGATAGGGAGAAACATACTTCATACTTGGGTTCAGCGATCTTGATTTATGCGTCTACTTTTGATCTTGTCACAGTAAGCTTTTCCTTATGGTACTTCTGCACTATATGTACTCAAGCATTAGTGAATGTTGGTGTCCCAACGATACGAGATGAGAAGAAAGTTACTTCAGATTTGTATTCAGTTAGTTAGATTTACCCAGTTCATTTCAATTTAGTGACACCACAACCTTTGCGCATATGAACTTCCGTGAAATTGTGCAAATCCGAAACACATATCAACTCATTTCTCCACCTTCATTGTGATAACCTCAGCAGTGTGCAAATTGCTGTTTAAATATATATTCGTGTTATTTCCTTATTATTGAAGTCACAAATAGTTAAATAAAATATTAAAGTTTTAACAACTACAACTTTATCTAAAGTTCACTAAAACTAGAATATTTAATATATTGTTTACATAAATGAAGATATAAAGTTAGGGAATAGTAGCTCATTGGAAAGAATACTCGCTAGATACAAAATGTAGAAATATAATAAGGTTTAATGAATAAGAACCTATTTTAGTATTACGGATTATAAGGCTATGATATATCGACAATATGTGCGATATTTCTCTCTACTTACCAAGCAGCAATCGTAGTCGTTAAGCCAAACCTTCGAAGGAACCATGCAATTTTGTAGGACAAACTTGAAATATATAGATATGCGGCAAGCGTCACTCCTTCAGCTCCATGGTTACCTCAGTCAGCCTCACCAAGTGTACTGGAAGGAACATGTGAGGCCCTGTCGCGACTCCTCATGGGACCGCGACTCACGTATTATCCACACTCACGGATCTCCTACCAGTTTTCACCTTCCCTCACATAGACACAGCTGCATGTAATAATCTTTGCAGATAAATTAAAAAAGTTAAAGCATGAGAATTCGATTATACTATTGATTACTTTATTTTATATTTTCTAAAAAGATAATTTATTTCATATTGTACAGGCATATTGAACGAAGCCACAAATCTTTTCTCTCAAGTTAATGTGTGATTGAAATACGAGTATACCGAAGATAAACAAGGACAAGTGTGCATCAACCAGGAAACTTGATGGACTTCAATCACACGAGCGTTCTAATTCTCAAAAGAAACTAAGAATCAATGCAATACAATCCCAAAGAAACCGGTTATATCCTTGATTTGGTGCGAGCCCGTATGCACATTTGCCACGCATGTTTCATAACGTGAGCTGTTGGTAAGTCAGAATAATTATATACTAATGGCCCAGATTCGACTCCACTTTCAGAAGAGGTGGAATACGTTTCACTTCGTCAGCGAGTCCGTGGGCTGTTGTCTTATAATCTTGTCGTAGCAATCATTCAAACTTGGTGTTAGAAACTAGAGACAAGTCTTCGTTTATAAACTATTGACTACTAAATTCTTAACGCCATCCTAATTGTATCAGAAAGCGTTCGCTCTCTGCTAACAAGAGCTCACGACAATCATTTCAACCTCCTGTACATAGTGTGTGTATATATTCATCTGTTAATTGTGGGAATAGTTGGTGTCAATGAACGTAGTGTGTAACAGATTAATTGCTGTTGACTGCTTCTTTCTGTATGCTGAGAAACCTAGAGTGTTTTCTACTAGGTCTACGTGGAAGTTGAACCAAGAACTGTCAACCAGCCTCCGAAGAATGACCTCACGAAGCCCGCCTGTTACACCAGCTCTCTATTTTACCAGGCGGCCCTCAATCCGCTACAACCATTTTCGTGGCAGCGGTGGGATTCTACATAGCAGCGCTAAGCATCTTGGGTCAAGACACATTCCCGACATTCACGCGTACAGCCCACGTAACATTATTGTGGTATTAGTGCTGAAACAACGTAATCTACTTGTTCCACGTCATCTTAAGACGTCTGGCCGTGACCAGCCAACTTCACTTCAGAGGCGAAGAAAGAAGCGCCCTACCCAAGTGTGACCAGAGGTATGCCAGAGAAAGCTGTAAGTCGTCACCGTCACCCGTGGAGTAGCTAAAGGTAACTGTCCAATCCCAGCCCAGGAGCCGAAGAAAGGACTGATCCAGCCGAGTAGCATAACATGCAGAAAATTCGACCTCAGGACCTGCCGCACGAGTGACCGGCTACACTTAACAAGAAACTTTCAGCGCGTCTAAAAAGTGAGAGAAAGCAGCAGGACAACTCTAAGTTAATTAGTGAAACGGTTCTAACTTACGTCAAGTTTTCTGAAAAGAACAAATTCTTTCAAATTTCGTTCTAAGGCATTTTAAAATAATGAAAACATTTATTTAGTACAAAAAGTGTTAAATCTTACTGCAATAGTAATATAATACTGTAAAATATTTTCTACTTGTGTAAGAGAGATTTACTAGTTTTAAGTTAAGATATCTGACAACGGATCAGTACATAACGATTTAGAAAATGACTTTTGCACTGTAAGCGAGGCTGCGAAATTATTTACTGAATGTTTCACTGACGATAAACATAAATTACGTGAGTTCATAGATAATGTAGATACTGCATTTAGTTTGGTAGACCCTCGACAGTACTCTAAACTGTTCAAGTTTGTTAAAACAAAAATTTGTGGTGATGCTAAACATAAACTCCTTGTTCGTAGCTTATACGAAACGTGAGAACAAGTGAAAAATATTGTAGAGGAAAATTGTAGTGTTCGTACAGCATTAGATTGTCATGCCTGCCGTTTATTTCAGCGAGACACGCTCCACATGAAGGTACCGCATCTTGGGTTTTTTTCGTGTCGACTCTTTACAGTCCGATCTAAAACAGGCAGCTTGCCGTGTATGCGATGATGATGAACCTTTTGGTGCAATGTCACTCATTGACCACCTAGCAAATGCAAGTTTCATCCAAGGCCCCCTTCAAGTTCTGATTGGAAGTAAGAGTGATGATAAAACCAATTTGAGCAAGGCCGCGGGAATAACATTGGAGTAGGTAAGTAATTTACTTTCCAAGAGGGAGAAAATCAAAAAGGGGCCGAAAAACCATTTGAACCTTCGCCTTCCTATTCCTCTTCCCCAGTTAATTCTCCGGTCATTTGTAAAAATATGTGGTAAGAAATTACATAAATCTAGCAGCTGTTATCTTACACGTAATCGTGACTTTAAGGCAGCACCTGTAAAGGTAATCGAAACAGCCTCTAAGACCTGAGACGAAATCGGGAAGCAATCCCTTTTGCACATGCGCATGCGCGAAAACAAATTGCTTGCAAGCTGTCCAAGCACAAAAATTTTGTTGCTTCTCGGAGCACGCACTAGGGATTAATACCGGTATTAACAAATGTGCAATAAAAGCACCTGGCACTGCAAATTGCACCGGTCATATTCCTACTTCCAGTTATCTACAGCAGACTACCGCAGTGTTCGATGCCCTGCTAATAAGGAACATTGAATCTTCTAAACGGGGAACAAAGTAAACTGCGATCTCTTGCCTCTTTAGCTATGAAATTTTGCAAATCAGGCCCTCAGAGACAAATTTCTATTTTTTTACGAATTAAATACATATATTTTTGTTAGCAGACACTGGATCAGTGGTTACAATCATTCGTGCTAGCTCACATTCTCCTTCTTTGCCGCAAGAGGTTACAGAAAAAGAAAAAAGGAAAATTAAGAGGCATTGATTGATGGAAACCCATTTTTCATGCTAGGATTTGTTAGGCTTACGTTGGTGTTAAACGATACGCGTTATCAACACATATTTCATGTCGTTGATAAATCTCTTGACCTACTTTCTTCTTGTCACGAGATATTAGGTTGAGACTTTTTTTTGCCAAGAACGTATGTAGCTTGCGCTATCAACCCCAGATAAATAAAAAAGGAACCACACTTCAGATAACGATACCAGCTCGATGTGAATATATCGCTAAGTTGCCTACTATAAGCGAAGAACTTTGTTTCGTCACGCCACATTTGTCCGAAAATGTCATTTTAGGTGATGCTTTAACAGGTGCTAAAAATAATACTTTCACAGACATTTAAACGTAAGTGAACACCACGTCACGTTATAAATTGCATCCATACAAAATGTAACATTTCGGAATTAGCTCTTACAAATGCTCTACATACGCAACTCTGTAACTCTCCAAAAGTACATGGTACTCCAAAACAACGGATCCGATAACTGCATGAAAATTTACGTCCTAGATCATTTAAATGACGAAGAATAAGTTCTATTCTGTATTTTAGAAATATATGACGAGTATCATGACATATTTTATTTGCCGATGGACAAGTTTAACTTGTACTACTGCTGTTCAACATGCAATCCGAACGCTTCTGGAACATGAAAACACTGTGATCACCTTAACAACTATCGCATCCCAGAAATACATAGAGAACAAATTAAAGAACAAGAACAACAAATGTTACGTGATGGAATAATTAGGCCCAGCCGTAGCCCCTGGAATTTTTAAATCTTAGTGGTCCCAAAAATATCTTACGCTACTGGGAAAACGCTTTCGCGCCTGGTCCAGGACCTCAGCTAACTCAACCTTGTTTCCATTGGGGGCTCGTTAACCTTGCCTAATATAACAGAGATCCCAGAACAGATTGGAAACTCCTCCTACCTTAGTATTTTGGACTTAGCCCGAGGCTATTTACAGATAGAAATATGTGAGGATGACCGGCCCAAAACAACTTTTATAGTTGCAGACGGTCACTGGGAGTGTGACAGAATGATTTTCGGATTAAAACCGCCCTTGAAACGTTTCAGCGCCTAATGAACACTGTGTTAGCAGGTATACAACACAAAATGTTTTATCTATCTCGATGACACTATAGAATTTGGAAAAAATCGTGGAGTTCACAATGAGCGATTACGTGCAGTCTTTGAGAGATCCGTGAATACAATCTCCAAATTCAGCCTAATAAAAGTGAGTTATGTAGGCGTAAGGTAACTAACCTTGGCCATATAATCTCAGAGCAAGGAATCAAACCAGACCCTCGGCTGGTTGAAAAAGTAATAAATTACCCGGTACCTAGAAATGTCAAGGAAGTACTTAGGTATGTGTGGTTATTATTCTCGTTTTATAGAGAATTAAAGCGAAATCAGTAAACTCTTGTCAACATTAGTGCAAAAAATATCAATTTTTTGTGGGGTTGATCCCAGCAATCTGCCTTCCAAACCCTTAAGGACAGATTAAAAGCTTATCCATTTTTACGTTATCCAGATTTCTCAAAACATTTATAGTAAGTACAGATGCCGCTTCAGAAACGATTGGAGCTGTGATATCTCAGGGCGAAATTGGAAATGATCATCCTATAGCTTATGCATCCCGCACTTTAAATAGTGCAGAAAGCGATACAGTATATCTGAAAGAGAGTGTTTTGGAATCGTATGGGCTTGTCAAACTTTTCATCCATACCTTCACGGTAGGAAATTTATACTTTTACTGACCATGGTCCACTCCTTTTTCAACGTTAAGGACCCGAGTTCGAGACTCGCAAGGTGGCGTATTAAGCTCGAAGAGTTTAACTACGAAATACAGTACCGATCTGGAAAACTAAACGCACCCGCCGATGCTATGAGTAGATTATACCCTATTGAAAAGGCGGAAACAGAAAATGAAATCCTGTCAGAAAGTGATGGCGAATCGTGCAGTTGCCTGCCACGGGAATCGAACCTCTGTTCCCTCAAATACGAGCGCAAATACTAAAAGAATATCATAGTGCTCCGATTAGCTGACATCAATTAATACATACCACATATCAAAGGATAGAACGTTATTTGGTATTGAGCAAAAACTCACTAGCACAATGACCTACTTTATATTCGGATCAAATCTTACATCCAGAAATATATTTCTTGCCAAAAAAATAAAGAATAAAAACCGAGTGAAGATGCCATAGTAATTACCGATACACCTAGATATGCATTCCAAAATTGTCTAATGGATATTGTGGGGTCTTCCCTACCGTTTCATCAAATAAATATATTTTAGCCTTTCGAGGCGACCTAACTAAGTACCTAATTGCAGTACCTCTCCGTCAACAGGACGCGGAGACGGTTACAAAAGCTTTTGTGAACGTGTTATTCTAAAATTCGGCATGCCCACAAAGCTACTGACCCATAAAGGTCCTAATTTTCTCAGCCAAATGTTCAACAGAACGTGCAAATTATTGCGTATAAGTTGTCTGCATTCTACTCCATATCAAGCCTAATTTCATGGTTCAATCGATAACATAAAGATAAAATGGATTGTATAGGCGGAAACAGCAGTGGTTCAATCGAAAGACTGCATAGAACTCTTCTCTCAATTTCAAGACATTATATTTCGGAGACCCACGATACGTGGGATCAGTGGCTTCCTTATCTTATTTTCGCAATCAATACAAGCGAAAATTCGTCCACTGGCTATTCCCCCATGAATTGCTGTTCTCTCGCCCAAATATTCCAGGTGTACTACAACAAAATCCAAAGGAAATCAATTACAATTATGACGACTATCTCAAAGTAGCTAAACAAAGTAATAAAGAATATTATGATAAGGCTGCTCACCAACAGATCTTCCGGTAAGGCGACCTTGTCCTCTTGTATGACGAAACATTACATAGAGGGCGCTCGCGCAAGCTTTGCTGTCAGTGAGCCGGGCGATATAAAGTTAAGGTCAATGGTCTTAACTGCACTTTGAAGACGAAGCGAGATAAACCTTTGTTAGCGCATGCAAACCGATTTAAGTTACTTCATTAATTGATTAGGTATTGCACTTACGGCACAAATGTAGATTAATGTTACTTCATTTTTTAGATGGAATTCCTAATCATCCTGTCGTAACGATTGTGCTAACCACCGCTTCCATCCAGCTTAATGCACGTCTATAGCGGTTCTCATATAGCCCAGGTCTAAATTGAGAACAAAAAGGTTTGACACAGCTATATAACACTGAATGGAAATTAATAACATCTGAATCTGTAAAGGTTAGATAATAATTTCGAAATTATTTTGCATTACATAAAGACCACTAGATATATTTGCGAACATCGTTTGGTTAAAATAAACAAAATCTATACACCATCACGTTTGAAAATACTGTTACTCGAAAGAGAAGTCTGATAAGAGAGACTCAATTACTGATACGACAAGTAACAGAGACCAGGTATGACAATTAAGCGAGGACTCTTTAATTTTATTGGTTCAATTAGCAATACATTGTTTTGGCACTTTATCTCAAGAGGACTCAGAGTACTACACTGAACAAATTACAAAATTAGAAAAGGGACAGATAGATTTTTCAAATTAGCGAAGAAACAAATGATGGTAGTTAAAATACCTTGCAAACTATAAATGGCAAGCTTTACTCTATTGAAGAAAACGAACGGACTTTAAATTATCAAGCAAATGAAATCAATATTCGAGATAAAAAATTAGCAACGGCCATCTCACATTAGAATTACGTGTCTCTTTAAATGAAAATATTCAAAAAGTAGATCGTTTGCGAAAAGACATTCGTCAAGATTTTGAAATGATATTAGAAGCTATTATGAATGCTCAGAAAGGAATTCGCAACCGCATATCATTACGCCTACGAAGATATTTGCACATTTCAAGGCAGCTTCTGCAAACCTGCCCCAAGGTCTCTCTCTACCTCTCGTACCAAATTTCGTTTATGGTTATGTATTGCAAAGAATAATGGCCGTTGAAGTTTTATTCCTGATAATATTTTTTGTTATGTAATAAGCTTACCTTTAACAGAACACCTTAAATTTGATACCTATTTCGTATTACCCTTACCAATCAGAATTGCAAATTCAACTTATATGTTTGTGTATTTGCAACCTGAAAAGGACTATTTAATTGTAGATACGACTGAACAGTACTATGCTACACAAGGTTGGTTGTTATATATACAAGTCCGAAGACTGGTTCTGGACCAAACTTAATAGTATCTTAGCCCAGTATTCACTAATTCAACTGACCAAAATTAATAGTATCTTAGCCCAATATTCACTAATTCAACTGTGCAACTGATCGACGTAGTCTGACTGAATGACTGATGTGTCCTCGGTATCATTCTGTCTCTGTTCGAACTGAACCTTCTCAAGCGCATTTAAACTCTTTATTCTGGTTGTCGGACAGTGGCCCCTTACATTTCTATATTTCAAAATTGTGTGATAACTGATAACTTTCGCGATTTCGAAAAACCTATTGCTAAAGAGCACGTGCTTTCAACACAAATACACATGGCTATTTCCGGACAGCAAAACTCTCAACCAGATCGATCACGTATTAGTAGAAAGACGAAGATACACCAACATAATGGACGTTAGGTCGTACAGAGGAGCGGAAGGTCACACCGACCATCAATTAGTGATCACAAAAGTAAGGGAAAAGTTATTCATCGCGAACAGACAAAGCAAGGGATCAAAACAACTGAAAGTCGAAGTTAAACGATTAAATAATCCGAGCATAAAAGCAGATTACCAACTCGTGCTCTCAAATCCGTTCGAAATCTTATCAAGCTCGAGAAATAATAGTGATTATATTAATAACGAAATTGATGTAAATAAGAAAGATGTGGGAGGCAATTCGTGAAACAGTTAAGAGCCCAGCGAAGAAGCATATAGGTGAGATGAAACAACAGAAAAACAAACCTTGGTTTGATGAAGAATGTTCTAAGCTTCATGAGGAACAAAAATAGGCAAGGCAACGATGGCTAAGTAATAAAAACGAAACAAATACCAACCATTGCAGTAACGCGAAACGAAACGCCACACACGGATTCAGAAACATAAAGCGAGATTATATGACGCAGAAGATTCAGGAGATGGGGCGAAACGGCAAAGCAAATATACGAGATCTATAGAAAGGGATAAACTCGTGAAGAAACAGTTACCAACCGAGGTTAGGAATGATTAGAAATGAACGTGGATCCGAATAAAATTGTCGGTGTGTGGAAAAGCTATTTCGACAAACTTTTTAGTGTATACAACGGGGAACAAACAGAGGAATTTGACACCCATACCGCAGAACCGTGGATTCCCGAACCTAGCGAGATCGAGATCGAAATCTCGGTAAAGAAACTGAAGCATTTCAAATCACCAGGAATTGACAATATTCCAGCCGAATGAATTAAAGTCGCAGGAACGGCACTAATCAAGGAATTACATAAATTGGTAAGTGCTATATGGAGTAAGGAGGAGCTTCCAAAGGAATGGAAAACCTCAATGATAGTTCCGATTTACAAAAAAGGTGATAAGTCGGACTGTAATAATTACCGCGGAATCTCGTTACTTCCAACCTGTTACAGAGTATGAAGTACTATTCTGTTAACACGCATAAGTGTATAAGTAGATGAAATAATTGGGGATCACCAATGTGGGTTTAGAAGAAATAGATCCACGTTTTACCAGATTTTCGCCTTGAGACAAATTTTGGAGAAGAAATTGGAATACAATGGGACGGTTCACCAGCTATTCATTGATTTTAAGAAAGCATATGATTCTATCAAGTGGGAAAAGTTTTACAGTATCCTGATACGATTTGGAATTCCGAAAAAACTCGTTGAACTTGTGAAGATGTGTCTCAGCGACGCCGTAAGCAGAGTAAGGATAGGTAATAATATGTCAGATACTTTCAAGGTTCGCAACGGATTGAAACAAGGCGAGGCCTTGTAACCACTACTGATTAACTTTGCGTTATAATATGCGATTTTAAAAGTTAAAGGGTGCAAAAAAGGACGATCATTGAATGGTTTGAATCAACTGTTCGTGTACGTGGATGATGTAGATTTAATAGGGGACGATATAGGTGCACTACAGAGCCATACCGATGTCTTAGTAGAAGTGTGCGATGAGATAGATCTACAGGTAAACATAGATAAAACAAAATACATGATAACAAGCCAAAACACAGCGAATGAAGGAAATAAAAACATAAGAATTAGGGATAAGGTCATAGAGAAAGTGAACAAATTTAAATACTTTGAAGCATACGTAAGAAACAAAAATCAGGTCGCGGAAGAAATAAAAAGTCGCTTATTATCGGGCAACGCATGTTTCTATTCAGTCCAAAACTTCTAACATCGCGATTAATATCAAGGAGACTGAAACTGAAAATATACAGAACGGTTATTCTGCCCGTAATACTTTACGGTTGCAAAAGTTGGAGTACGACTCTAGCAGATGAACATTAATTACTTGTGTTTGAATATAAGGTTTTGAGAAAGATATATATGGGCCGAAACGGGACGAGATGACTGGAGAATAGAGGAGACTGCTGAATAAAGAACTCCACGGTCTGTATGATTCACCAAATGTAGTAAAAGTAAAGAAATCGCGACGACTAAGGTGGGTTGGCCATGTAGCTTGGATGGGGAAAAACGAAGATTATATTCTATGCTGGTTGGAAGGCCGGATAGAAGGAGACCATTGGGAAGAACGAGACGTCATTGAGAAGACAATAGTAGAAGAGATCCTCGAGAAGAAGGTGTTCCTGATGAAAACTGGCTTGATGTTGCCGAGGATAGAATCCAATCGGAAACGTTTGTTACTGCTGCGATGAATTTGCGAGTTCCATAAGCCATATCGTTAGTTAGTTATTTAGTTACATTTTTCGTGTTCTCATTTGCATGTTGAGAACATATTGAATTTTGAACTGTATTTCAACGAAAATTTAATTTTGTTAATAGGGCGTTAATGTTAAGTGTTTTCAACTATGACATAGATTTCGCTCTATATGCATTTTTCTAAGGCGACGTATTATACTTATTGAGAAATAGAAACTTAATAGTGCAACGATGGTCAAAGTGTTAAAGAAAAATGCAAACTTCATTCTAGACTGCCTGTTAATAGATACAGTAAAAGAATAACCTCAAAGTAAGTTGGTGAAATGTGCCTTGCCTTTTCGCAATCTAATTTTCACTCTAAATGTAAGAGCAAGTTGCGGTAAATGACCTCGGCCATTATCTAGATTTTCCTTTTTATTCAGAGATTCAAAATCAATCATATTTAGAAAATTAACATCTCGAATATGAATAACAGCATTTGAAACATACGTCGTATAATTTAAGGGAACATTTATTTTGTGAAACGTTTAGAAATTTTGCGACGATTAATGAGAGATACTGATTATTGATATGAATCTGAAATTCTAAATTCCTTTATATCTCTTTTTCTTTTCAGCAACAACTTCAGGCACCAATTTCTATGAAGTTGGTAAGTGTCTGTTTTATTATTTCTATTTAACTTGTAGATATATTTTCTTTTTCTTCTATTGGACTAAAGAATTCTAATTTGTACTATAGTGAAACTACTTCCTGCTTGTAAAAATTTTAACTCACGTCTGTCTTAGGATTTAATGAATAGTAAGTACTGCTTTGCTTAAAAGATCTTCCAAGGAGTATTTTCATTAGCAAGTTTGACAATTACCATGACCACCAAAACCAGTGCAACTCAAAAACTCCATTCTTAAATGTATATACTTTTTACTGGCTTTTCTCTACAATTCGAGTTGAAGCTCATTCCACAGCTGCGTATTTAGTCAAATTCATTAGTAAATAATAATATATTTATAACCCACTTTAACGTAAAACTACTATTATCTGTTGTATACAGAATGCAAAAAAAAAAAGAAATAAGTAGACCATCGATTATCCAGATTAATTGTATATAGATAGTGTCTGGAAAACCGATTTTCGGATGATCAATTATTACTTAAAATAGAGCATAACTAAATATGATAATAAATTCAGTTTACCCATATGTAATCTTCGATTTGGAATATAAGATTAGTTTTAGTAGTTTTAGAGTATAACACAGCACTGTCAAATGACTTACAACAAGATTTACTGAATTTATACCAAATGAAAATTGGTCATAATTTTTCTTAATTAAGACTCAGAACTTTTCGGATAACCGATTTCCGGATATTTGAAGAATAAAGACTTCTTAATCAGGACTCAAACCATCAATTTTCAGTTTTACAAACCGTTGATTTAAGCACTCATCCATGCTATCATCTACACGAGAGTCTCGTTCTTCATCCATATTTGTGAAGTTTAATTATTTTCCTCAGCTAAAAACTTCAAGTCACTTTCTAGCGTTTATCTTTGCAGTGATATGAGGTTGGGATCAATTATCTATTATTTATATTTAAACTCTTGTCATTTTTCTATTTTTTGTTAGCTTGCTTGCCAATTTCCTCACTGGCAAGTTGTTAATGAATTTGGTTACGTCGTTTCAAACATTTGTGTCAAAGGTAGCAGAAGCTTACGATTTGGGTTGAATCTCAGAACGTTTGTCTAGGTTTACTTCTGCAAAGGTGTGTCAAAACAAAAATATATAAATTATTCTTTCTGACACAGAGACTTAGAAAACACATCTTCATAAGCATTGAAAAAGTCATAAGTTACATTCTTTCGATTCGTTTCTTTTTATATCATGTTATTTTTGGAAACAGTACATTTATTTTGATAGATGAAATAAGGAAGTAAATTTAAAAAATGGTTTCTAGTCCTCTGATAGTACTTCCTACATGCTAGACACGAAATTTTAGGTCTTCAAGGTCTTTCTTTTAAATGAAATGTATTAATTAGTAATTGATTTTCCTCTGCTTTTTATCTTATTATTTATTGTTATAAGGCGATCAATAAAGTTCTATCGAGTTTTCGCCCTACAGACAGAAACCGGACACTATAAAGTATGACGTACCAGAAAGATCGTAGGTAGTCCCCATTAGCAGCAATTATCTATCTCCAACACTAGCGCAGGTTATAAATTCCTCGGTGATAGAACTCATAGGAATTGCAACCGAAGAGGTCGTCCATTGCATGTCTCTCCTCGTCAAGGGTCCAGAACCGTCGTCTCAGCAGATAGTTGTTTAACAAATGGTAATCCAAAGGCCCAATGTTAGAGAAATATGGTGACTACATTTATGTTTCCTAACCGAGTATGATGATGATGTCACGGTTGACGTCAGTAGTACGTATGCACCTTCGATTTATCCGGTAACAGCATAGCACCTGTGCTACTAACAAATGCTGGCTCGGTTTTTAGTTTTTCGTGCATACGTTACAACTGTTGCAAGTACACAGTGGTATTGATTGTATGGCTAGATAGCAGCTGCTCGCGATGCACCAAACACTGAGCATAATCTTCTGTTGACCCAGTGGTGTTTCATGTGGAGTCAGCCACTGATGACGGCGCCATGGAGTACCACTTTTCATAGCAGGTCAGCACTCTATCCAGAAACGAATCTTGTCCTTGACGAGGCAACAAAGGATCACAGGAATTTTCTCTTAGTTCTTTCTGAATCGATGTTAACTCATGTGGGATCCATCATGCCATTTTATAACGCTTCCAAGCTGATGGAGGTTATCGAATAGTTTTTGCACTGCAGTTGAATGCTTCTCCCAATATTTCACATCTTTGACCATAATCAGTCCACGTTTCTTGAAAGTTCAATATTCTCCATGGTAAAAAAAAATACTTCATAAATAACTCAGCTAGTTTTACACATACGGAGATACGACTTGTCCCTGGTCATAGAGGAACTATTTGTGCTTGCAATGAGACTATTTTCGTTTCTAAAAATCAAGTGACAATTTTATGACTCAAATAATTAAATTTCTGCTATTTTTCATTTCAAGAGCGGGCAAGTTAGAAGGAAAAGGGTGGGGAAAAATATAATAAAGACTTCATTTGCATAAAGCAATGGAAGGAGGAGGAAAATTTTAAGGTTGTTTGACAGCCCTGTATTGCTAAGAAAGATGTAAGGACATAAGGGCATTGGCGCTTTCGGGAAAGTAAGGGAACCGGAGTAGGGTTTGCTGGAAGTTATGTTTAGTTCTATCATGTAAAACTGTGTTTTAATTACAGTGTAAATTTGGATCTAGTGGAATACGAACTAGTTAATAAAGGTACAATATATATTTGTTAGAAAATATAACTTGACAAGTTTAATGTATTATTATCAGAAAAATCCAATTATTTATTCTAATAGCCAATAACGCAATGAGATAACCACAACGTATTATCGAAGCAAAAAGAAAGAAGCAGGTGGATAAGGACACTAAAATAAAAGGGAAGTCAGCTTCGTGGAAAAATTATATATTTTTAGTATAAACAAATACATGGTGTTACAATATAATAAATATTTCGTTTCCCCTAATTCTGCTAGTTTATTTATTGAATTTCAATAGGAGATAGAATTTTAATTTATTTAATGATCGTTAGGCATCTAAGGAAAAGGCCGGGATAGGGTTGGGGAAAGCTGTCCGCCAGGGTCTACTTTGAAGGTACCATTCTGTCATTTGCCTGGTGTGACTGAAGATAAACCCTGGAAAAATCTCAGTGAGGATAGTCGACAGAGGAATTCGAGCCCTCTTGCCTCCGCAATGCCGCTCCGAAACCCGCGACGCTTCCGCCTCCTGACGGTAGTTGGGTAATAAGACTAGGCTGAAATTCTTTTGCATTAAAGCAAGAAATTTTGATATTTTTTGCATTCCTAAAAAGCAAAGTTATTCTATATACATGGTTGTAATGTAATGCACAGACAAACTTCGGGAGTTGATTATTCATAAGGAAAGAAGAAAAAATCCTTTGATGAAATTTCGAATTCCGCCTAGTTTCGTAGCTAGAATTGTAATTAGCCCGGTATAGTGAAAATGACGCCATATTTCTGCAAGAAGTTATGCAAGAATGCTTTAGCAAATTACGGCCGAAGTTGTATCTAATATATCTATTTCATCAAACTTTATGTACGTTATAGCAGATAGGACTCTCTGAATCTTGAATTTTCCTGAAATGCATGTATTGGGTATGTGTTCGATTGTGATTTGCTAAGCCGACAAGTCTTGCGTCCTTATTTGAGGAGACATTATGTCATTTTCGACGTTACATTGCTAACTTTGAATGCCGAAAGTAGACCGAATTCAAGATTTCTTCAAATGAACATATTTTCTTTTTTTATTTGAATAATCACCTCCCGAAGTTGGTTGGTACATTACGTTACCACCCTGTATAGTAAAAAGCAAGAACAATGGACTGGAATTGCACATTGCCTCACATACTTATCGATAGTGGCATATTCGGAATTTTGTAAATGGGGGACACCGAAAGAAAGCTTCTTTATGTCAGCGATGGTTTATTTGCTTTTCTTATTTTCCTATGAGGAATCTCGTGAAGTGTTTCTATCGGCGTTATTTCGAAACAGTCTGTATGGGGTTTGTTTGTTTCAGTAGTGTGAAATGTATGGTTTAGAATCATAAGCTTGTAATTACCAATAATAATAATTGTGTATATTTATTTCAAACCTCTAGTGGGATGCAGCAAAGGATTATTATCTGTTATAGATTCGGAGAGGGGACGTGTGTTGAGAGAACTTGGAAATAAACAGGATTTTTTTTAGCGAGTAAGTAACAGAGATTTTTGCACACGAAAGCGCAACTACAATTTAAAACGGTCAAAATATGCTATTGACAATCACTTCACAATACTGTCCATATCTCTTTCCTTCTTACTCAAGGATTCAAGGTGGCCAAATGCTGTCTCCCTTTTCTTCTCCTTCCATTGTACTTCGACAATGATGTCTTAATATTTTCTCCCCACTGTTATTCCTAAAATCTCTCCCATTCTTTGTATCTACTTGAGAAGGAAAATAAGAGAAATTTAATTAAGTAAGTTATTAATTGTTCTTTTTAAAAGAACGCAAATAGTCTCATAGCACGCAGAAATTGTTTCTCTATGACCAAGAACAAGTCGCATCTCCATATGCGTAAAACTATCTGAGTGATACATGAAGTAATTTTTACAATAGGGATGACTGAACTCTGTAGAAACGTGGAAGGTAGCCTGGGGTGGCTCGTAGTTAATGACTTGTGGACGTTCTGTACATTGTGAGTCCTGGAAGGATTTATCGCCATCCTTGAATTTGTTAAACCACCAAAGTACTGTCCCCTCGTTTAGCGCATCTCCACTGATATCGGGCATATATTTTCTTCCCACTGCACTTCCATTCATTTCCTGTTGAAACGTGTACGAACACAGCCATAATTTTTAGATCCCCTATAGATCGCTATTTTAGCTTTAGAAGTTATGTTACTGTTTGTCTTTTGAATATTCAATCCACCTTGATTAGAGTATAAATTTGAATCCATATCATTCTAAAATGTGCAATTCTTTCTCCAAAGTCATTTTACAGGAAAATTTGGGGCACGTTTATTAAGGATCATATAAATAACAGGAATTAACACCACTTACAAAGAGATCAAGCAACCATGCCTGACGATTTCAAATGGACTGACTCTAATAACCATTCTTTCTCATTGAGTTGTCATGGTCTCTGCGAAACTTGCCTTGGTTGAGGTAATAGGATTAGGGTCCGGTAATCTCAGGCACAGACAAGTCCGGCCCAGCCCACACAGATTAACCCTTTCAGTTCCATCCGGCCCGCAGTCCTCATGTAACTTCCCAGCCTGCTCCTCTACCATGCGGACTCGCAATTGGTTTGGATCGGCATACACGGCCCGCATGTTAATCAAACCCATCACTCGTTGCGGACCGTCCCTACTTAAGACCAAGGCCGGCCCACTTCGAAAACGCGGTTGACTCGTAGCGATATCATATTTCTATAATATATAAATAAAATTGAAAATTTGTCTGTATCTGTCTGTCTGTATGTTACTTATACAAATCTAGATGCGTCCGTCGATTTCCACCAAACTTAACATACGTGCTCCTTAGGTACTGGTCTAGCTCTACAAGGTATTCTGGATCCCGTATTACTTCACGGTTGTCCGTTATGCCAGTTTCTTCAAACATGTGTTTCTCAAATTGCTTGAATACCTTTGGATGTAAGAGCACCAAACTTGGCACTCGTTTCTCGACACAATAGGAAAATACTGTGTGTCGTCGTCTCCAAGTATCCCAGTTGTCTGTGTTGCCAACCTATTTTGAAATTCAAATTAAACAAATGTCTTTACTTATACTACACGTGCACATTGATATACACCAAATGCTGTATACATATGCATTATATACCAGGAAAGACCATAGATGTACTCTGGACGCTGCAGTTTTCAGTGTTACCAACCAATTAAACGTAGAAATTCAAATTCCTCTTTTATCATCCTGCATATTCAAACCCAACTTGCCATTTAACTACTGGGACAGGTCATAGAGAAACTCTGGGCCTCGCAGGCGATTCTCAGTGTCCTCACCAATTTAAAAATTATATTTCAAATTGCTCCCATATTTCAACCCTTAACCACATCTAACTTGGCATTAGACTGGACAGATCATAGAGATACCCCAGGCGCTGGAGGCTGTGAAGTTGTCAGTGTCGCCAACCAATTTTAAAAATTGTATATTTCAAATTGTTTCCATTCCGTTGGACGTACAAACAACAAATTTGGCATTTAGGTAATTGAACAGGTCATAGAGATGCATTGAAGTTGTTAGTGAGGCTAACAGTTTTAAAAATATCAACATTCAAATTATTCCCATATCATTAGACGTAAAACTTACAACCTTTTCATTTCAGGATTCCCGGACATATTTTAAATTATATGCATGGAGGGCCTGGGATAGAACATATATATATTTTCAGCGATAAATTATATACATTATACAGCAAAAGAGCTTGAGTAGAGTACAAACGAAACATGTTAAATGGGGTTTTGGTCTTAAATAATTAATAAGAATATTTTAAAAATGGGTTCTGTGATACAAAAAATTTCAGTATCTCTGTTATTTTAGGTTCGCAAGCTGTAATGACGTTCCGAGCTCAACATCTTGTATGTTGGTTCATGATACACTAGTGAAACAACTTTATTATTATTATTAAACTGAATTTTATTAAAACACATAATGTTATTAAAGGAAAGGAATTATATATTAAACTAATTAATTATCTTATTTCTTACAAGCATGTGTTGCACACTTATTGTATTGAAAGCCTAACAATTGCCAGTAAGATTAGTTAGTGGTTAATTTTAGGAAGGAAGCAGAAGACCACAAGGAGAGCCTATATCATGCAATTGTTCTGAAGAAGAGCAAATTTCAAGCCATCGTTCTGCAGCTCAGAATACGCCAATCAACCTTTCTGCTGCAACTCTTCCACAAAGCAGCCGCTCGTTAGCTAAGGACACGACACGAAAGAATCGCACTTCGGTAAGTATAAGTATAAAACCTGTTTCACAGGTCAAGATATAACTTAAGATACACAGAGCTTATCATATGTCTCACTTAAAACTTGCCCTCATATCTTATAATACGAGTAACTTGGTCCTATGCTTTTAAGTTCCATTATTAAGACAGTTTAAGCTTCTACATTCTATTTTACCAGAGAAGCATATTCATCGTTTTGTCATAAATAATGAAGATTTCTGGGCAACATTCCATCAATAACTTGTTTCAGATTTTGTATTGAATTTTAAAATGTTGTGTGTACAATGTTAGTTCAAAAACTAAGGTAACATGTGAATTTCTTAGCATAACTTTATAAGTAGAAACATAGAACTACAGCCAGACATACATGGTTACGATTACGAACACTATGTTTCCACATTATCACCAAATTTATCCAAGAATTTGTTCCACCACATAATCAATACATCCATTTTGTCGGAAAGAATTTTGTGTCAAGATTCTCCAGCCAGACAATGACGTCTGTTGTATAATCACGGAAGTATGTATTACGGCAGTTAAATAAATCTAACATTTAGTTTCTTTTAACTTAAATTATATTTATGGGTCAGACTGGCAGCTATGATTAAGCTGTGACATTTCTCACGAGCTACATTTGGTAGACTTAGCCGAAAGATTGCTTATCTATTCCATAGATATGACTTAAATAGAAACTAAATGCTAGACCACCAATTATAAATACTAACTAATTGCTAGACTCTCGCAGTACTTATTTACGTGATACCACGTTTTCGAAAATCTGAAATCGTTGGGCATAGAGCTGTTTTGTAATGGGTCTAGAAAGATGACAGTCACTAGATGGCAAGAAGTCTGAGTATGAGAAGGGTGTTTCAAAAGTTGCAAGTGTAACCTTGCGATTTCAGATCGGGTGTTTTGGGGAGTGTGCGGTTTTGCATTGTTCAGGAAATTAACATTCTCTGGAAGTGTCCTTTGAGTCATCCAGTGGACTTCCAATTACTTTTAAGGTGTGTCACAGTTGTACCGTGCAGATGGAATTAATAATTAACACCTAGATGGTCCTAAAATACATTTGCCGCGGTTTGTTGACCGACGGTTCTGCCTTTACATCTTTGGCGATGGATGCTTCCATATCATGATAGCCTGTTCGACTTCAGCTGTCCACAAATTCATAGGTTATATCACCCGTCATGATGCGATGTTGAAAGTGGAATCCTTCTTGTTCGCATTGCTAGTGGTGTGTTTTTAACACAACCAAACACAATCACACTTTCGTTTTTAACTGAATCTGGATCTTTTTTACTACCAGACGAAATACTGATTCCTTCAGCACTGTATTTCATTTCTACTCGCCTGTCTTGTATCATTGACACCACTATTGAGAATAGGTAAAGTAAGTAATATAGGGGTAACAATTAGACAAAATGGCGGACGTGTTTATATCGTCTAGGCATCTATGTGTCAGCTTATGGATGGTCTAGGGTATTCGAGAGGAGTAGGGGTAGTGGAGGTGACAGTTAGTTGATGATAGCGTGAGTTCATTGTCCTTTATGTGTTGTGGAAGGTTGTGGACGATTGTATTAAGGTAAATGTGTGGTGTGTTGACGGCATGAAGGAAGCATGGTTCAGTTGGCATGTGATGTTACATTATATTCGCAAACCTCCTAAAATCATGAAAGAACACTCGGGAACTTTTTTGGAAGTAGAAAACTCCACTCTTAGAATTTTAACTATATATATCCCCTATGCAGAAACCCTAAGTCCGCCAAACCCATCTCCTAAAAATTATATTTATTTTTATTCATAAAGGGTAAGTTCCATCTCAATCCATGAAGAAAGAAGATAAATTGTACCCTCATAGTCTCAGATATTCTTCAAATTATTTTTATAGGTAGCTGAACCAGATAGAAGTGCCACCCCATCTTTTGTTTCGCCCTAAAAAAATTTCCAAAGCAGTTACAGGGTTGCCAAATTTTAACCTAAATTTCGCATTTTTGGTAATTTTACGTTTTCAGCCATTTTCAGGACAAATATCAGGCACCAGGTAAAAGGTAAGAGCATGAGCTTGCTTTCACATTGTAATATAGTTATTTCTTAATGAAATGACTTCAGAATACCCTACATATGACGTCACACCAACGAGAACTCGATATTTCAAAATGGCGGTTTTCACGAAAATGGTAATTTTTGAAGTTCTTTTTTTCGTGGTTAGGAACGTATTTCTTTTGCTTTTTCGTGTTGATTTTACAAGAGGCATACAGAAGTTCATAAAATACGATTCACGTCTTACATCACTCGCTTACGTTTCCAGTATTCGACTTGCGAAAGGGGCGAAATATAGGAAATTGTGGTATTTCAAGCGCCATTTTCTAAAAAAAAAACCTACTTCAAAAAAATTGAAATTTGGTAGACTGTTAGAGTTAGATACTTGTAACAAACTCTGTAAGTTTCATTCTCAACCCGTTACTAGTACAGTTTCTGCGGGGGTTCGAATTTAGGAACCTCTGGAACTGTCGCGTGAGAGTAGCAGACGCTATTTTGGGCTAAAACGATACCGAATATGAATTTTTATGTAGATACCAAAAATGTTTATTTGGAAAAATTACACATAAAAATTCAATAAAATTTCCGAAAAATAGGGCCGTAATAAGGTAAAAGTACTAACGTGTTGTGGCAATTTACAGCTGTATCAGTTATTGACGTCATGTTCTGCGAAAACTACTTATGTTATAATACTACTACTACTATTAGTACTAATATACTACTACTATTATCCGTCGAGAGCTAAATGTATACTGTTGTTCTTATGGCAACAGCGATTCTGGTTTGACTGCTAAATGAGAAAAACAAAACTGAGGTCTCTGCAGCCGTTCTCTCACTTCGGGTTGCCATAGCCAAGAGGCAACGCTCCAGTCGCTGTTAGTTTTGGTCCCCTTTCCCCCGTCAAGGTTTACAAATGAAATTCTATTATATTAGATATGTGTGCATGGAGAAAGGAATTAGGGAATTCATTTTCGTACCAATGTTAAATATTAAACCTTTACGATGGATCATTGAAGAGAAGTAACAGTGCGTCAGGGGGAAGTACGATAAGTAAAACTGCAGCTGTTGCCCATACGCTGCAACAGTATAGACCAAACTCTGGATGGGTAATACTACTGCGTTGGTACGGCTAAGATGGCAACACGGACGGCTACATTGTTAGAGGTGGGGACCTTTCAATCGTCTTTCTAAGGTGTGGAAGAATGCTCTTGCTAAGTTTCGTGAAGATGTGATGAATTTAATTTCCAGCTGCAAAAACAACGGGAAAAACGAGAAAATACATGCTATGTTCCTTTACTAAAGTTTTGACAGCTGTGACGGCTCGAGTTCCAGTCGGTAACAGTGCACGCCTTCATGCGATCAGTGCAAATGATACTGAGCATACAAACTAAATATTCCAGAAGAAAATGTCCGAACAAAATTGAATACAGTCTGTAGATACGTATTTTCTTATGATTTTATGTCACTGGCTCATGATATTTTTTACTGATTATTATTAGGGCTCTGATGACCTAAATGTGACCTGTAAAATTATCTTTCAAATGTGAAAAACTATTTGCTATTTTATGATCATATGAACAAATTATTACAGCGGTAGGCATTTCCACGATCATCAAAAACTTTATGTGAATTGAAAAGTAAAGCGAATATATGAAGCCAAAACTAGACAGAGTTTTGGAAAGGAAACTTTTTTCAGATCATGATGTTTTTAGATTCCATAATATCAGATTAATTGATATTATGGATAATTAACATTTCGCAAGCTTATCTAATGTTAGGATCTTTCCTCATGGGAAATGAGTGTCTGACTCAAACTTGAAACATTTGCAGATTCTAAAACACAAGAGAAATATTTGCTTTTATCTATGGGACTGATTAAGAAAAACATTATTTTCCACACTCACACTATTCAAAATTGCAGTTCACTATGATCGTTATTTATAAATTCACAAATGAAAAAGGATCGTAGATTCCCAACAGGAACATTTCTATATTTAGAGAAAATGCTCTCCACATCCACAGATGTGAAGGGCAGATAGTTAAGGTGAACGATTTCTCCAGGTGAAAATTCCTTTATGTAAAAGTCCAAACTGAAATATTTTCCTTGCAAAATATTTTCGCTCTTTAACATAGTTCTCTAAAATTCTCAGTTACTGCTAGTCCAATATTTCCTCCACACTCTGCAGATATTCCTCGACGTTTTCTTATTTTACCTGAATTTTTCCAGTGAAGTAATTGTGGTTGTCAATATGGAAAATTTGCTCTTAATATGAACCAGACGTCCTTTCAAATCCGACTTAGCCACCGGATCTTGAGAAAATAAGATAGCAATTGCAGGTATTGGAACTGTCCAGAACTGATTTTATCACGTCAAAGATATAAAGATTCTGTTGACCTCGCTCGCCTTCTTCGTGGTAAGTTCCTAAACCGCTTCTAGATGTTTACCGGAGAAAGGAGCCAGCGACATTTCGTTTTGTTTCTTGTATGTTTATATGTGTGAAATATGTAAGTAATTACATAAAAAGAAAAACGTTAAAAAAACCAGAGTAAATAATTTTTAAAATGTCCAAAAATTACCTAAAAACGAGAAAATTGCCAGTAAACCGAAAAACGGTAAAAAAAGCAAAATAATGGAAAATAAAAATAACGTATTCTGCTTCAGTTTTAGAGTGAAATGAGTTTTGTTTATGATTGGCATCTTTCCCAAACATTCAAGAAAAAGAAGATATTTCATCAAATTCAGAGCTCTACTAACTACACTGTGAATAACTTCCGCCTGTCACATACAAAATGTTCTTATTCTGAGAAGGTAGTTTGCTTCATTGACGAAATGCACATACATTCCTCGTATTACGGCCCTCTAGGGCCTATTACGTTTTTTTCTAAATTTCGTATTCATACTGGTTTTATCACAAAATGCTTTTAGAAGTTATTCTGATACGGCTTACATCAGATTGCTGCGAAGGCGTAACGTTCGTACTTTTACATTATTACGGCCCTATTTTTCGGAAATTTTATTGAATTTTTATGTGTAATTTTTCCAAATAAACATTTTTGGTATCTACATAAAAATTCATATTCGGTATCGTTTTAGCACAAAATAGCGTCTGCTACTCTCACGCGACAGTTCCAGAGGTTCCTAAAATTGTACTAGTAACGGGTCGAGAATGAAACTTACCGAGTTTGTTGCAAATGTCTAACTCTAACAGCCTACCAAATTTCATATTTGTTGAAGCAGGTTTTTTTGAGAAAATGGCGCTTGAAATACCACAATTTCCTACATTTCGCCCCTTTGCAAGTCGAATACTGGAAACTTAAGCAAGTGACGTAAGACGTGAATCGTTTTTTATGAATTTCTGTATGCCTCTTGTAGAATCAACACGAAAAAGCAAAAGAAATACGTTCCTAACCACGAAAGAAGGAACTTCAAAAATTGCCATTTTCGTGAAAACCGCCATTTTGAAATATCGAGTTCTCGTTGGTGTGACGTCATATGTAGGGTATTCTGAAGTCATTTCATTAAGAAATAACTATATTACAATGTGAAAGCAAGCTCATGCTCTTACCTTTTACCTGGTGCCTGATATTTGTCCTGAAAGTGGCTGAAAACATAAAATTACCAAAAATGCGAAATTTAGGTTAAAATTTGGCAACCCTGTAACTGCTTTGGAATTTTTTTTAGGGCGAAACAAAAGATGGGGTGGTAGTTCTATCTGTTTGAGCTACCCATAAAAATAATTTGAACAAAATCTGAGACTATGAGGGTACAGCCACTGCGTGGATTGAGATGGAACTAGCCAAAGTATTTTGTTCGGAAATTGGTAGGTGTTGAAGATGAAGAAACTCTCAGCATTCTGTCGTAGTGAAAACTGAACGAGTGGCATGTGTTATCTGGTGGACAAGGTTGAAATTTGTCTTGTTTGCTTTTTTGGAAAGAACACATGATTGATAATAAATTGAAAATGAGTACATTTCTTCATTTCGTTTACAAAACCTTTGAATCTTGAAAATCATATTAAACCTTTGCTTTATGAGCTCAAGATGTTCAAATGTTGTAAGATTAATTTGTTGAAATATCGAGTATAAACTGTGCAATATCAGTAAGTGTAAATAAAAATAGTAGGACACTCATCGTTTTGTTTGAACACATTTTGTGAACTTTTATGTCTAGTATAAATTGTGCGATATCAGTAAGTGTAAATAAAGATAGTAGAAAAACTCGTCGTTGTGTTTGAATATACTTTGTGAACTTTTATTTGTGTAGATGAGATTCGAAGGACTTGCTTATCTTATCGAAGCATGCCCCTTAACTGCAAACAATCCGTTGGCTTTTGTTGTAATGCAAACTGGAGGGTAAAATTTCGTGTATTAATTGAATACTAATTCTGAACTTTGGTAGAGTAACCGACAGAGAAAGTCTAACTTTTGATATCTGCACGTGATTGAGGTGCGTGACTGTAGGAAAATGAGGAGTATAAAACCTCTAGATATTTCAAAATTCATCATTGTGTTTTAAGTGAACTGCTAGGTAGTTACTTAATTTTCGCTTATTGTGTTTTGTTCTTTAGGAAAATAATAATAAGACAACTTTTATGTTTTCTGGAATATAACCTATGGATTGTTCTGCCAAGTAGTTTTCTCTTATTTACTGATTTTCATATTGTAAGATTTTGAACTCACACCTGTTATTGACCTGGTGAAACTAAGGAAAATCTGGGAAAATCTCAGTCAGAATAATCAGGTGTAGAGTACAAAGCATTAGATATATTTTGCTCGTGCTGATATACAATAGTTTGAATTCGAATTTTATTTATGGCCGGGATAGGGGAAGTGAAAGGAGTTGGGAAACTATCGGCCAGGGTTATGTTGAAAGTGCAATCTTCAAGTGGCGTGACTGAGGAAAAACCATGGAAAAACTTCAGTGAAAATGGTCGGCCTCCCGAATGCCACGAAACGCTCTACCACTGAGCTACGGCGGCTCAGTTATATAGGATAGTGATCATATACCACTTTGAGAGCAGCTGGTGAAATCAGATGTAGACTACAAGCTATTAAATAACTTTGGCTCAGGTTGAAAATAGGATAGCGACCAGGGCCTTACTTCATGTTAGCTCGGAATATAGCCTGATGAAACTGACGGAAACTAAGGAAAAATTGACTCAGGATACTTGGCTGCAGATTGGAAGCCATTAGCTAACTTTTACAGAAGTTAAGATATGATAGCGACCAAGGTCTTACTTCATTTAATAGCTTGAGATTAGCTTGGTGAAACTGGGGATATTCAGGAAAATCTCGGTCAGGATAATCAGGTGTAGAATACAAATCATTAGGTAACTTTGGCTCAGGCTAAAATTAGGATAGCGACCTTACTTCATGTGTTAGCTCGGGAATGGACTGGCGAAACTGAGGGAAACTCAGGAAAACTTCAGCCAGGATAATCGGTTGTAGATTGGAAGGAATTAGATAACTTTGGCTCAGGCTACACACGCACACACACACAGAGCGAGAGAGAGAGGTAGAAAGAGAAGGGCCTGACTAACTAGGGCTGCCTTCTAATAACTTAAAAAATAGGCTTTGGCCGACAACTTTCTAATAAGACAGAAACTATGCCCTGGTCGACTACCTAATAATAAGCTGCAAACTAGGCCTTAGCTGACTAGCTTTTAATACTCTCTTCGTAATGCTATTTTAATTTGAACTTGATATTTCGATCATATTATGAAATACCTCAATGCTGATACGTACAAACCAGGCCCTGGAAAACTACCTTCTATCATCCTTTCCGTAACAATTTATTCTACCCTGAACTTGAGATTTTCAATCATATTATGAAATGCCATAGTGCTGATACTTGCAAACTAACAGAGAGAGAGAGAAAGAAAGAAAGAAAGACACTAGGGCCTGACTGACTAGGGCTGCATTCTAATAACTTAAAAAATAGGCCTTAGCCGACTACTTTCTAATAAGATAGAAACTAGGACTTGGTCGACTATCTTTTCATAAGCTACAAATTAGATCCTGGTTGACTATCTTTTAATATCCTCTTCGTAATACTATTTTAATCTTGAACTTAATATTTCAATCATATTGTGAAGTTTCTCAGTGCTGATACTTCCAAACTAACACACACACATATATATATATATATATATATATATATATATATAATAGTAAATCACAGCCAATCTATACTGCTCCCACGCTGACCAGACGGGTTGGGATATATGTATATATATATATATATATATATATATGACTTAGGGGAAGCTACCTGTGTAAACACACTTTTGGAAATCATATTGGAACTGACTTGTGCAGAACCTGTTGTGTGTAAACGCTGACTTGTGGGGAACCTGTTTAAACAAGGAGTTCTGGGTAACTTGCGTGTTTAAATATTTACTAGTGGGAAACCTGTTGGAATACCGAGTTGAAAGAAACCTGATTGTATAAACATTGACTTTTGGGAAACCTGTTTAACACCGAATTGTGGAAAACCTACGTGTGTAAACATCAACTTGTGGGGAACATGTTTAAACAGTGAGTTGTGGGGAACGGCGTATGTAAACACCGATTTGTGTGGAATCTGTATGGGTAAGAATAGATAATCTGATACAATTTAAAATAAGCATCTGCGCATGCGTAAAGAGTGAGTAGACAATTAGAGCATCTGTTTATGTGCGAAAGAAGGGTTACACTATAAAAAACACTACACTATCCCGTGAAGCCTCAGTATGAAATTATTAGCTGAAGCTATTGAATGAACTTACCGTTTTCAAGTGTGAAATTAGCATTGCAGTGATACTTTACCTTTTATTGTCTGGAAGAAAGGTAATAGTAATTTGAAGGAAGATTAAACTAATAAAAGTGCAACCCATTTTTACGCTGTGAAGAACTGTTACTCTTTAACTGAAGATAAGAATTGAATAGTGTTAATAATAATAAGTTATTATTTCTTTTTATTTTATTTTTTCCTATGAAATTGGGAAACTACAGTGTGCTAATGCTGATACTGTTGTTGTTGTTGATGTTCTTATTTCTTATTGAGCGAAATATTAATCAGGGTAATTAGATTTTGTATATTAAAGTATGACTGTATGGGAATATGATGATAATGTTTAATAATTTATCTTTTTGTGCATGCGTAGATTATAATATAGCTTTTACAAAGGAATTGTAATTGATATGAATTAAAGGTAATTTTATTTGTAGAAATGTAATGATAATGTTTTGATAATTGTAGTTTTACGCATACGTAAAGAATGAAGTAGCTCTAAAACACTAGCTAATTACGCTGCTCTATAGTTTGAGTTTATGAACTGAAGGAATGGACTTAAACTAGCTCATGGATTAATGTAAGATTGTGAAGTTTTTCATTAATTGGAAAATTAATTGCTAATTTGTTTTTGTTTTGAGAAGATAAATTCGATGAAAGTGATTTTGAACTCAGCGCTACTTTAATGTTTTAAGTAACTTTAATTTTGTGAACAAGAAAATTATCTTGCGAAAGATTAATTCACTGTATTAGTTTCAGCAATGAATGCTGGGACTATTGTACTAAGGAATCAACTTTTTCTACTATTTGAGGTTATCACGTTTTCTGAATAATAAGAACGGATTGCAGTACTGGAATGATTACCGCTGATCAATTCATCTTGGCCGAGAAAGTTAAATGATTCAGCGACCTTAATTCTATGTACAACTCATGGGTGGATTTATGCCGAATAGCCGTGCAAGGAGTGTTGCCTAGAAATTCGGATAATGTGTTTGATTTCATTTTCATCTACGTCTTCTGTCCAACTCCTATTTTAATAAGTTGTTTTAACTTGCCTTCATGTATATGAGTTCATACAGTTAGGGAATGTTGACCTTTTGACTCTCCTTCTAATGCTACGCTGGCTTTTTAACATTAGAAAAGCTGAACGCTTGACTGACTGAACTCATTGACGACAATAACGAGAGAATGCTTCACCCTTATGTGGCTTTCCATTTGCATCTTCACCTTCTACTTCTTTTGTTCCTTCTCCACCTATTGCTTCTAGCCCAATTGCTGTTGAGAATGAAGATAGTTTCTGAGGCGATACGGACTGGTTTTTCTCTAGGGCAATGAGATATCTGATCAAGCGTAATTACTTTGAGGGATCCTTTGGGTACCGATACAGTTGACGAGGTCCTTGAAAAAATGGATGAGATCGAACAGAGTGAGCAGAATGTTATATTACAGCAGGGAACAGAAGGTGGTTTGTTCGAAATTGTAGATGAACGTATGCGCGGATTCGGTAAATTTCGAGTGAAACGTAAAGAAATCTCCATACGTGCAGCTCGTACCTCCACTTTAATACCGGCTTAGTATATTGAGAACTTATTTCAATTTGCACTAGACAATTTGCTATCTAGTGTAGATCCTCAACCCTCGGTCCGATTTAGTGTTGAAAGTAGTAATGATGTCAACGAGAAAGACGTTTCCATTCCGTAGCGTAGACGAGTCTACTTAAATCCTGAACATATTTTGCATTCGACTGAGAATGTTCTCAACTCGAAAGAATCCTTCCTATTAGCTGACAGTGTGATATCCGACCTTATTTACGGGCCAGGGAAAAGGAAGAAAAATAATAATGATAAGTATTTACCCCTGGATGAGTACTTACAAGCACACGTTATTTCTGTGCCGAAATTGGGAGCGGACTCGTAAGACTGTTTACCGAGAGCTTTAATTATGTCTGAGAAGAGAGCGCTTTCAGAGTATAAAAAGATAAAACATAAGAAAAAATACCTAAGAATTAGGAAGAGCAAAGTAAAGTTCTATGTAAGTGAGCAAATATTACTATTTCAAGTTTGGATAGGAGCTTAGACGACATGAATCAGTTTCAGAATTGTTATTGTAACAAATTACAGATTGTAGTGTATGCATTAAAACCATGTAGTCGATACCCTGAGGTCATCTATAGTGGTAATGTGCAGAGTGAAAAGAAGTTATTTTAGTTTTATCATGACCAACATTTCGAAGTCAATCAGACTATTATTGCCTTTTTAAGACAGAGGTTATGCTATGATTGCTTTAAGCCTATATATGATCCTTCCAAACCTAAGTGTGAATATCTTTGCTAGCGTTGCGAGGAGTACCATAATTTTGAAACTTCTGACGATGAAAGCCCCATAACTTGTAATAGAAGTTTAAGAACTTTCGCATCGGAATCATGTTATAATAATCATAATACGAAGGCGAAGGAAAAACCTGTATGTTACTGTGTTAAACTGTGTCCAGAGTGTGGTGTTAAGATCGATACCTGAAAAAGAAAGTAATAATTCCCACGAATGTGGAGATTCGATTCTGCACTATCCGCTAGCTGTTGTATGTTAAAGATCATTTCTGTTTCGTGCAAAAGATGAAAACCAAACATGAAAGTGATTTGTGTTATGTAGTGTACGACATTGAAAGTATGCTACTAAATGAAAATGAGAAAGGTGAACGTGAACAGTAGCCAAACCTGAAATGTGCTTCACACCGTTGCTTTAAATGTAAATTCGCATGGAGGCAGTTTCAAATGCTTTTAATAGGGTAACTCATAAGCTGAAAGGGTTTTTGTTTTAGAATATTGAAAGTTTTGTGAAATATGTTTTCCGTCAAGGTCCGAAGTTTAATACAGTGGTATGTTTAGCGCATAACGTCGTGAAATTCGATTTCGTGTTTGTTGCTCGTGCAATCATTGTAAGGAAAAAACATTCCTAAATCAATGTTCTAAATTATCCAGATGAGTGTACGAAATATTACTTTTTAAAATACTTATTTATTCATATCCGTGAAATTATCTAAAGTAACGGCAACCATGGGATTATATGAAAGTTCAAAAAGGGAGACTTCCCATTTTTATTTAATACTGAGAACAATCAAAATTACTATGAACCATGGCCAGATCGTGAACTTTTTGAAGATGAAGGTAAATCAGAAAGTGAACTTGATGCTTTGAAGGTTTGGCATGGAAGTGTGTGGAAAAAGATCTTACCTTTAATCTACAACGTCAAATGTTAGAATACTGCAGGAGCGATGTTCATATATTATGTGAGGCAGTCATTAATTTTTATTACTTAATTGAACAAAAGACTGAAGGGATTCTGTGTTTTCAAATAAGCACAATTGTTGCCCGTGCGATTGAATGCTTTCGCTCTTTATATTTGGATGGGAAAAGTATTCCTGTGATTCCCCAATTCGGGTATCGACAGCGTAACCCTCAAAGTAAAATAGCATTACAATGGTTGAAGTACATGTAATTAGTAGGAAACAGTGTTTCGATTCATGAGGCCGAAATCGGAGATGAAGTCCAATTTGGACGACTCAAAGTAGACCGGTACGATAAGAAACATTGTACTGCTTATGAATTTTACGGATGTTTCTGGAACGGTGATTCTTGAGTTACACAGGGTCGCCACGTGTATCTCAATGACACGAAAAGTGAAACATTAAATGACCGTGATATAGGTATGTTGAGTAGAAAGAAATATTTAGAAAGTTGTGGTGTAAGGATTGTAGAAATCTATGAATTTAATCGGGATTGACAAGTGAAGGGAAATCCACACATTCGCTAATTTATTATAGGTAAATGCAAAAATATTGAAGGTGGATTAACTTCTAAAGATTCTTTCAAGGGAGGTAGGACTGAAGTTTTTCAATATCTCTTATCAATGTGCTGAAGGCGAAATAATTCGATATGTCGATATATGTAGTTTATAACCCTATGTCATGAGAAAGAGTCCTCTCGCTATTGGTAAGCCTACCATCTACCGAGGGAAAGCTTGTCCTAAACCCGAAAACGATCATGGAGTTGTTTTCTGCAAGGTTCTTCCTCCTCCTATCTATTCCATTACTTCCAGATAATGTGTATTCGGCATCTGTCGTACTTGTATGGAAGGAATGAATAGTGGAGATTATGATCATACTTTGTACCAACGCTGTTTCACCGCCACGGTTTGCACTCCTGAATTGTATGAAAGTTTGGAGAAGGGGATACCATTGTCGAGACTTATGACATTCACAAGTTCAAAATGAAATAGGGTTTATTTGAAGGTTATGTTAACAACTTCTTGCAGATGAGGCAGGAAGCTTCTGGTTCTCCATCTCAGTGTACTAGTGAGGAGGAAAAGCAGAAGTGTATTGAGGAGTATGCAGCGCTAGTAGATATACAACTGAATTCTGATAGCATTATTGAAAACCCTAGTTTGCGTTATATAGCAAAACTCTTTTTAAATTCTCTGTTTGCGAAGTGAGGACAGAGAACTGATTTAATACAGACCAGGGCAATCAATGATGCTAAGTCGTTCTTGGATATTCTCCGAACACCCGACTTTGAAGTATAAAATATACTTCTGATTAGAGAACGTGATTTCTTAGTAACATACAGGGATTTAGAAAATGTTAATATTGGTACTGCTCTTTCTAATGTTATTCTTTCAGCCCATATTTCAACATGGGCTACATTGAAATTATATGGTTACCTGAAAAAAGTGGGAATAGAAAATGTTATCTACTCAGATGCAGATTCCATCTTCCATATATAAAAAAGAAATCAACCTCTATTGCTTCCTGTGGGGAACTTTCTAGGAAATTTAACTAATGCAGTCATAGAGGTTTGGGAGATGTCTATTTTAATTGGATTACGGTCTAAAAATTATTCGTATAAGGAAACGAAAATTCAGACGGGAAATATTAAACCCAATTTGAACATTCCGGGAATCAATCTAAATTGTTGTGCACGTGGAATTGTAGATTTTTATCACTTTCCAAATTTACTGAAACATAATTATCAGAAGAAAATTATTGGTAATCCTAATTGAATCTATAGAAACCTCGGGTTCAAAATTATATCCAGACCAGAAACGAAAACCCTTCAAAATATAAGGGGTAAAAGAAAATTTCATATTGAGTACGAAACACTTCCTTTCGGCTATGAAAGAAGAAGACTTAACGGTTGTTAGTTCATTTCTCTTCTGTCGTTAACTCATGATGCTTCCTTTCCTTCATTTTACAACTATCAGGATTTCAGGCCCCAGCAAATTTTACAACTATCATAATTTCTCTAGCCAATTTAGGAAATAACATGGTGCTTTTGTGCCGTTATAAATAAATTATCTGGTCAGATAAGTAATATCCGATTTCATGTTGGTATCCCCGATATTAATACTTTTGAAATTCAGTAAAATCCATTGTTAATTTTCGATCTTATGCGATATAGTTAGCTTGATTCAACTTTGAAATTAACAGTACGAAGTTCACTTAATATTATAGGATTAATTCAAGCTAGACGTATACAGCTAAATTTCCCTTGTGTAGCTAAGCGTGAAGTGACAAGCTTGATTCAACTTAGAAATTAACAGCACTAAATTGACTTGATATATCACGCCATGCTTTAAGATACTTGATTCATCACGCCATACTTCGTCTGACTTTTCTAACATAACATAACCAATACTCACTTATTTTATTAGATTTCCAAATCCATTTAATACATAAAAAATATTTTTCTTCTAAAAATGTGTAAAAATAACCACGTCAGGATTCAATCCCGGGACCTCGGTATCATCATTCCGATACGTAGACCATCAGACCAAGCTCGTAACTTTAAAACACTGGATTTTCAGCGTTCTTTATGGCTCAAGCAGTACTGTACCTGACTGACGTAGCTTACGAAATGCGATTTGTCGGCGATACTCTCTTTATTATGATCCCGTCGTCTGTGCACGTGCTTCTGTACAGTGGCGACACATATCAACACAGCTATCTACATTCAGCTTGAATCAAACTTAGAGTATCAAGTCAATTTAGTACTGTCAATTCCAATGTTGAATCAAGCTTGTTACATCAAACTTAGCTACATAAGTAAAATTCTAGCTGTCTACGTCTAGCTTCAATTAAACTAACAATATTAAGTGAACTTCGTACTTAATTTCAATGCTGAATCAAGCTTGTTACATCAAACTTAACTACACCTAGCGAAAATAAACTGCAAATCAAGTTTTCGATAAGATGCTATGTGGGTTGCTGACACTAGGGATTCCGACAAGATTTTCAGTTTGCGAGGGTGGAAAGTCAAAATTAAAAGGCCGTAAATGGAGTTTTGCACGGTTGTTATTGATTCTTGACCGTAAAACCTTTAAATGTGGGAGGGTCCTCGCTAGGATTTTGGGGTGAGTGACGCCTCCCCACAGGGGGCGGGTTCTGATGGAATCACTGGCTAGCATTTGACAATCTGCTACTTTTAAAGCTGCACGAACCGACTCTCCTGCTAGGTCAATACCCTCACCATCTTCTAATACACCATTTCCGGGATGGCCCAAATCGCCATACATCGATTGAAATACCACTTGTTTATTTTCACTTACAATAATTTGTTTTTTAATAAGGTTTTAATACATAAATCACTGGAAGAGATAGATGAAAAAGGTACTTTCTGTTTTGATAAGTTTTATGCAAATTGGGAAATAGGTTTGAACATCTCCAAAACATTAATATGAGCAAAATGACGACGGGCCCCGCAGCGACCCGCCGTCGGAATTAGACTAATGCTGCATCCCGGCCGCCGTGGCGGATATTCACTGTCGGTCTACCGGTGGACATTACCAGGCAGCCGCTTAGTCGGATATTATAACTGCAAAAGAAAGTGAGGTATTTAATTTTCCAGTTAAAGTTAAACAAATTGAAAACGAGCAACCAACTTGATGTAAAAATAAATCTAAATTCAGAAAAATCTTAAATTTTCTAACACAATTCTCTCGGAAACCCGTTATCCATCAAATTACCACTACAAATGGGAGAACAGCGTCTGTGATGCAGCCAATAAGTAATTCAACTCCCAATCGCTTGTTGATACAATCTGTCCGACCTTAAGAGGAGGGAAGGCACAATTCCCGGTTTTGTCGCACCTACCCGTTTTGTCAAACTTTACAAACTTTATCCTATGTAACTTTACACGGAATGTGTTATTGCGAAGACATAGTTTATAATTACATTACATATTTCTATAATAAATTCGTTTGAAAGTAATTTGTAAGTAATTCGTTTGAAATCAAATACCCGAGCAGCACATACCAGGTCTATGCATAAGTAGTTTCCGGTTTACCTAAGAGATGGCGCCAGCGAAAAGTACGCAGCGTATTCATTTGACACGCGTCATTTTGTTCGTCTGACATTAAACTACAAACACAAACAAGTTGAGTTCGCCAAACACTAGCGTCTTTGTTTTATCGTTCACTGATCATGTCGAAGTTTGTACCTCAAAAAGAACATTTGCGGCACGCATTGCTTTTCTTATTTAATCAAAAGAAAAAGGCTGTTGAAAGTCATCGTGTGCTGCTAGAAACATATGGTGAACACGCTCCATTGATGAGAACGTGTGAGACATGGTTTCGACAATTTAAAACTGGTGATTTCAATGTGAAAGACAATGCGCGCTCTGGTAGACCACAAAAGTGCGAAAACGAGCAATTGCAGGTGTTATTGGAGGATGGCCCAACTCAAACTCAACAGCAATTGGCAAAAGCATTAAATGTGTAACAAGAAACAATCAGCAGACGTTTACGAGCAATGGGGAAGATCAATAAACTGGGTGAATAGGTCCCACACGATTTGAATGAACGTCAAATGGAAAATCGCAAAGTCACTTGTGAAATGCTGCTTCAACGCCACGAAAGAAAATCCTTTTTGTATCGAATTGTGACGGGTGACGAAAACTGGATTTATTTTGAAAACCCGAAGCGGAAAAAATCTTGGCTTTGACCTGCCGGTCCTTCAACACCAAGGCCAAATCGCTCGGCAAGCCATGCTTTGTGTCTGGTGGGACCAGAGCGGTATTGTGTATTATGAACTCTTGATGCCCGGCGAAACCGTTAATGCACAACACTATCGCCAACAAATGATTAATTTAAATCACGCACTGATCGAAAGACGACCGGAACGGGCCCGAAGACATGGCAAAGTGATTGTGTTACAGGACAATGCACCGTCTCACACAGCAAAACCAGTGAAAGACACTTTGAAATCGCTTTGATGGGACATCCTTCCGCACCCGCCGTACTCACCAGACCTGGCGCCATCTGACTATCACCTCTTCGCATCAATGGGGCACGCGCACGCAGATCAGCACTTCAGCAATTTCGAAGACGTTGGAAAATGGCTCGAAGAATGACTTGCCGCAAAAGACAAGCAGTTTTTCTGGCATGGTATGCATCAATTACCTGAAAGATGGGCGAAATGTGTAGAAGTCGATGGCCAAAATTTTGAATAAAACAAAATTAATTTCCCTTGAAAATTACGAGTTTTCTTTACCAAAAAAACTGGAAAAACTTATGCATACACCTGGTAAGTATCGGTCAATTTGAGTAACGCATTAATGGGAAGTTAATGAGAGTACGGTAGCAATCGATAGAATAAAGTGACATATCACTATTTAAACGAAAATAATATGTTGTAGTTTTGCTTATGATAATGTTGGATTGGCTAACAGAATTCTGAATATACAGTAGAGTCTCAACTATACGGCCTAATGTGGCGGAAGGGCATCCTGGATAGACCTGAGTTCTTCTTCACCCATTCCAATAAAAACATAACTGTTATACCAAAAGCAGATATTAATTTTTTCTGACCTCTTGGTACAGGCCAGAACTTTATAAACATTTCTTATGTACTGTACCATGCGATTTAATAATTTATTACAGAAAAAGGGAGTGTAAAAATTAAAATATGTTCAGTATTGTACACATTTTATGATACATTTTATAATGTCTGACAAGAAAATCCAGTACACAGTGCAATGCGAATATTTATTTTATTTTATTTATTTATTGACTTATTTTCCGTAGCGGCGTTAAGGCCACAAATGCCTTGTCTTCCACTCAACCATACATAGATAATCGATATAAGCAGTCAACATTAATACGGGTATAATTGGATAATAATTAAGAAAAAGATTAAACACTAAATTAGTACACATAACTACACAAAGAATAAAACACGTATAGACAGACACAATGCACACACACAAACACACACACACACACTTACATGTTACCATTTTATAAAAACACAAGCCTTTTTACCATTTATGATTGTACATATTGACGTACATCGATAATGATACTACTACTACTAATAAGTATAAAATATAGAAATATAACTTATCAGCATAATAACTATAAAAGTAGCTTTGCATTTACTCTTATTCTTTCTTTCTCTCTTTTTTTTAATTTACTGTTTTCATCGTCGAGTGTGTAAAGACTAAGATTTTAGTTGGAGCAGGCCTGTAACCGATTTTTTAAACGTAGAGATTGACTGTAGTTGTCGTGTTTCGGGCGGTAGATTACTCCAAGATGGACGGTGGAAACCGTGAACGGTTTGGAATAGGAAATAGAAGAGTGATGAGGGACCGGGAGTACTTTGCTTTTGCTTGACCTGGTATTACGATCATGGTAGGAGCTAAGCGTCAGAAACGTTCGTACTAATAAGAAAGTTATTGAAGGTGAAGTATTTTGAAGAAAAGTGTTAACTTGAGTAAGTTGCGTCTTTCATTAAGTTTAAACATTGACAATTGTCTGTATTAGGGAGTCAGGTGGTCTGAGTACTTGAGAAGGAAAATCAATATAAGACAGGCATTTTGTACTCGCTGTACTCGCCTGGCTAGTTCATCCTTATGATTGGTTAGAATCACATCACAATATTCCAGATGAGGGAATACCAGTAACTTAACTAGAATTGGTTTGATGTGGGTGGGTAAAAAATGTTTAAATCTAGTGAGTGAGTATAGGGACGAGAATGGTTTCTTGCACATTGCATTGATGTGTGGTTTCCATTCTAGGCGCTCGTCTAGGGCAACTTTCATTCTTGTCAAAATATTGATTTTCACCAAAATATTCAACTTTGATGAATCTTATCTCAAAAATCACTAAAATTAAATTAAAAATAAAAACATTTTCGTTCTTAGCATCATTGAAAACATATGAATTTAAAATTTTAAAATATTGATTACAGACTCGCCTCCAAATTGTTATAAAGAATCTATATACCAAGTTTTAGCCTTCTAGGACAATATTTATTATTTGTTAAAAATATTGATTTTTTACGAACAATATAATACAATTGGTCATTTCGTTAAAAAAAATAACATAAAAAATAGATCATTTTTATAGAGGAACTAAGAGGACAAAGTGGAAGTTATAAATGGGTAAATCTCATTTTGTAAGAGGGAGCACAAAGTAAGATTTCCAGGTAAGTAGAATGCGGTCGTACTCGTAACGGAATTGCGAGTTGCTTAGATGTCAGGGGCAAGCACCACGTAGTTGAATTGACGTGGTAGGTAGTTGACCTCCCCGTAGGACGTGGTAGGTAGTTGACCCCATGATGTGGTATGGACGTTCGTAGAAGATAACGGATGAATTTTGGGTCGGAAAATGTGATGACAATCGAAGAGTGATGCAAATTTAAGATGGCGGCCGTAATGATGCACGTAGGTGGCTTGAGGTGCCATAGGAGGTGTTCGTAGAAGACTACGGGTGAATTTTAGCGAGAAAAATGACGTCATAGGAAACGTGGTTGAGCGAAGATGTGGTGTGGAAATTCCCATCACGTGACAACAGAGGATAGAGTTGAGAAGATGGTGAGGTTAGCTGACTCTGTTTGTACTTGATGACGATTGAGAAGTTACTGATGATGTAATCTAAGATGCCGCCCGGAAAGGTCATTTCTCTATGAGGAAAGAAAAAGGGTTGCTAACCAAATGTATTAATACAAAGTAGGAAAACAGGCTTGCCAACCAAATGTATGAAATCAAAGGAGCAAGACAGAGTTGTTTACAAAATTTAATAAAAACAAGCGAATAAATCAACCGAGTTGGAAACAACATTAAAGAAAACAGAAAGAGCCAACAGGTTTAGGAACAACGAGCAAAGTTGGAAATAAATCCTTGGACATGGAGAGGAAGAGACAATAAATGTTCAGAACAAACTGAGACAGGTTTAGGAACAACGAGGAAAGTTGAAAACAAATCCTTGGTCATCAAAAGGAGACAACAATTGTTGAGAACAAACTCAGTTGAAAAATAGAGAAGAAGAGAACGAATAAATACGGGTGCCTCCTTTCTTTTTTGGTAGAAAAATGTTCATTTTTTAGTTAGTATGCGTCCAACATCGTATGTTTTTATTTTCCAGATTTGGCTTCCTGGAATACCTTTGAAAAATTTTAGGGCTTTTTATATGCTATAAAATACAGTAAAGCAGCTATGAGAATTTGATATTAAGTTAACAATGATTATTAATTCATTTCTTGTATGTTTAATTTGTGTTTGCTAGAGTAGAAATGTATATTTAAGTACATTTCAGCATAAAAGAAAAAGAAAACAGTTATTTTATCATTAAAATTGTTGATGGGATAATACGAAAAATTCTAACGCCATCTATTGAACAATTTTTAAAGTAGGGTAGAGAGTGTGGTTTTAGATCATGATTTGAATTGGTTAGAATGTTTCATGTATATAATAACTATTCATAACGTTTGATTAGGATAACCAAATTGTAAAGTCCGTTTGAATTTGAGTATTTAGTAAAATCATAAACATCAAAACTTTACATGAAAACCAATTGAAAACGTTTGGTTTCGATCCCTGTGTTGATTGAAATCCCTAAAGATGGAAGAATGTCCCTCGAACTTTTAGCTACCTTACAATTGTAGAAAGTAAATCTTAAGATTGTCTTTAATCGAGTGTTTAAGTAAAGTGTAAAAAAAGTAAGCAGGGTTGTAAAATGTGTTGGAACGTACAGAAGTATAAGCCACTTATTTGATTTATTGGAAAATACTTTTTGATAAGTCTTGCTTTCATAGCAAAAAAAAGAAAGTGTGAAAAAATTTGAAAGGCTTAACACACGGTTGTAAGATGGTTAACTTCGAGTGGGCGCTCAAGTTGAGTTGAGTTGATAATTAAGTAAACAGGAGTAATATCTACTGAGATTTTCTGAACTTTATAAGCTTCATTACGATTTCCTCCTATAAGAATAAGGCTTGATTTTCATGAAAGCTTGACTTACTTGGTTGAGTAGTCAATTGAAACGCGTGTTAATAAATATAAGGGATGATTTTCATGAAAGCTTGCGTTGCTTATGATTTCAGTGAGTAATGAATTGAATAAGCATTTCCATCGCTCAAGGTTGAAAAGAAGTTAATTTGAAAGTAGAATCGATTCGCTTCACTTTGACTGGCCCTCAACTTTACTGAAAGCACTTTTGCGTATGCCCATCTATAATCGGGGAGCATATAGCCCCTTTCCATTTAATGTGTTCTCCCTTACTTGGTTGAATATCCAATTGAAACGCGTGCTAATAAATATAAGGGATGATTTTCATGAAAGCTTGCGTTGCTTATGATTTCAGTGAATAACGGATTGAATAAGCATTTTCATCGCGCAGGGTTGAAAAAAAGTAAGTTTGAAAGTAGAATCGATTCGCTTCACTTTGACTGGCCCTCAACTTTATTGATAGCACTTTTGCGTATTCCCACCTCTAATCGGGGAGGATATACCACCTTTCCATTTAATGTGTTCTTCCCCATTTGAGTACAATCAATTTATTTAGATTCACTTTTTAGAATTTAATTCTCATTTGTATAAGAAGATCCTTTACTATACAGAAAACATCTAGCTGTTTATTACTGAAATTGATAGTAAAAACGTAAGTAAGGTAACTTCACTCGTGGGAAGGAAAGTTAGTGTTTCTTTTCATCTTTTAAGAACACTTTGAAGCGATAAGAATAATTATAGTAGAGTTGATGAATAAACAATATTCATACTTGTGAACTCATTTGTTAGACGGGATATCTACTAAAATAACATCCAGCCAATGCAATATTTACGTTTTATTGTTCTCTTCTCACCTTTAGCAGTTTATATTTTATTTACTTTTGCCCTTCCTATATACACCACTAATATATTGATTACTTCCTCCATTTCACCTACAAATCCATCAAAACATCTAGTACGTCTACATCCCATACGCTTAATACTCTTAAAATCAGTACGTTGATGGGACAAGCATATTCTCCCTCAGTAGTAATCAAAATTTCTGTTTTTTCCATTTCACAAGCTTTGTATGTTGCTCAAAAGGTTGCGTTTACTCTCATTAACCATAACCAAATTGTTCAATTGCAACTAGCCTCAATCACACAGGTTATCCTAAAACCACCTTTTCCTTTGCAGCTATTGCAACCCTCCGCTGCCCTTGCATCTTCAGTTTTCCACCTCTATACAAACATACCCCTTGACTCCAGTGATCTATACTACAAAAACATAATAAGTAATTTCTTAACCAAACTACCGCTAGCTTGTCCCATTTATTGCAGAGGACGAGAAGCTTATCATCTCCTTCAGGGTATCTTCCCCTTTCATCCGGTTGTTGATTTAACCATTTTAAGTATCCTACGGTTATACACACAAACGTCTTCCATTTAAAAATGCCGCCTGCAACCTCACCACCGTATTAATCATCCTGGTTGTGCAGTAACCCACGTCTTTCAGTCTTATACCTGGGTCCTCAACAAACTTTATATATATAAACACAAAAGGCAACAAAATAAGCTTCCCTCTGTTCTTTTTGATAAACCTTCCACTAGCCTTTCTTACTTTTTTCTCCCCCGGTAACGCTAAAAAACAACCGAGTCGCTAAGACTGTCACTAGTGTTGAAAGATTTGCGAAGTAATGAAACTGCGTTATCAAATGTCTCGCGTTTATTAGAATGAGTATTATAAAATTTGGCAGCGCTACCATTGAGGTAGGCGCCAAGATAAGCATTTTTTGTTATTCCATTTTAAAATCTTTACTGCTACCTCATAATTCCGGAGGAAAACATCCAAGGAGTGATGGTGGCTTCCCGAATATTTTTTTTTCATTTGAAACCTTGGTTGAGGTTACTGAGGAAGGAGGAAGTGGATTACTTTGATCAGGCATGCTGATAGTTTTTGGACACTTCTTTATTAACGCACTGCAACCGAGTATATAACGGCATACAATGGGAAGCGAAGCACAAGGGAAAAATGTAATCAGATTATACGTGTATTAATTACCTGTATTTGTTAGCATTAATGGCTTTTATGTTTTTGTGCTAATAATTTTTGTTTTTGCAATTGAAATCGGAAAAGAAAAATAAATAATAGGTGTTGTTTTGAGGTTACGTACAGCGGGCTTTGTGAATATTAAATATTTTTAATATATTTAGTTATGTATTTAACGTAACGCATATATTTGGCATTGTTTTACATTTAGTCCATTTTCCTTTATTTTTTAGGTAAGGAAACGAAAGGGATGGATTTTTAAGAAGGACCTTTACTATATCGCTCTATAGACATTTAATTATTTTTATTGACCACGATCCAGCCTTATGCTACATTCCGTGAAAGAATGGCGGCTTTAATATATTTTACTGTATTTATTGTCCGAGGGTCGTACCATGGCGATAAACATACAAGATTAATGAAAGTTACTGTATGATAAAGTTTACTGTATGGCTTATTGTCTGTGCACGGGATAATTGAGTTGATTTGATGAAAACTTTTTGAGTATGAGTATTGTTATTGTTATTACGGCAACTCTCGCATTTTTGTACATAATTTGTATCAACTTACAATCGTAAGGTATTCGTACTAGAAATTTATTTAATTATATTAATTAAAATTATGTTTGTCTCTCTCGGAAAATTTTGAGTACCAAAAAAAATAAGAAAATCTTACTTTCTGTGGTATCTATTTGCAATGTATGGTTGTATTTATGTACGTTTCACATTGAAATGTGACCGTGCCATTCACTTATCAGAAAGGAAGCTTGTGGTTACTGCTGTATACAGAAAAAAACTAGAATAAGAAGTACACTTGTTAATTTATCCGAGGCCAGGGAAATGTCTTGCAGGAAGCTTTAATTTTGCGCTTTTAGTCATATTGTGTTGTTTAGTGTTAGTGAAATGCTTTTTTTTCTGAGATAATACTTTGTACATGCTATACATATACATGTATATTTTTGCGGCTGAAAGAATCAAGTTAATGCTTTCGTGAAGGCGTAATGTTGGGAGGATAGTACTGTTATGCCCTCATGGCATTTCCTACAAAAAATTTCCTTTTTCCGCTTAGTTGCTGAATTTTGCAAACATTATTTGAATTAACGTTAAGTAGGGACCAATATACCGTGGGGTTAGTTTCGATTATATCCCTACCTTATGAGCTTTATTATGAAATATTTTTTTTAAAACCTTAACAGGCCTACGTGTTTTATTGCGGCGTATTTTTATTTTTATTGCGGCGTGTTTTATTTGATATCTTGCATAAGTTGAGAACAGAAACTTGGTGCTTTATCGCTTAGAAAAGATCGAGGGTGCCCGTATATCGTTATAACACAATCAACGATAGCTTGAGAAACAGTTTTTGATCTGGCGTTTTTAAGAAGAACAGTAACTACACATCTGGATAAAAAAATAATCAATACGAGTATATACGAATAGGAGTTACTAGTATTGACCTTGGATATCAAAGGACCAAGTGCTAAATAATTTAGTAAGTTTTATGGGTTTGGTATATCCCTGAGAAGGTCGTTGGTTTATGTTATTGCGCTGACAAGGGTTACACTTTAAAACAAACTTTTTTTTTGCCTTTCCAAAAAAAAGGAAATAATAAAGGGCGTTTATTTATGCATACGTTCTGCTATACCCGCAATGTCCTCCCAGCAAGGGGCTGCTATGTGTTTTTTTTATTTTGGTAGCATTGATTGAAGTATTGCTAGTTTTAACTTTTTGCCATCTTGTTTGTATATTATGTTGTTTCGGAGTTCGTATGCCTTAACTTCGTTGGCGTTTGGATCCGTTGACATTAAAGTTAAAATAAGTTTAAAGTAGGAGTTATTATGTTGTTTTGTGATATTTGCTGTGAGAATGGCGTGAAGAGATGTAGTACAAATGCACAGAACGATTTGTCTTCATCGTCATATTTTGATGATAGTTCTCCATCTGCTAATGGACATTTGGACAACATGTCGGTCATTACGTTGTAAGGTTGTAAGCGTAACGCTATTTTTATTATTTGAAAATTTAGCTATTTGGACGATTTTACGAAACAAACGATGCATGTATTTGTATGGAGAATGAACTTTCAGTCAGTAAGATAAAATGATAAAATAACATTGTTTTTGTAGCTGCCAGAGAAAAACCTCTGGCGTAGAAAAACGTGCTTCCGCGGGCGTTAGGGATTTTGAAAAATACGCCACTGGACGTAGTTACCAATTTTTTATAGCGAAGGTGCCTCCAATCCCTTTATAACTTGCATTAGTAAAAATATGTTTTTCTGCGTCCAGATCCAAATGTACCAGTACGGGGGCGGTTGTCAACATTTGTTTTAGTGTATTAAAAACTTTTCGGTGTTCCTCGTTGAAATGGAACACTGTTCTTTTTTGTGAGTTCCATCAGGGGTTTCGGGATTTGAGCATAATCGGGGATGAACTTTTAGACCAAATTACAACTGCCAATAAAAGAGACCACTTCCTTGAGGCGTGTTGGATAGGAAAGATTTATTATGGCTTTTGTTTATTGTTTAACACTTATTCCCTGTTTCCTTACTACATAGCCAAGAACGGGACATTTAGTCTGATAGAACTTACTTTTACGTGCATTTATTTTGAGATTATCCTCCCGCAGCTTAGTGAACACTAATTTTAGTCGCTGTCATTTTGGAGCAACTTTTCGCCCAGATGACTATGCTATTGATATAGGGTATTCATATTTTTCATTTTAACTCTGCAAAGACTGAATCGATATAAGATTGAAAAGCGACAGGACTAGTTGAAGGCCCAAAAGGTAACACGTTTGATTTAAATGCACCAGCTGAGCAGATAAAAGCAGTAAGGTGTTTTATTCGTAGTGGGAGTTGATGAAAGCCGCTGCGGAGGTCAATTAAGGTTATATATTGAGCTCCGTTGAGATAGGATAACAGTTTATTCATCCTCGGAAGGGACGATTAATTTTGTTTTAACAGCAAGTTTAGTTTTTGATAGTTTACACAGAATAGTTTTTTGGTATTTTTTGGGTGTACCAGGACGACTGGGTTTCTGTACGGAGAGCACGAAGGTCGAATTTATTCTTGCAGTAACAATTTTTGTATTTGTTATTTTATTTGAATTTTTGTGTGGGTATTTCAGGATAGGGGTAGAGGGGACTGGTATTTGAGATAAAGTTTCTAAAGGGTACTCGAATCCTTTGGCTACGGACAGGTCCGAGGTGGATCATGCAAAATTATTTAATAATTTAAAATAATGTTTTTTTTTGTTTATGTGATATAATTTTCCACGTGCAGTTCTTTCTACGATTATGTTTTTTACATTAGGAATTTTTGTGTAATCCATCTGGGAGAAAACTAGAGAGGTGGGGTTGAGAAGATTCAGGTTTTTTTTGTTTGCATTGATTTGTTTTGAAATTTTAGCCGAAATAAAGCGGGGTAGTTAATTGTTATACTTGGGGTAGACTGTTTGTAGCTTTTGCACACTTTCTTGTTTTTATTGGTATTTGTTTTGAGGGGTTCCATTGTTTCTTATTTAAAGAAAAATTTTGAACTTTTTTTAACTTAACTCGTTTTATGTGTGTACCTGGGTGTATGTACAAGGGTCGTTTTTATTTACTATGGGTACGTTAAACTTCTATTGTGTATGGTTACCAAACCGGTAACGATGAAGTAAGATTTAAGTTTTTAAATTTTGAAAGTAGTATGGCCTGGTATCTTTCATTAAAACGAAGTGGGGTGCCATAAGGCTTATATTTTCTAAATCACCTGGTGAAAAAGAGAGGGGTTGAGATCCGAATATTTATGTAGGGTCGGTGAGTAACTCCAGTGGTGTGACCCGGGTGTCTTTTATGTACAGGTACAATGTTTAGTTTTGTACGGGTTAAGTGTGCTTCATGGGACTGTGAATTTGAGGTGGGAACGCGCTGAATTGATTTGATAGGTTATTTGTGTTTATCAGAATTACGAGGTTGGTGAGTAGTGGTGGATACAGTACATATATCGTAAATCAACGGTTTTAATGTTATCTGAATAGGGTGTTTTCGCTTCTACTGACTGTTTTTTAATTCAAAATAGATGCGGATTTTGTATTTATTTTGTAGATTTTTTTTAATCTATCGAGGTTTGACTGAGGGCTTTTACATAACGATTAACAAAATTTATTTTTAAGATTATGTCATAGGAGAAAGGGGGACCTTGCAGCAATGTTACATTTAAATGTAGCCTTAGCGTGTATTTTCTTTTATTATTAATGTAAAAAGAAATTTTGACAACTGGTAAAGTGGGTGTTAGCATTTGGTTAATGGACTGAATTTGAACGGTCCCAATTATATGATTTGCTATACGAAAATTTGGTGGTAGAATATGTTTACTAATACAGGTCAACTGACTTCCGGTATCAATAATTGCGGTTGTTATAGTATTGTAGATTTTAACGGTAAGCTAAGGTAGTTGGGTGGCACCAAATATTTGTTGTTGCGGAAGTTTATAATTTGTGAAATTTTGTTTACAAGCTTCTTGGAGGTCATTAGAGCTATCGGATGTGCTGACTTCAACAGCAGATTTCCGTGCCTCGTTTCGTGTGATGTCTTAACTTGGATTTCCGTTGGCTATGCCTGCTGTCTTTTGATAAGTTGGATTACGGAGTGCTAAAACTGATTTAGCTTTACGTTTTGCGTATCCTAAATTTGTTAAAATTGGTACGCTGTCATTCCAAGTGGTAGGATTAGCTAGAATTAAGTTTTTCACATACTTCGGATGAAGAGTATTTTGGACATGAAACATGAGTTTTGCATCGGTAATTTGTGGTCTGACCTGTTTCCAATCGTAAAAGATTTTTTTTTGTAAAAATTGCTGTACTTTTTTATTCGTTTCTTGCGTTCTTTCTTTTAAAGAATATAAAAATGAGGTTTTACATCCATGACTCGGAAATGTGGCTAGAAGTTCATCTCGTTAATGGGAAAAGGAAGAGTTCGTGGTTTGTTTTAAATAAATCAAATACCATTTTAGTGCAGTATTACGCAAACATGCCCCAATTCTTTTTCCTTTCTGAGTATCTGTCCAATTGTAAATACGTGCTACAAGTTTATAACGTTTAAAACACTTTTTTAGTGGACTCTTCATGGCCTCTGTGAAATAATGGCGATTGAATATCAGAAACATTAGAGGAGACAATTGCCCGCGTATATCCGCTAATATAATTCTCTTGGTTGGGTGATCTATCGTTGGTGATATGGGCCGAGGTAAGCCCGGTTCGTGGTTGTATAATTTTAGTAGCGGGCACCACTGTTCAAGGGTGCTCCGGGGGAATGTTACCTATTTGTATATTGGCCGTCGTCGGGTCGGTGACTGGGCTTATGGGCGCTGCTGTCGGGTTTATGGGTTGTCGGTCAGGGAAAGCGTCTTATTCGCCCTATCGGTATTCGGGATCGTAGTTAATGGTGGAATTGACGGGCTCCCTGCTGTAATGCAGGGAGGTGGTAAAGGTGGACGATTTGAACAAGTTCGGACTACGGCGGAAGTCGGGAGAGCTGAGGAGCAGGTTTCGGAGGTAGTGGAGAGTTCTCTAATTGGATTTGGAGTTTGATTTCTGAACGTTATGCTGAGCTAGTACCTTGTACAATGGATGTTGGCAATGGTTTTAAATGATCTGCGTTTGATTGAGTTTCGCGAGTATATAACGCCTTTGGTTAGATAAATAGGCATATGTTCCCAACACAACCGAAAGAAAAAAAATGGTAATGTAGTGACTGCAAAAGGTAAGCAAAGGCAAGAAGTAACAGCGGGATGCGAAACTAGAAACCTCCACCACTTAGGTTTTAGGTTATATATATATATATATATATATATATATATATATATATATATATATAAACAAATCACAGCCATATTCAATCCACTAGTGGATGAGGCCTCTCCCCGAAGGGAGGAGTTGGTCTACTGCTCCCACGCTGACCAGACGGGTTGGGAGAGGAGAGCCGAAGCTCTCATTGTGATCGCCACTGTCTTTTATTCACAGCAGCTCCCCAATTGTCCTCACGATGCTGTGTCAACACCGAAATATTTGAGCCCCCATCGGGAATCGAACCCGGGACCGCTCGCATTGAAGTCGAGCGCGCTGCCGACTAGGCTACGCATGAGCTCATATATATATATATATATATATATATATATATATATATATATGGACTACCTGAGAGAAGTATACTATTTAATAAAACTGGACCTTTTTAAGAGTTAACTGTTGTCCTGTAAATTGTTTAAACCAAAGTGCACGCCGAAATTTATTAGTTCAATGATTTTAAACAAAATAGTGACCGATAATATCCGAAATACTACATTTGCCAGCAATTGGGACTATTTATGATATTCCAGGCATGTCTTACTTAGTGTTATAGCGTTTTTGTTTGTAGGGTCCAAAACGGACAGAATTTTATTGGTTTCCTTATATTTACTACACACTCACCCGCCTAATAGGCATCTGGGTTCTCTTTGTAAATAATTCACCAAATTTCTTCGTGTTTATTTAAAATGTTCAAAGGAATGTGAAGTTTCTAAGTAAGGGGAAAGGCTATTTGCTGAGTGCAACTATTTTGCCTTTAAATTTCCGTACCTAAATAATTATTTATTAATATTCTCAATGGTTCTTTCCAGAGGCAAATGGACTACATAACTTCTCGATCACCTGGGAACATATCCATGGATGAAATGGTTCTGCAGGAAACGCAGGCACTTGTAAGTACACAAACTTTAGTAAAAGAGTAAAGGCAAATACCTTCGGTACATTTTTACTGTTAATTAAATATATTACGAGATTGTTTTATATTTGTGCAACTGTGTTTTATATTTGTAAACTCTTTCTGGTACATATACTAGGCTATAAATTATGTAATGGTTAACAAAGTTGAAAGTTGGGAGTATCATTTTTAAGAATGAAAGCGTTTCTCATATTCGAATTTTCTCTATAACTATTGAAAATAATAGCATCATAGGAAATCTTATGTTATGAGGCGTATTCGCGAACAAATGTCTACGCGACATTTAGGTAAAAATGGACTTATTTACGAAACAAAGGCATCTGATGTGTCCTTGATATGTATCTGCACCTGGTTTGAGCATATTGCAAAAAATAGAAATTTCAATTCTGAAATTTCTGGAACGAAATGCACTAGAAAAACTTTGGAACAAAAGTCTATGTTACATTTCTTCCTGTGAGTGAGTGCACAGGATGGACAAAAAGATAGCGTAGTAGCAATTTGTTACTGTTACTTTCGATAAATTGCTATCACTGTTACGACAGATGAAAAGTAGCCGCTACTACTACTGCTACTTTTCTCAAACTTTAGCAAGGTATAAAATCGGCGCACCAATGAAAAAAGCAGGTGCAAGCTGTTACTTCGTTTTCTATTTCTACGAGTCATTCTGGGAAGGGAATATCGGTCGCGTGAGACAACATGTTTTTACTCATGGCCGGGTCATGAAGTAGTGGTCCATAAAGAAAACTGACAACTCCCCGCTAGAAACTGCCTGTTTAGCACTGTAGCTACTGCATCCGGCAGTTACTATGGTGATCCGATTTCGATTCTCGGCGAGGCGATGTTTTTTCTAGAAAAAATAGCTTTCTTATACATATACGGATTTTAAAATTATATAAAGTTCACTAACTATTGATTAGGTTTGGTTCATTAAGGTTTGATGTAGTTTTGTATTGACCACTCGATTCACTCTAATTCACGGCAACGCTAACAGTAGGTTCTGGTGTAGAATTTTGAGGTGATATCTTCTATCCCAAACGAATCGTCATTTACTTTGTATGCACATTTTTTATTTGGGGACTCGCCCCTGTCTCTGCATTCTTTGCACAGAATAGGTTGTGTACTTTCGGGGACGTACAGCACTAGCAGTTGTTTGCTCTCCCCATTCTGGGACAGGCTGTCCCTCAAGAAGCTCCTATGTACATTCAGTTTAGACTTCAGGTGTTGCGGGACGGACTTTTGATCAGGCATCCAATGTTCTTCTGGTCTTTAGTTCATGTTTAGAACATTTTCTTGATGCGGTTCCCTACCTACCATATTTTCAATGTTATTATAAAAAGAAACATTGATACATAACATTTAGGACAAACACATGGAACACACGGAGTTCACAATGACAACACAAGCATGGACTTGATTCGGCATCTTCTTCTTTTGTTGCCCCAGCAACGAGATAAGAGAGTAATTTTAGAATCGGATTGCGCGTGGGAATGTTGTTTCGCCCACAAAGTTTTTTCCGCTTCTCTATCCTAGTCGTCTTCTTTACTGTTACCTTCCTCTTCCTCACTCACTATAGGGTTTAGGTTGTTTTAACTTGCCTCATTTTCACTCTCACTTCATTTACACTTATATTCCATAGTCGTAGAAATGATGTTCTCCTACAAAGTTTCTATGTATCTACCTTTGTTCTCCTTACTAGGTTTTTTTCCATTTCAACCTTAGATTCCTCTTCTGCTTTCCCTTTCCATCATTCACTCATTTGGTCACACATACACAAGGCTATTTTGCTGTACACTTTCATTCCGGGTTCAGGAATGTAAGTGATACCTCGGCACATTTATAGACCGAGCTGATGGCGTATGCGAGAGGTCTTAAATGATAACATTGTCGCTGGACTTCACGGAAAATGTCCGAGCTGTCGGCGTAGTACCTAGAAGTTAGGCGATGAACACTTTCTTAGCGGACTCGGCTGTGGATGAGTAAACACAAACAATCATTTAAAAATGACATTTATTGTAGGTCGTGACTTGGTTAAGTTACAAGAATACAAGATTATAAACAAAACTTGAATCTCTGTAAGAGAGATGTCAATACACCTCATCGACGTCGAAGTACTGAATCATGTTGCGAATAGGAATTTAGTTATAAATTTAAACATATTAAATACAAATATCAAGAATACAAAATGAGTTAGAATCAAGCTCCAAATACCAAATTATATCGAATTAGAAACATATACCCTTTTTGATAATTTCAAGAGAGAGCAAAGTGCCTTCATATTTAAGATGTTTTGAGCTGATGATGTGTCAAGTATAATGTACTTCGTGTTATATGTTCAAACTGTCACTTTCACTGTTAATGGTTTAATCGTGTTTAAACCCAATATATAGAATATCTATAATTCTTCTAAGTTCAAATTGAAGAGTAAGTTTGTAGCTAGTCGTTCGACGAATTTAGACTGTAGTTGTAGCGTCTATGAATGGCTGTCTGCGAGTGCTCTAAGAAGGAAGATTTCAGTAATATTTATAATAGTTTATTTTCGAATCGAAGGAAACACTGATCGATTTCATGTGAGTACACTGTTCAAGGTGAAGGTGTTCAATTCTTGGATGATTCCTTAGAATGGATCTTCTATTCCTGTTCACATCACTAATACATTTTCCGGATGTCGCGTAGTCCTTGAACGGGAAAAGGTATTCATGCAATTCAAAGTTTTGTGAACCAAGGTCAAATCCTGGTTTCATGAAAGGAGATCTTACGTATTGATTTATACATGAGAATGGAAATGCTATCGCTGTCACATATTAATATGTTGCTCTGTTCTTACGTAATAATAATAGTTACCTTGGAGCTTGAGACAATTTGTAGCGTCTCAACATGATTCATTACCGTATAGACGTCGACATAAATCTTAGAAATAATTCAATATAAATCAGGTATTGTGCAAACTGAATACACTGTTGCACAAAACTTTAGGAAATTAATGGAATTAATAAAATAGAATATGTGGTTTTACAACATAAGTGTTGTTTGGTTGTTAAGAATTTTAATTATTATATGTTATACTGTTTCACTACGCTTTTCCGACACCACATTTATTCAACACACACACGATGAGCGTCTCTTGTGCCGGAGTTCCTGCACAAGACACTCTAATTTGTGGTTTCCAGCGACCAATTATTCACCATATTTGCTGATAATCATGTTCTAATTAATTGTTCTGTCTTCTTTTATTTAGACTACTTATTCACTTTTTTAACATATGTGGATGGTTATTTGTCCACGTTTAGATACATAATGTTCGTGCGAGATGCTTACTCGGCACCCGCGCGACGCCGCACGCACACCACACGCTCACGCCTCACGAAACGCGTAATCGTTAATCTTCTATAGTAAGTTTGTTTATCCTTATATCTATGTCATCCTTCCCCTCATAAATTTCTCTTTCTACTACCTTGAGATTTTTTATGTCAGCTCCTGAAGTATCAAGACGAAATCCGGTGCTCGCAGGACCCCTGCCGTGTTTATATCCCTTATCCTATTTATTACACCCAATACCAAATTTTCAGTTTCAGTACATCTTAGTACTATATATTCTGGTGTAGCTATTGCATTGCTGGTATGGCATAGATTATTTTCAACAAGTTTAAGTTCTCTTCGATTCTGGCGGTATGGGCCGTGTCCTGTGAGGTAATGTATAGTTTCTCCACTGGCTTCTAGTTGCATTTCCAATCTTCAAGGCACTTCCGGAAAGATGCCATAGAGTCTTCTTGCTTTCGGGTTGTTTTCCCTAAAACGTTGCCATGCATGGACAACGTGTTCCATGTTACTTCTTCTTTATTGTTGACTTCCGTACATATGATTTCTCTTATTTTGTCATTGTTGTTCTTTTCAGCAAGTACATGACTCCGTGTTGTTTAATTTGAAGATGCATCGGCAGGGTTGCGGTCGCAACCTGGAGTGCTTCCACCGGAGGGGTTCGATAGGCTCCAGTTAGTCTTATTAGCAATTGCCTTTGGGCTCTGTTCACTATTTCAGATTGTTTTATATTATTCATTCGGTAGCTCCAGGCACTGGTGGGGTAACACATTACTGCTCTAATCACTTGGTAGTGGTACATCCTTATAATTGTTTTCATATTTAGTTCATTTGTGGAAATACTTACCAGTTTATGGGTAATTTTAATTGCTTTATTCGTTAATTTGTTGTATGTTCCCTAAAATTAATTTTTCATCTGCTTTAAGGCCTAGATATTTATAATGTTTTTCTCTTTTTTTGATTTGTTGTTAATTTTAATTATGGGGCCCCTGTTAAAATTTAGCTTTCCTTTAAATAATACATACTTTGTTTTTTCTGCTGAGATGGTCAATTTGTTATTGCTGCACCACGTCACCATTTCGTTGACGATTGTATTCGCTTTTTGTTCCAGATTAGTTCTACTACTATTCTTTAGTACGACCGCTAGGTCGTCCGCACACCCTACCATAGTTTCCACCTCTTGCAGTCTACTTAGCATCTCCAGACATGGCTAGAATGTTATGTCCCAGAATATGGGTCCAAGGAGCGACCCGTGGGGACACCTCCTTGTGGCCGCCCCTCCATACAACGCCATCAGCCGTGTTGACTTCAATTTTTCTATTTATGAAATAGTTATTAACAAGTTTCCATATGTCTGGATGTATCCTGAGATTTTGTAGTTTTTCTGATAGAGCAGGCCACCAGAGGTTATCAAATGCTTCGGATATATCGAAGAAGATACCCATTATATACTTGCAGTCTTCAGTCCGTATTTGTTTTATCTTCTCACATAGCTGGTATATTGCCTCCTCCGTCGATTTGCCTTTTCGAAACCCAAATTGTAATTTACAATCTTCTAGATTTTCTCTTTTTTTGTTCATTCTCTTTACTATAATTTTTCCGAAAATTTTGTGACAACGTTTAAAAAACAAATCGGACGGGAGGACTTCGAGTTTGTCTTATCTTTATTTTCTTCTTTCAATAGGACGACTAATTTTTCTTTCTTCCACGAGCTTGGAAAGACTCCTTGTTAAAAACATTTGCCAAATAATCTTGATAAATATGGTATTCACAGTTCCTTGTTTTGTTTATAAATTTCCTTCTTAATCCTGTGTGAACCCGTTTTTACCGTTTTTTAGACTTTTGATTGCTATTTCTACTTCTTCGTTTGTTACTGTTAAGTCTTCATTGTACGTTTTAGCAGTTTACTTTGTATGTTTTTGCATTCTCTCTGATTATTTTGTTTTGTTCATTATCTTCAATATCATCTGGAAATAGCTTTTTGTATTATAATTCAATGGTGTATTTCCATCGTTTGGTGTACTCATTATTGTCATTCTGCAACGCATTGTAAGCACTTTTTGTTTTGATTTTCTTCATTAATAATTTATATGGTATACCCCACGGATCCATACTAAGATTTTATTCGACGAATTTTCCCCATGTCCGTTTTCTATATTCAAACAATTCTTTTTCAAATGTTTCCTTGGCTTCCCTATGTTTTCTGAGTCTTTCCTACCTGAGCTCGTGATTTCCAGCTGCTCTATAACTTTTCCTCGCTGCTCTTATCTTTCGTTTTAGTTGTTCCATGCCTTCGATCCATTGAGCGTCTTTCTTCTTTTTCTTTTTTTATGTATAGGTATTGATTCATTGATCGCTCTAATTGTGGCCTCCTCCAGATTCTCTGTCAATTCGTTTAGATTCCAGTTGTTATTTATTTGAGGTAATTTTAGTTCTTAAGATTTTTTTTCAGTATATCTCCTTAGTCAGATATTTCATTGTTTTGTCTGTTTCTTCAGTGGTTTGTTGATTATAGTTTATATCCAGATTGATGACGTTGTGTGCATTCGTAGTAGCATCTTCATTTACTTAATTTAATATATTATTGTAAATACTTCCCTTAGACATTTTTACGTCACTATTTGATTCCGCTCCGGAACTGCCCCTGAAAGTTGGTGGTTGGCCGTCCCTATTTATCACATTTAAGTTGTGTTGTTGTATTAGATCCTGGAACTGCTCTCTATTTTCGTCCATTCTGGGGCAGTGCCAAAGCGGAGATTTCGCATTTAAGTCCCCCAAAACTAACATGCATCTATTATTGAACTTGTTTAATATATCATCTAATTTAAGTATAAAATTCTTACTAGGGAGAGAGAACTGGCAGTAAACATTAACTATAATTTATTTTATTTTCTTAAAATATAGTTCCACACATTGCGTTCATTTATCGTAAAATTCAGTGTGTGCTAGAACTTCAATATCCCTATTAAATATTACTATTGCTACCATGGGGTTTTCCTCTATAGGCAACAACTGCATGACTCCAGCCGACATCCTGTCCAATGTACCTTTTCTTGTGTAAGGCTTCTTCAGTCATGCCACGTCCACATCCTCTTGTTCACACCATTGTCTTATATCACTACATGCTAATTTAGATCTGTCTGCATTTAATTGGGCCAATTTAAGCATTTCAAGGTTGTCTGGTGTGGACATAGCACGCCGGGAACTTTTCTGCAGGATTAAACGTTATCCTGCGTATGCAATTACAAATAGCCTGTATATGCTGTCCAACCGAAAGATTTCTTATCTTCTTTCGAAGATTTTATCGATAAGTTGCAACAAGTCTTTTGGCTCTGTTGTAATTCCATTTGATCTTAGGTTTATTTTATCAACCTCATCTATAACCGGAAAGGTTATTACTTTCCCTTGTTGATGTAAGTTTCTGACGATTATTCTGAAGCCAGCCTTTAGGTTATTCGACTCCTCCAATCTTGATGGGTTATATTTCAATTGTAGTTTGCAATACAGAGTTTTAGGATCAAATTTGTTCTTCTGTTAGGTGTCTATTTCCGCCAGTTCTCTCTCTACGTCCGTGTCCTCTCCTTTCTGAGTACTATATAACTCCATTCTTGTTTTGTCAATTGTTTCGTCTTTATTTATTGACATTTTTTCTTTGACTTTTCGCTTCTTTTTGTGGAGTCTAGGGATCCATGATACCCAGTCTCTTTTCTTTTTGTTTGATATTTCTTCCCCGATTGTTGTTTCCAATTCTTCGAATATTGATTCCATTTCCTCTTCGTTTTCTTCTGCTATTTCTTCCGGATCCATTTTAAGTGTTTCTTCTTTTTTCTGTAGGTTCTCGACTTTTTCGTCATTGTTTTCTAGTCCAATTTGCTCTTTATTTTCTTTATTTTTTATTTTCCTTTGTTCTTCTTCCATTATTCTGAGAATGTTATTGTCTGTAAGCTTCATTTTAAATTCTAAACTATCTACACTTCTTTCCCAGTTATTAAATTTTCAAAGAATTTGCCTTGGAGAGACTCTCAACAGGCCCATTCCTATTGCTGATATTGCTATTTTTCTTCTAGCGTTCCCTTTCATTGTTGATAGTAGATCTAGGAGCAAATCCAGATCATCCATGAAATCTTCCCTGGACGATTCAATGTGTAATATTCTACTTCCGTATGTGTTTTAGCTATAATAAATTTGGAGATATTTACTTTCTTTTACTTCTATTTCAATGTTTTCCAATTCATCTAAGTCAAAATTATCACGTGTTAACACGACCAATTTAGCAAATCCCCTAGGAAACATTTTGATTTATGATTTATGAAATTTAATATTACTTGATCCTTGTCATCAAGTTTAATAGAATCAGGTTTAACACTTAAAATTCATTCTCACATTTTGCGTTGCTCTCTGTAATCCAGTTATTCATTACTTGAATTTTCTTATTGTTATTATATTTCAATAGTCTTTCTATGTTTCGTTTCCATCTACATGGAGTATTTCTTTATTTTTTTGTTTTCTTTTCAATTTTTTCTGAGTATGTGGAGTCACTATCCATAGTAATCGTACTTATCTATCGTACGTTGTAACTGTATTTTATAAGTTTGACATTCTTGTTGTGTTTTCGCTGCACATTTTTTCTTACGTATGTAACATGGAACGCACGTATTTTTCCCTTGTTCTTTGCAGTCCTGTTCTTATGGCCTTTTTCTCCACAGTTATCACATCGTTCATCCTCCTTGCAATATATTGATATATGTTCATAATTAAAACATTTCATGCAAGTGGTTACAACCAAGTAATCCTTGATGTTTGTTGCTTCGAATCCTATGTAGATCCTGGATCTTCTAAAAAGAATCTCTCTTACAGATCGTGCATAGAACCTCAGTTACTAAATGGTATCTGTCCTGATTTGGTTCTGAATTTTGGTTTGATTAGTTTCTTCTGTTCTTCCATTGTCTCCTGTAAATTTCTCTCAATTAACTCGTCTACTACTGTTTTTTTCCTCCATTTCTGTTGGTATCCCGTAAATAATCATAAGCGGGTTCAGTTTTTCTTTTTTGCTTACCATGTCAAAGTTTTTGAGAATCTCTGTATGCTTCATTAATTTCTCTTCACTTTGCAATGATGCCATCTGTAGGACCAGGGCTGATCTTGTATGAATCATCTCGAAATTGATTTTATCGTTCTGGTCCACTGTCCTTCTCAGTCTCATTCTGACATCCTTGATGCTTTCTTCCTTCTTCGGTTTTATGATGATTGCCGGCTTGTTGTTTCTTTTGTTAGTTTCTATTATTTTAGATTTTTCGGGAATTTTTTTAACATATCCGCAAAGCTTAGTGTTACAATTTCACTTGTTTTTGAGCTCTCAAATTTCAGTTTCCTGTTTTCGGTGTATAATGCTTTTGCTGCTTCTTCCATCTTCTCCATCTTTTCTTTTATTTTCTGCTTTCTTCCTTCGGATCACCTCCAATTCCTTAATCTTAATACTTCCGTATATTGCCTGTTGTTTGAGTTCTTTGATTTCCTTATTTAGCTTATCAATTTCTGTTTCCCTTACTTCCACTCTTGTTTGTCATATTACTAGTTTTAGCTTCTGCGCCCTTAATCTTCCATTCTCTCTTGTGAGTTTTTTATTGTTTATCCCAAGTTCTTTCATTATTCCCTCTAGATAGGCTACTCTCATCTTAAGTTCATCCTCCTCTTGATCTTCTGTCGCTTCCTCACGATCCATGGTCCCCTTTCTGTGTCTTGTTAGCCCCGGAGTTGGAGTTGCTGTTTTTGCCTCCTCCTCTTGGGCTTTTTTCCAATCCGCGGCCGCGTATACTTCCTCAATAATTTTGCCTTTTAATTCTCTTTCTTCCTTTGCTGACTTCATTTTATTTTGGTTTAGTTCTTTTTTCTTTATCTTTTACAAAAACTTAAGGCGGAACTGGTTCTTGGGATTACATTCCGTATCACTCGAACCGGTTTCTGATTGCCACTCGTTTTCGAGTTTTCAAGTCCTGTCTTTGTAATGTCCAGATAAAGGAAGCAATTCGTTTTCGTTTCTTTCGCTCTATCGGTCATCTCGAAATTGGAATACACACACTCAGTCACTGAAAAACTCGCAAAAATTCAACAAATAATGGTACTTCCCAGGGACACGATTCAAGGAAGCCAACAGGTCCAAAAGGCCAAATGACCTAAATGCCCAGGCGGTAGGGGTAAGGGGGGGGTTACTCCGAAAGATGAGGATCAATCGGAGGGGTAAGCCGCAACAGAAAATAAAATAAAGAATTTGCAAAATGGGGTGGGGGTGGAGGGGTCAGTGACCCCCCCGGGACACTATCCCCAAAATGTTCTCTGTCATGGTCTTGACAAAAAGCAGATCCGTGACCCCCATGGGCGAGATTATCAACCTCCCAAATATCAGCACCCCATCCTCAATTGTCCCGGAGATATACCCACTTTAGCCTTTCATTTCAACCATGCACATGCACTCGGGAATTAGGATGTTTTTGGTAGTTCACAACAAAGTTTTATTTTCACTTAGAAACAGAAATTTCATCAAGGTTGCCGGAAATCCTCGGTTAATTCACCCAGTAAATGCGGCTTCCTCCACTGCCAACGTGTTAGCGTCTATTTTATTTCCATAAGAATAGCATGGGAATTTTAGAAGTATAATTACTCCTTAAGGAAAAATCGGACACATATGCCACCTTCACAAAATGTACCTCTTGTATAGTTTAATAAAGTTTGCTACTTACAGTTTGTATTGTCTGCGTTTCTCCCCCGAAAATTTGCACTTTTTCGGGAGCGATTTTAACACACGTCTAGCCTATATCACTGCCAATACTCAGCCCCTGCCAATACTCAAGATCCTGTCTGTACATTATCAGCAGAAAAAATAGGATCATACGTTACTAATATTTCGTTTCATTATACCGTATAATGATACTTTCTGCACGGGGGAAACATCGCGGCCTTTGGGTCGGTCATGGATAGGTACGCGGGTTTAAAGCTCGCACTCAATGGTACAGCGTTGGCTTAGCATTCGAGAGGTCGTAGTTTCAATCCTAGCGACCGACCGTCCAGACTGAGGTTTTTCAGTTTTTTTCTGTCACAACAGGACAATGCGGGATGGACCCTTCAACTTACACCTTCCCCCATCCTTTCCTCTTCCTATCCCGGCCTGGGCCTAAGATGACTTAAGGCTATTATAGATAGGGTTGGAATGTTTAAAAATTAATGTTTTAAACATATGTTTTAAACGTGTTTTAAAGAGAAGCACGTTTCTTAAGCCGTGTTTAGAACATATTAATTTTATTTTTCTTCTTTGAAAGTATTCTATTATTTTTATGAGTACCAAAGGGTGTGTTTTAAAAAGTAAAACGTCTGCAATTTGTCCCGAGTGAAAGCTAATTTCCAAAATAATCAGAATTATGGCCCCGCAAGCCTACAGATGTAGACTTAAAATAAGCTTTTTCGATTCGTTCTTTTTTGGTTGGCTTCTAGGAGTGGGAAATATTAAGTCGCTATCAATAACATGAAACAAGATGTTCATATTTCAATTCTTTCTTTTTTTATTTATTGTGAGAAATTAGGAGAAAAACAAAAACTTCATGGGCATGTATTTGCTTCTATGATTACATTGATCTATCTCTTTTCTTATGTTTATGAGAAAAGAGACAGTAGTGAGTAACTGTGTAGATTTTATAATCATTTCCTATTCGCTATTTGGAGTTTATGCCGGGTGGTAAAACTTATTAGGTACCATACTCTTAGTGTTGTAAATAATAAAAAAATTTCATTTTTTCTAACACTTCCGTCTTTTAACAAACTTTTTTGTCTAAATTTAGTTTTTTTAAGCTTGCAATTAGTAATACTACTAACGTCCTTTAAGCAAAAAACACTTTCATATAGGTAATTAAGAAGCAATATAACATATCTAAACCCTAGATTACAAATATTTTTGGTTTTGTGAGATATTCCGGGTCGGTGAAAAACCGAAAAATCCAGAAAAATAAAAACAAAACAGGAATTACACATCTAATGCAATATTAATTCCATTTGTTCCCGAAGTAGCCTCCATATTTAATGCTTTAAAATAATTTAATGCATTAGTTGTAAAATGTTTAGTTAATATCATACACTCTCTCTCATCTAATTCTACCATATTTATTATATAGAAATAAATAATTGTGATTCAAATATGTATTATTACATGCACTTTTGTGCTGATCATAGATTGTCTTGTGTGTATTTTTTTTACCTTCCTGTATTTATCCCGAGTTACCTAAATAGGAATATATGAACATATATTTTTTTTTCGTTCTGAATTTCACATACTCGTGTATTTCAAACCTTTGCAGAGTACTTCCAACAGCATATACATTTAATTGTTTTGCAAGTAATATTAATAATACGGCTTCTCTTTTTCGAATTTTTTGAAGCACAGCTACTCACTTCTGTAACGAAACTATAATTTAATTTAAAATATCATAATAATTTGAATTTGAATTTATTTGCGCGTATAAAACGACAATACAGCATATAGGCCAACGCATGTCTCCCATTACAAAACGTTCATACACAAAATACATGTAAACAATATAAAAGGAAACAATCACAAATCATGCATAAAAACACATCGATAATACATATTCAATAATAAAATGCCATACAGAAGGTTCAGTAGTAACTGATTAAGAACACACCATTCGATAGCTAAATTTAAATCATTCTGTAAGACATAATGATCATCTAAAGAGTTATTTTTTAAAATATATTTTAACATCATCAGCACACATCAATGCTTTAGAAATAAATTTAGTCAGAAGATCATTAATATATATGCTAAACAATAAAGGTCCCAAATTTGATCCTTGAGGAACTCCAGATGCTATCGAAAAAATCGATGATTTACAGCCTTTATATTTTACAATGAACTTTCTGTCAGAATCAAACCAGGAGATAAATTTAGATGGAAAACAAAGAAACAAATTTATTTAAGAAACGTTTATGCGATAACTTATCGAAAGCCTTTTGAAAGTCAAGGTAAATATCATCGACTTGACCCCTTTCTTCAACTATAGGTCCAATCTTAGACAAAAAGTGAGTTAAATTTGTTATTGTTGACCTCTTTTGTACAAACTCATGTTGATGATCACAAAGTTGTTTTTCAACATAACTATATATACGTTTTTTTTTTTTTTTTTTTTTTAAATTTAGGTACAATTATAAGTCTGAAATCCTGAAGTTTCTTGCCACTACTGTTTGGAATAGGAGTAACTAAATATGTTATCCAATTAGCGGAATATTTTGCTGTGCATAAACTCCAATTAAAAATTGACGTTAATACAGGAGCTATAATTTCACTAATACCTTTATTAACCAAAATAGAGATTTGATCAGTGCCTGTGGAGGTTTTATTTCGAAATTATTTTATGGCTGGAACTACTTCATTCTCTTGAATTAATGGTATTTCAATAACATTATAAGTTGAATTTTCAACATTGAATAGCTCATTATTTATATCTCTATTAGGTTCATACACAGATTGAAAATAACCACCGAATAGTTCAGACAACTCATTTGAATCAGTAATTACTTCGTTTTTCACCTCTATACCAATAACAGCACTAGGATTTTTAGTGAACTTATTTACATGCGGTAGTTCCAAACTTTCACAGGCTCAGTACTTATTTTATTTTGTATATTATCAATATAACGTTGTTTGTACCTTTTTATTAACCATTTCTAAGTTCAACAAATACTTGATAATCATCTACTTTGTTGGATATTTTATATTTCTTATGTGCTTTTTGTTTCAATTCAGTAGTCTTCCCTAACTCGCAAGAAAAGGCAAGAAGGATTTTTATTAACAATTTATTTTTTTGGAATATTATCTGCAATGTTTTTATTATTGAATTTTCAATTTGTATAGACGCGTCCTCAATATTCTGAGGCAATAAATCTTGGTCCATGCTTCAGAAGCAAGTTGTTTGAATAACTAAAGGTAGTTAATTACCTTGATGATATTGAACTACATTAAATACTTCTTTATATTTCAGTGTACTAAAATTAGGTATTATAATTTGAACTTTATCACGATACAGATCTTGTTTTACCATTGCTTCTTATATAATTTCAGCTTGTACCAAAACATTTTTCAATATTATACAATATCTCTTTCTATACATTTTTTTGTCCACCTCTAAACACATAGTATCAAGAAAGTCAAACAAACTTTTAGCTTTTCTTTTAGAATAATTATGAATATCAGGTTTGAATTCACGACTCACCCAATCAACCTTAGTTATATTAAAGTCTCCAACAATTAGTAATTCATAATGAATAGGATTAATGTTTTTAGAAATAGCTGTATACATTTTTTCAATTATTTACGGATAAAGCTTGGGTGTAAAACACAAACAGCATATTGATATACTTTTCTTCATTAAACATCGAATTTCAACCCAAACACATTCATCAAAAACTTCTAAATCATTTCTTCTATTTATTTTTAAACGTTGTTTAGATGCAATCAAAACTCCTCCACCGCTTTTGTTCATTCGTAAACTAGGTGTTAGTGAATAATATAATATCATATTTACAATCTCCTATTGATAAAAAGAATTATTATCACTTTTAGTTCTCAATCCACGCACATTTTGATACCAAGTGCTAGACTATTCATTTTCTTCCACACTTTCTTTCTTACTATTTATTCCTGTTTTTTATCCAGACAAGACCAGACAAGAGGACAGGCCCATGATTTTTTTTCTTGATATTTGGTTTGCTTCACGTGTGGGCTTGAGATTCCTCATTGTGGAAAGTCGTAGGAAGAGGAAATAGAACATTGTAACTGTTGTTTGGAATGGGAAGAGAGTCTTTATGAAACAGCTTTGTACGTTTTGAATAATGCATGGAGGACATGGCAGCGGGCGCACTTCTTGGAGTTAGGTTGTGAAATATTTGTTTAGTACATATGTTGTACGTTTGTGGTGCACTTGTTGCGCGTGAGAGGTGGGAAATGGCAAATGATTGTGCAGGTGGTTGGGATGGTGGGGGAAGGAGACTAGTTCATATGAGGTAAGCGGAATGTTTGTCTCATAGGCTGGGTAGTGGCTATCTGATGCAACGTTTCATGTGGGCTGTCTGTAGTTCGATGCCAGAAGAGTGTTTTCATTCTTCTCAGATGATCAAGGAGAAGTGGCATATCCGTGTCTTCGTGGAGTTGATGGTGACGCTGATATGATGGCCTGGGATGAGTCGGAGGGCTCTGTTCTGAGTAGTTTGAAGTTGTCGCATGTATGAAACAGCTGCATGTAGCCATGCCCGTGCTGCATATTGCATGAAGGCTCTAATCATCATGGCGTATATGTGAAGTTTGGTGATCATCTTGAGTGCTGGACTGCGGAGGAGAGGATGTAGAAAGCCCACCCGTTGTCGTGCCTTGCGGGCAAATGAGGTGAGATGATGATCCAAATTTACGCCAAGGTAGGTGGCAGGCGTGGCGTAAGGAATGTTTTCTTGATGGAGCGTTAATGGCCGAAAGACTGGAATGTATCTAGATTCTCTGTGGAATACGATGGCTTTGCTTTTGCCAGCATTTATTGTGATGCCCCAGAGTGTGGTACAGTGCTGTCGCTGTTGGAGTTGCTTCTCCATGGCTCTGTGGGCGAATCTGTAGTTCTGATTACCTGAGAACAGCGCTGTCATCAGTAAATGTGGCCATCATACAGGAAAGATCAGTTGGAAGTTCTGCTGTGAAGTAGACGTAGAGAGTGCGTGCCAATACACTGCCCTGCGGTACTCCAGCGTGGATGTTACGGGGATCGGAGTAAGCGTTTTCGTGTCGTACTTGAAATGTACGATTTTGCAGGTAAGAGGCGAGGAGATGGACGCATTGTATGGGAAGGCCCTGATTGTGTAGTTTGACCAGGAGACCTGGATGCCAGACCTTGTCAAAGGCCTTCTCTAAATCCTGAAATACGCGAATTGTAAAATGTTTTGCATTGAGTTCTAGAGCTATATGATCGACAACTCGGACGAGCTGTGCCTGAGTGTCGGGTCCGGGGCGGAAACCGAACTGGTGATTGGGAAGCACTTGGTTGGTATCCAGTTGCAATCTGAGGTGGGAGAGGAGAACTTTCTCAAAGAGTTTACTGAGGTGAGATAAAAGGCTTATGGTGGGAAGAGTTTTGTTTTTGCCGGGTTTTGGTATCATTATAATGTGGGCCTTTTTCCAAGAGGACGGGAAGTGGGATGTGGATAGGAGAATGTTAAAAATTAATGTCAGATATTGGTACAGGTCTTATTGAGCGTGACATAACGCTTTCGTGGTGATTCCATCCGCTCCCGGGGTCGTTTTGGGAGGCAGCTGAGTAGCCAGTTGCAAGATTTCTTCCTGTGTTGTGAGCTGGACAACCTGGTAATTGGTAATTGTTTGGTGGTGTTGTAAGTAATCTGTGGAGGTCTGCTTCCATGGTACCGATCCGTTGTGCAGGAATCAGATGTAGATTCAGGCGAAATTGCTGCTCCAATGTATCGGCAAAGATTTCAGCTTTTCCCTCAGGGAAGTAGGCTTGACCCAGTGGCCCCTGGATGGGAGCTGGAAGTGTTTTGTCCTGTTTCCCTATGAGTGATTTAGCAATACGCCAGAATTTGGTGGATGGTGCGTCTAGTTCACGTAATGTATTGTCCCATTGCTTTTGGCGTAGGCGCTGGAGGCGTTTTTTGATTCTTTTGGTGAGATCATTGTAAAATGTTTTTCAGGTAGGATGTCTTGTACGATGATACTGCTTCCCGGCGTATGTTTTGAGTTGGAGAAGTATGTCTGTTCTTGCTGCTGAGTGTGGGGGCGGGGGGTCACCGTGGGCAGTGTGGGTGGTGATGGTGTTCTGCCTCTGGGCTGTTCGGAGAAGAGCAGTGAGTTGTTGAATTGCTTGCTCAGCTTCCGGGGCAGTGGTGGGTATAGGAAGTTGTGGGAGGGCATTAGCAATTTGTCTGCGGTGGGCTGGCCAGTCTACTGTTCTGGTGGTAGTAACCGCTTTGAGGGCGTTTCTTTCTCATTGTCTACACTTGACAGTGTTTACCCTTGTACAGCTATGACTGTTAGCGTGTCATCAGACTGTAATTCTCGGTTTGCAGAGTTAGGATTGAGAATCCTGTCCTCGCGCAGCTTTCCAAGGAACTGCGTGAACAAGACTCCCTCCAGCCAGAAATCCGGTCTTAGTTTATGATTTAGTGGGAAGTTTTCGCGAAGTGAGTGATGTTTACGAAAGATCTACAAGAGGCTTACAGTACGTGTTAATATAAGATTTTCTACATTATGTTTAGGTTCCTGAACGCATTTGGAACGAGAAAGACGATTGAACTTACTGGTTTCAACAAGACAGCGCTATTTGTCACACGTCAAAGTGAACAATGACACTGCTTCGAGGATAGGTTTATTTCTAAAAGCTTATGGCCACCTCGCTTACTAGATTTGTCTCCACTCACTAGATTTTTCTGAGGGGATACCTAAAGAACAATGTTTACAGCAGTAATACAAAGACTCTGCAAGTCTGTGATAAAACATCACATACTCAGTCAAAACTTTACACAAGATTGTTAGAAATATGTATCGTCGTGTGAATTGTATATTGAATGAAATGGTTGACATTTGCATGGCTACTGAGCGCGGTGGCTCAATGGTTCTGTAAATGTTGATGAAGTGGGTACAAGTACTGTCAGTTTAATCTTAAAGAAAATTGGAAAATACTTTTAGGTTATGGGCCAAGACGCGAGGAAGCAGTTGAGCGAATAAGTCGTGTTAGACTGCTTCAGGGCGAGTGTTATATGTTAACCTTGTGTGCGTTTGTGGGTGAATGGTTTAACACAGCAAGTTTAGGAGTATTTAGAAGGTACGGTAATTAAGCATATTAATACTTTGAAAGAAAATATAAGTTCGGTAGCACAGAGACCAGTAACATACAGAATACATGAGTTTATATACATCCTAATTTTCAGTTAACAGAATACAAGATTTTGAGTATCCAAGTTGACAGCGGACACAGTTATGTGGTTTTTCTAAGATAACATATTGTGGTTTGATAGGTTAAATAAGACAATAATGATCGTCTAAATAATAAAATAGCTTATCAAAATTACTTAATTGTCCAACCGGAATCTGGAGTGGACGGTGTTACCGCCCATAAATTTCATTTTATATTTATCTTATCTTTGGACTGGACGGGTACCAGCTTGGGTTTTCCAAGCAATAAAATAATAAAAGAGCATTAGGCAAAATTAAAATGAACTCCATCTGCCCAGGAACACACGTATCATTCTGAGAAATCTAATAGAAACAAAAAGTTAGACTGAATTAACTTTGACCACAACTGCATTCTATCTCCGATATTAGAACTTTTGAGACTTGATTTCAGAGCAACAACAAAAGTATCAGGTATTTTGGATTAACTCAAAGAAAACACAGAAAATACTTTAACTCTAATATCTATTTACAAATTAAAAATTAAAAATTGGAATTCCTTAGTAGATATATACTGGAGGTTCTGTAAAAGTGGGGAAATTCTATTATCGCACTTTTATCAAAGTATCTTAATTGTTAATTACAAGAACGATAGACTGCCTTAGATAAATATTTACTAGGAGCAGCTAACTGAACTTCTTAGAACTGCCACTGCTTTATTGAGGAGTATCAATAAAAAATGTTTTATTTCAAAATAAACGCTCGAGCCAGGAAATAATCCCAATAGTTTATTACTAATGATACTGCTGTCACAAATGCCATTAATTAGTTATCTATGATTCATTTACAGCCTCAGTTTTAATGAGATCACTTCTGAACTTTCGTTTTTGCCTCATACCGGTTATTACGAATTGCCGAACCAAAACACAATTTAATGGGCAAATCGATTTAATGGGTCCTTCTCCGGGTCCCCACAAAAGAAACATTTATAAAGAATAAGGCGGAGAACAAGCACAATTAATATATATATATATATATACTCATTGTGACAAAAAGCACAATGCTGATTACTGTCAGCATATAAATCTAGTTAATGAGGTCACTGTGTCGTATACTATCAACCTCGGCATTATATTATAAACAATGTTAGTGAGATGAAAACTATATCTCTACATATCACTGTTAGATTGTCTCATTTGTATCAAAGCAACAGGTCGTTAATCGGACCTCTAATTCTAGTAAAACAGTAACAAAGTACAGCAATTTCTGTCTACTAAAAATAGTAACAAGAAAAGTATTAGAAGGAAAGAGAAAACATCCCTTCCCCTGATACTCTTAACTAGAGATCTTTATTTCTCATATTTTCGAGATGGTTGATACCGAGATAGTTGATACCGAGATATTTTCGAGATTTGTGATTACTACCATATTACTATTAAACACAATGTGAATCGTTAGAACTCACAATTCTAACCGAAAGGCAGGAAAAAACTATCGTTTGCATGGTTCAGAAGCCAATCAGTGTAAGTTTAAAAAAAATGGAAATTGACTTACGTGTTGTGAACGATAGAGAATTACAAGTTAATTCATAGGCACAAACAGGTAAGTCAATGGTTTAATTATTATCTGGCAGATGGCAGCACTATCAATGTCCACTGAAAAGAATGTGAATTTATTCAGCGGTTTTTCTCAGTTTCAATTTTTTTACTTACACTGATTGGTTTCTGAACCATCCGTTTCAAACAAACAATATTAATTAATACAATAACATAATTAAGGGTCGACAAATTACTAGTTAAAATAATTGTAAAACCGATAAAAATAAATTTTAGCCTCCATGATTTCCTATATAAAGCAAAATATAACATAGAAGACACATACATAGACTTAACATTACTCTATAATACACAAAAACAACTTAGCTAAATTGAACTAATCTAAATTGGTCAGCTATTACCTTATCTACTAGAATTACATGCAATACATTTTATTAGACCTTTTCATCAAAATAATAAAATCACGTATACAGAATTATACAGAATAGAAAACAGATTAAAAAATCCGAGGTGAGCGAGACTTGAACCCAAGTGTCTGCCATACAGCTACCGAAAAGGTCTATTTATGAAATTGGTTTTAGAATTTTTTGTGTGAAAAGATTTTAAGTGAGTGTAGATCGGCATTAAGTTATGAAGATTAGAGTCGAATCTATGAAGTAACAGTGGAATTAGCAGATAAACCCATAACGTTAGTAAAATCGTCATTAGTTGCAAGTAAGGTACTTGATAGTGAAACAGCTGCAGTTTTAAGTGAATACGGAAAAGTGAAAACAATTAGATATGAATATTACAATAGCCAATATCATCATAAAGTGACAATCGGTAGGAAATTGGTTTACATGCCATTGGAGAAAGCGAGACCAAGTTTCATTGAAATACAGAAACAACGTTATTTGGTCACCAATTTTGAGCAGGTAAGAACTTGTTTTACGTGCAATGAGTTTGGTCATTAATATCAGTCATGTGCTGTTAGAAAGAAAACTTCCGAGCCCCAGGACAGAAAGGGTAAACAAGTCGCCAGTATTGTAGTACCAGAACATAATGTTTTTACCTAACAACAGTCATTAGTAATAAAAAAAGTATACAAATATAAATAGTGACAGGATCATTCCATGTGAAATCAACAAATGTTTTAACAAAATTCTACCTCACCTCAGATTTCTATGATTTTCGGTTTATTACTAGTAACCGTTGAGAACATTAAAAATTATTTTTGTCGGACTTTTTGACTCACTAGTTTTCGTTCTATGGAAGTTCAAATATTTCCAAAATGTCCCATTTTCCGATTACTCTGCAATGGTTGGTGCTAGAGAGCTCAGAGAGGACTCATTTTAAAGCTCTTGTAATAAGCTTTCATTTGATATGGTACGCAACATGGTAACACAAAAGTTTGTATCCTAAAAATTTAAAAAATTAATTTTCTCAAAATCGAACATATCGATTATTTTTTTCAAAAGATTCCTAAATTGTGATCATACCTCCCTTCAACTACCATAAAATTTGTAAGTTGGCACAATAATGGGATCTAGGGAAGAAAAGGCATTAGCGGTCCACAATAAGATAAAAAAACTTTGGTAAACTGTTTTTTGGGTAATTTTAGTCATTAATGACTTCGGTCTGTTCCCCAAAACGTCTCCAAACATCCTTGCCCCAGTCGGAATTCCAACCCGGAACCCTGGAGTTACTATCCGGACGCCTCAGATCGAACGGCTACCAAAGTTGGCTCCATATGAAGGATATAAATTATTTGTGGCATTTAGCGTTTGGCATCTATGGCTCAGGCTGTGATAAGGAGAGGGAAGAAAGCAGTAAGAAGTCGGCTAGAGCTAAAGTTTAATATACCAACCAGATATTTGCCTGGTGCGAATGACGAGAAACAATAGGTTCACATTAAGAACAATAGGTTCATATATTATTGGAAGCGGGACCAGGATTGGTATAATGATATTTGAAACTAAGGATTCGGTTCCAAGAACCAGGTCCGAGTCCTCAGTTTCTATTTCCAAGAAACGAGCCTCGGTCCCAATTTCAATATTACGTGCCCGAACAGGATCCAGGCGTTCATCCATATTATATACCCGTTCTCATTAAACTAAATTTAATGTGGAATTTAATGTCCTCAGTCACACCAGCCAAATATTAGCTTGGTATCTTGAACTTAAGCTTGGATCCAATTTCTTACTGCATCATTTGCCCTCCCTATCCCAGTCTGAGCCATAGATGCCTAACGTTAAAACCATAAATAATTTACTTTCTTCATACGAAGCCAACTTTGGTACTCTTTCGGTCTGAGGCATCAGGCTAGCAACTCCAGGATTTGGGTTCGAATCCCGACTGGGGCAAGGATGTTTGGGGACGTTACTGGGGACGGACTGAAGTAATTAATGACTAAAATGACCTAAGAAACAAAGTTTACCAAAGTTTTTTTGCCTTAATGTGGACCGCTAATGCATTTTCTTCCCCAGAAATATAACGAAAATATTTTATATCACACGATCCCATTATTGTGTCAAGTTACCATTTTTATGGTAGATGCAGGGAGGTATGACCACCACCATTTAGAAATTTTTTAAAGAATAAAATTGAGATGTCCGATTTTGAGAAAATCGATTTTCTAAATTTCTAGTATACACACTTTTGTGCCAGTCTATTGTGTATCAATCAAATGAAAGTTTATTAAAAAAGCTTTAAAATGAGCTCTCTCCGAGCTCTCTAGCACCAACCATCGCAGAGTAATAAGAACTTTTGTAACGGAAAATGGAAATTTTTTACTTGCATAGAACGAAAACCAGTGAGTCAAAAATCTGAAAAAATATTTTTCAATATTCTCATCGATTACTAGTAATAAACCAGAAATCGTAGGAATCTGAGAGGGTGAGGTAGAAAAGCTGTGTTGAGTTGACATGGAATGACCCGATAGTGAGTTTCCTATCTTACTTAGTATTGTCAGTTCTACTCAAGAGGTAGAGAAGCAAAACTAGTGCATCAGAAGATTGAAAATAGGGTGGTAAATGTTACTATCGCAAACGAAATGACCCCCTATACAGCCAGTTGATTTACAAGTGCTTAAATCTTCCCAATTTCCATCCAAAACTCCTCCCTTGAGAAGTGCTTCCGCCAATGGCGTAACAGATTAATAAAAATTGAAAGATATGCCATATGGACTTATGGATCAAGGGCAAGCATATACTGCCGTACAAAACGAGGAAGATTGTACAAGTGACCTAAGTATTCAAAAATTTAAGTGGCACTAATAGTAATTTCAGTGTCATTAAACAACTCCAAGACCTAAATAGTGCGGTCGGTGAATGTATTAATTTGTGAGAATCGTGCATTTCTGGCTACCAGTACGAAAATTGGTTAGAGTGATTAGTGTAACGTGAAGATAGGAAAACTATCCGGAGACAGCTTGTCAGTGTGTTTGGGAGACTCTGGGCGTCATCTTGGGAAATGGCTGACTTTTCATAGTTTCCGCAAATTTTATACAACTGGCACCGTGTTTGGAGTCTAATTAACAGGCGGAATACGAGCAGAGAAAGTGTCGTTTTATAGATTTTTTTTAAAAAAAAATCATTATTGGTAAGCGTGCATTGCAATCAATATCTGTTTTAATTCAATACTTATTTGGTGTCCCAGGGTGACCAGCACTTTTTGTGTTGAATCAACACCGTTTATTGTAGGATTCTGTGATTCAACACCATAATAGTGCTATGACATCCTTGATTTGGTAGAATCAGCATTGCCGAAACATCTATTGTGTTGAGTCACCGAAATAACGTCGTTTGTTGTGTTGATTTAAAGACAAAAAGTGATGGTCACCCTTGGACACCGAAAAGACTTGATTTTTGCTGTTGCTTGATAATACATGCTTGATTTACGTTTTTATTAGAAAAAGGGTATTAGTCTACCTAAGGACATTGCACGACTTCGGAATATAAAATTTTACATGCGAACGTGTATTTAAAATATCTTTCATTATTATTCGGCCTTTCTTTAAATTACGCAGGAACACGATTTAGATATCGCGTGTGTTGGCGCAGCGTGTAGAGTATCCCACATAAACGTTAATTATTAGAAGGATTATGGACTGTATACTTTTGCTCATAAAAGTGAATTTTAGGTCATATAATTATTATTTTAATGCGTTAAGGTGATGTTTCTTTGCAATTTACTATTTCTTAGTTTCAATATACTTGGTGATATTCTATTGCATCATAGCTGTGATATTTAATGTATTACCTCAACAACTGCTGTAAAATACCGTATTACCTGCTTATATTATCACGGAATCCAATAAGTTTCGATAATGTATGGTTACAAGAGGTTCATTGAAGTTCTTTTTATATTTGTTTACACCCCATGCGCAGTGCGCAGTGCGCAATCATAGGAGGGACCTTGCATGAAATGTGGAAGAAGGACAAAGAAACGCTGCTTGCATATAGCATGCCTACGGAGTATCGAAATTGATAGACGAAATGCAGTTTCTGCAAGCAGTTCAATCACGAATGTTCTAGAATGTTGAACATCTGCAACGGATCCCTCTCCACAGGCAGTTCCAAAAGGATCCGCAGCGCTACTTCATCCTCACTTACACCTCAACCAAACCCAGTACTTCCTTCTTGAGTATGACCTAAGGATTTAAAAAGGTTTTGTGACGAAAACTTTACCATGGAACCTTTGGTCCAAGGATACAAGCCTTAGCTGTGGAGTTGGAAGAAGACAGGTCGTTGCGGTAATATACATCCACTGGCATGTATGGGCTTGAGAGTACCATAAGTGTTGTTACGTCAACTTCCTTAGAAAGGTTAAGAGCCAAGTTAAGTGTGACGCCGACTCTCAGAACATTGTGTATGAGATCAGTGATATGACAGAAAACAGTTTAGACAAGTCGCCCCCTGTATTTAAACTGTCAATGTCAAGCCAGATTTTACTGATTGTATCTTCACTTAACTAGACTTTAAACTGTCCACTCAACAAGCAGCTAATTGCTCTCCTTCCAGGTTTTCTGGAGGATGAGATTGGTTCTATTATTCGAAATTGACATACACAATACAATAGGAGAGTCTGTGATGCCAACTCTTATATATGTCTGAAACCGTCGCTATGTTCATGAAAATGCATTTGGAAAGTGGAGGAGTAGATGATCGCCAAGCAGTTGCAGATAACGCCACATTTCTAAGTACGCCACAAACATCAGGATTTAATAAAGTTCAACATGGCGAATTGGTCGTGATTAGGGTCCGCGAAATCACAAAAGCACCCCACTGAGATGCAAACAATTGCTCGTTGGTGCATGCACATGCATGACAGAAGAAATTGGTTGGCACATTACACAGTTGACACATTACACAGTTTATGTCTGTTTGTGAGGAGCAATCTTTCCAAGAAATATAATCGACTCCGACCAGCAAGTTGTAACATGTTTTCTGATATGAATGGATTTGTCTGTTCACCTACTTTTTAGGGGAACTTCTTCGCCACAATCGCAGTGGATAACATTGACCATAACCCTTACTCCAGTACGTCTTCACAAAACTTCCACGGGACTGGCAGTTGCATAATTCAACACCGTAAAGAAGCTATCATGAAAAAGGTTTCTATTAAGCTGTGCAAAGAGGATTTTACGGACATGATTACATATCTTCCATTGTCTTACTCGGAACTTCCTCCAACAACGTTGTGTCGAAGCGACATCTCAGTATCAACTGTTTGGTACGACGTTGAACAAGCCACAGTGGAGTCACTGCAACCCATTCAAGAATGACTCTTATAAAAAAGAACGCAGACACCTTGCCGTGGTCAGCTTACAACTCGAGACAGGCTGAATAAGCTGCTCTTTATGTGGAAACTCGATCAGCAGTTATCTCTCCTTACCCAAGACGTAAACTCGGATGCTACAGTACGCCATTGCATAGAAATTATTGTACGTACTGCTAAGAATGTGTATCCCTCGCAAATCCTTGTAATTACTGCCGACATCGCCGCCGGTCTACATCATCGCCATACAAATCCAGTGGAAATTTCCGGGATGGCATGGTCAGAATAACGTTTTGTCATGCTGGTAGGTTACACATCGATATGTACTTCTAGTCTGTCATAGGCACACGGTTAAATCAGAGCGGATTGACGCATGTTTAAGGTAGAGTAGCAACATACAGTAGGACCGATGCACTCCTTAGAGGATCCCACATGAAACGTGCTGGGTGTGCCCATGAAGTCACAATTGCTGTGCAACATGCCTTACTGTACGAGACTATGAGTATTACCACGAAGGAGGACGTCCGATACCGATAATATTCCTACGTGGATCAGAGGCAGCAAGCACTCCGCTCAATTCCAATACTGGGTCCCATTTATAGAACTAGAAGCACTGTTACTGTTCGTGAAAAGTGTGCGAGACAGCGACTTCACGCATTACATAGCAGTACTGCAGATAATGTGCCCTTGGCGCTTAGCATTGGAGCAAGTGCACTATTGGCGATGACTGCCAGTCTTTCTTCACATGCTGAAGTAACTTTTGGTTCGTCGTCCTGATGTCTATCAGGAATTTTGTAGAATACACTTCACCAGCAGGGCATCTTCTCGAAACTTCTCATGGATGTTAGACGACAAGCTTAACGATCAGGACGACAAGCTAGTAAAGAAAAGTGGCTCGTTACTTGGGACTCTGGACTAAGGAAAATGGCCAGTGCCCCGAAATTACTCGTTTACTGGCAAAGTATAAAGTAAGACACTCTACTGATTTGCCAGTACCTTGTCACACACACCACGAAGACATGAATACATTCCAAGTCAGGGTTAGAACGCACGTGAATAGTCGAGTTGATATGCTTAGTGAGAATAGGAACTTTTTTGAAAAAGAGCATTTGTCAACAGTCGAGTGCACTAGGCGAATATTCCAGGAGGAATCGTGCCAGTCTGTCAACGTCGCTGTCACTACAGGAACCAAGATGAATGAGGAATTCGTCCACAATCGTCTGGTGATGTACAAGCAGTCCATACACGCCATTTAAAAGAAAATCAATCTGCAGTTGTTTAGCAGTACTTGGAGCAGTTTTTTTTTTTTTTCAAAAATAAGATGAAAGGTGTTAATGTATGCAAGGACACAAATCTGTTCTGCAAGATGTTCTTAGCGTGTCAGGAAAGGGATGGTGATATCAGAGAGTTTTCTGTCTCACGAGAACTCAACATATCTGAATTTGGAAACCTCAGACCTCCAAATCGGATATTTTGAAATGTTTGGAAAATAAATGTGGTTGTCCTACAAGTGCTATTGCACCCGCTTTCTCAGCACCTGTCGCTGATGGAGCAGTGTTGGTACTATCTGAACCCAGCAAGCGTGAAAGTTTTAATTGAATATGTCGGAGTTGTGATTAACTGCGTTCCTTCCATGCTTCAGGCCGTGGTGTATGATCGCTACATCGAAAATGATTGAATACGCAGGCTCTACAAGGACGTGGGCAGGACGACCGCTGTTTCGTCAGTCGCATCCCAATGATTTCCGGAAGTGTCTTGCTAACGATGTCAACAAAGAATTACCTGCGCGATCCATTACTAAAACCAATATTCCTGAGAGAAATCTTCTGCATTTAAGGAAATATCTCCTTCATCCCACATAGAATCTTTCTGCACGTCTACTATGCTGCCGAGAAGGGACACATTAACACGTTTACTCCAATGTTGTTGTCACCGCTATCTTTGTATTTCTGCACCTGCCGACCAATCCGAAGGATTGTGGATTGACTTTGGTAGTATGTCAACTGGATGTCTCATTCCTGTACACGCCATGTGTATTCAGCTACCTTCTGGAACCATAAAGATGCTGCCGTTTCCCATAGTTTTATGGGATGTAACACAGCGTTGCCTTCCTTAGTATTGACAAGACAAGTGCTGAAATACGTGGATAGACTTTAGATAAGTGGATTCAACGTTCCCTGAGCTATCACTTATCCATCCTCCCATCTTTATTAGCTGCATATCTCTTTTGCTAGTCCAGCGTTTAGAGACACTCATGTACAACAGATGAAAGCCATATAAAGAAGTAAATAACGCCAGGCGGTTCCTTTTAGTACGAAAAGTCGCACGATAAACAGAATATTCCTTACAAAGCACGCATGAAAGAAAAACAATTATTCAGTGCAAGATATGGCGACATTTCCTGGAAAAGTATTGGCAATTGTGTGCTTGTGTCAAGGTCGTATACCAGTCGTAACATTTCCCATTGGTTTGATAGAAAGTAGACCTGCATAATTTGTGTACTTAGTGTATAAGAGCACACATGCACATGAAAAGAACACTTTAGTTTTAGCACTGTAAAAGTGAACGATCGAGTACAAGCTATGCATGTTGCTCTGCACGCCCACTTGGAAATGTCGCAGTGCATTGTCTTCAGATGGGGTGATACACACTGCATGGCGACGACCGGACAAGTTTTGTGATGCTGACAAAAGTGGAAATTAGTACATTTTAAAATCGAGGAAGTTTTAAGTTGTATATTTAGAATAATTGTTAGACTTCAGCGCTCGTGGAGAGATTAATTATACAGAATCCAAGTGTAGCTCTACAAGAATTGGAGGAGTATTATTAGCATTAAATTAATCTGTACTAGAATAAGGCAGCAGCTATTAAGTCAACAAGTTTAGATTTTCCTTTTTCTAGAACAAGAAGCTACAAATTGAAATATTTACGGAACTAACTTTTATTTGTGTGATATTCTGATATCAATCTTCAATACGTTAGCGAGAATATTGTGTCCAGACAGGCATATAATTTTGTCACTTTGAACAACGCGTGCGGGAGATACTGGAAGCAGCGAGCATTATTTACCTTCATAGACCAATTATTATCAAATTTTTCTTCACTCACTCATGCGGGATAAAGCTCGAGTTTTACGATTTAGTTAGTTTATATTTCCGTAGGCGAAAATAGTAACTAAGCAATCAATATATCTACATTATATTTATGCTGTGTTTCTTAACCCAGGCAATGAATACTTTATATGTGAAACAAGATCTCGAAGGACCCATGAAGTCGTTTTGGTAAATATTTAATAGCTGACGATGCATAGCAAAAATTGTTATCGTTCCAGTTCTTCATTACGTATGACTTTTGCTAAACTTTATTTTATATGGGCAAGTACAGAAACTTTTGACTGCGGCCCATTTACAGCCAGTTAAAATCCACACCCATGCCGCGACTCGAACCCGGGACCCTCGAGCCGTTGGACTAACGCCTCATATAGCACGACTAGCCGGCCGGCTTAATTACGTATCCGAATTAAGTGTGATAAAAATAATTTAGCATGCTTTGATGTTAGAAAAGATGGCTTTTACCGAATGTTTGTAACGTTGAGCTCAACGAGATTAGAAGCATATATCTCCATATCCGGATGCAAACATATTTTGTTCATTAAAGCCATTTTATAAAATCACAATTATTCTGTTATTTTTTTTAGAAAATTATCAATCCGTAAGAATTTGCGATTGTGATCGTTATAGAGAATTAATCTTATATCTTCCTAGACGCCTTGTAGACTATTGAGAAAGTTGCTACCATTCAATTCTGTTAATTTAGTATGTTATTTTTGAACTGTCATATTATTCTTTCTACCTATCGTATTTATGTAGCGATAGAAGACGTGCAATCTGACCAAAAACATTATACACTGTATCGAATCAGCCTATTAGTCGCACACCAAATAATAAACTGTCGTTACTTAATTTGTGTTTGCAAACCCTATTATCCCCTATAACAAGAAACTGTTTAGAATTAATTTTGACATGTCTGGTTTGCACTCAAAACTCAATAAGAGAGACCTGAGATGTATTTTAATATTTGAACAAAATTCAAGTAATTGGTACTAAACTTAGTATTAAGTAAAAGTGATGCACAATAATCGCATTTCTGGGATACCAACTTACAAATGAACAAACCCGCAGGTTGCTAGAATAAGTATTGAATACTTTTTCCAAGGTGTTTACTTCAGGACCCTCTCAAAACTACCGTTATCTTTCATTGCCATAAATACAATGTATTTTGTTTACAGCCAGCAATATACCGGCCTAAGTTCCTCAAGTATTTCTTATACCAACACCCTGTATTGATTAATAACGACACGCACAACCACGTGTATGTTATTTATACGACAATAATATAGTATTATTTGTTGTATCAACCTTATTTACCTTACGGCTGCCAATCAATATTACCATTAAATATTTACCAGGACGACTTCACGGGTCCTTCGAGATCTAGTTTCACATATAAATGATTCATTGCCCGAACTAAGAAACACAGTGTAAATATAATGTAGGTATATTATTTGCTTGGTTACTATTTATGCCTACAAAAATATAAACTAACTAAATCGTAATACTTGAGCTCTATCTCGCATGAGTGAATGAAGAAAAATTTGACAATATTTGGTCCATTTAGGTAAACAATGTTCGATGCTTCCAGACAGTGTTTACATTCTCGACTTTCTCCCGCACGCACTGTTCAAAATTACAAAATTACGTGCCTGTCTGAATACAATATTCTTGCTAACGTATTGAAGATTGATATCAGAATATCACACAAATAAAATCCAGTTCCGTAAATATTTCATTGTGTAGCTTCTTGTTCTAGAAAATGGAAAATCTAAACTTGTTGACTTAATAGCTGCTGCCTTATTCTAGTACAGATTAATTTAATGCTAATACTACTCCTCCAATTCTTGTAGAACTACACTTGGATTCTGTATAATGAATCTCTCCATGAGCACTAAAGTCTAACAATTATTCTGAATATAAGACTTCTCAATTTTTCCATTTTAAAATATACTAATTACCACTTTCTGTCAGCGCCATAAAACTTGTCCGGTAGTCGCCATGCAGTGTATCATCGTATCTGAAGACAATGCACTGCGACGTTTCCAAGTGAGCGTGCGGAGCAGCATGCCTAGCTTGTACGCAATCGTTCACTTTTACAGAACACTAAAGTGTTCTTTTCATGTGCATGTGTGCTCTTATACACTTAGTACACAACAATATGCAGGTCCACTTCCTATCACCAAAGAGACATGTTACGCCTCGTATATGACCGTGACACATGGTGGACCTCTGGACTGATGTTGGGAGAAAACCCATGACGCTCTCGGTTATCAATCCCTGTTCCAGTAGAATGTCAAAAAACATCTGACAGCTACTGACATGCCATTGCAAAATGCGTTGTACTGGCAAAACTGGCCTTCTGTGTATGTTGCTTTGCAAATGAGAAGAACAGTGCTCGCAGTAACTAGACATTTTCTATCACTGTGAATACGTATTAGTTAGGTAACATTGTAAAACTAGAAATAGCATACCGCATATTAAACTACTTTATAGAATTAAGAGAGGACAGTGTCAGTAAATTGTGCGTAAATATCCCGATGCGTGTCACCTGTTAATTCTAGTCAAAACATTGTACAATTTGGACAAGATGTACGAAAGTTGTGAAAACTCCGTAATTTTCAAAGATGGCACTCAGCCTCCAACAAATTGTTTTTAGGGACTTTCTCCCGGTTATTTTTCCAACCTTGAATGAAGATGCAACAATATTGCGAAATTTCATGCTGATAGCCGAAAATGCAGGACATTTACTTTTACGTACCGCACTAAAATGTAAAAAGATATGTCGTGTTAAGAACACTAACACTTCCAACAAAAAACAGACAACGTAAATAATGTACTTTCTGAATTGTTTCTGAAGTGTACCCCGTATCACACCTTCTTCAGCTCAAAAAAGACAGAAGGAAAAGCGGTGAAAACAAACGAGGATCCTTAGGAGGAAACACTTCATGAAGTGAAACTACAGTATGTGAGTTAAGTGCTAGGTTGATAAAAAATGGTAAACATTTATCAAATCTTGTTTAGATTTAAAAAGGTAAGCATGCCTGGTACCCTGATATATATTATTTATTTGTGGTGAAATATATGTGTCTACAATAACTCCACAGATAATAGACTCGTACTGCTATCCTTGTCAAAGTATGTGTTCCATTTACTAATGTAAATTACCACCCTAACGAACTTATTATATGTGGTGAAATATATGAATTATCCTATTAAATTGTTTCGGCTCAAATCGAAAAAAGTAATGATTTTTTGCATCATTACCTTATCTGAGTAGAACGCATAATAATTTGATACTGGACGGAGATCTCAACTCCGTTTTTGAGCAGGAAGAACAGGACCCAGGAATTTTTGTCCGATATTAAATGAAATCATTAACGAATATCCCTTAACAGTTATTTGGGGGAGAAAACGGTAACTTAGCAGGCTACACATACATTATTAGATAAAGTCGTTCCAGAATCAATAGACTTTATACGACTCCAGAGTTAAAAAAAAAGTATTCTAGAAATTTTTCAATGGCCTGTTTGTTTTACAGATCACTTAATTTCAACTTAAAAATTGTACGTAGAAAGGGCATATTTCAAATCAACGAACAAATATCAGAAAATACAGAATTTTCTAAAGGTTTTTAAAATAAGTAAAAATACTGGCTAATAAAGAAAAGGCATTATATAAATACCCTCGATATGTATTATGGATACTGTAATTAAGAAATAAGAAACCAATGTCGCTGGTATTCTTTTAACTTACAAGAGATTAGCGCAGGATACATAGTTGTTATTATAGATCCTTGTTAGATACCCAGAAAGACGCAAAGAATAATAGTTAGAGTATTTCATTCGTAAATAAGTACAAAATGAAAATTTTAGCTATACAACGAAATAGACTTCCAAGTATTCAGCTTCGTTTCATACTTCCAATAAGCAACTTCACGAGGCCATGCTCTATAAGAAGCAAATCGTGGAAAACGGAAATTAATAACAAAAATTTGAGATGGAAATGACAGCAACTATGAAAGTACATTAGAAATTCAGAAAGCGTTCTATAAATCTTATAATCAACAGTTCTGGCAATAAAGATACACAATTCAGGACGACATCTTTTATCAACTATAACTTTAGTTGTTAACCGAAATCATAATGCTAATTTGACTATAACTTTTAGTAATAATAAGAACATATAAGCCCCTTTCGCTCCAAAGAAACATAAATCGAAGGAACAAGATGAACTTCCCAGCATTATTTATCAAAAGTTAGTTATTGTATTGGTTATACGATTGCAGACATGGTAAATGAGTTGGTTTTCCAGGATGAAAAATGTCCAACACCGAATGCTGCTATTGTTGTGTTTAAAATTAAAACAGCATAACCAGCCAAAGGGAACCATTGTCGACCGATTTATATCTTAAATTGTGACACAAAAATGATAAGTAGATGTACTGCGAACATGTTATTGACATATATGGAGGGATTATTGGGTAATCTACAATTCGCTGCCATTAAAAATAAGAATATTTTTAATTATTACCTACTGTTAAAGACTGTATTACAATCTCAAAAGAGCGTATTCCAATCTTTACTCCGCTATTGTTACCTCAGATTTCCAAAATGCTTTCGAATATATTAACAACTCATATTTGTGGCAAGTATTACAGCAATTTAGGTTTGGACAAATATTTATAAAATGGCTTAAGTATTTATATAAAGATGTTAAAAAGTTAAAAAATAAAACTGACATATAACGATGTCCATTAAGGCAATAACTGAACTGCGTTAGGTTGCCCTATGTGTTTATAACTGGTTGTTTTAGCATTATCACCATTTTTGTATTTGAGTCAAGAACAGTTAACTGGTTTAAATATAGAACCACGATAACGGATTTGTAGTTTCGCGAATGATGTGACCTTGTTTTCATCTTCTAAAGAAGATTATAAGCAAAATATAAAATGTATTACTCCTTACGAACAAGCATCAGGTTTGGTACTAAATTACCGAAAATCTAAAATATTAGTATTAAATAACAAAATTAACTTCCCCATAGAATAAAAATACTTGGTATTATTTCTCAAAAACATTACAGAAACAATTCAATATAATATTCCATGGTTTAGTAATTAATAACTTGCGACATATGAGTTTTTAGACATCATAGTAGAGTATTATGTTTGTATTCACGCACAAGGTATTTGAATACGTTTATTGTAAGCAAATTTTGGTGTATAGCAAGTCTTTTAGAATTGCCCAAAACAGAGGGGGGATAATCAAAGTATATAAGCCTGGTTTTCATGGAGAAATTATGTATTTAGAGTTAGATACACTGATATCTGCCAATCATATAATCGCGGTGATATGAATTTAATAACGTATATTACAAATCACAAAGTTTATACATTCGAAGGTCGATTGGCTTCTTAAATGAAAAAACAGACCGTGTAATGAAAACGTTACTGTGCCAGTTTTGTCGACAGCCGAGACATGAGTTTTCCCTTCGCTATACACGATTTACCACGAACTTGCATCTATTTGCGTAATATCTGTATAATCGCCAAAACCGCGACGTCATGACATGTAAGCGAATGATATTAACAGTCAACATGCGCGCCACTGCCAATGTACTAGGTATTGAAACGAAAGAAAACTTAGTATGGTTTATGGTAATTCATATTATAATAAATACAAAATATAAGATACATAAGTGTGGGTTTAGCATAGATAAAATGTGTAACAGGGTGGTGAAGATGATACTATAGAATATCATGTGCATTAACAGTCAATCACTATGTAATAAACTACAAACATTTATCGGATATGTGACAAGAAAACAACCTACTGGGATTGGAATTACGATGGTTACTAAACCAGAACATTCTTTTTTTTCTATAATCAACAGGTAATCCGATTATTTGGTTTATTTAGATTACTTAATCAGGAAATATTGATTGTTACCATGTGAGACGAGAGTAAAAAATTATGCAAGATTTATAAAACATACCATGAACAAAGGATTAGGGTTGTAAAAGAAGAAAAATGTTCAAATAGGCGGTATAAATGTGTAGTAAAAATTAACAATTGTATTAAAGGTAGCGAGATTGACATAGTTTGCGGGAGGTCCAGGATCGATTACAACAGCCGAGCATACTGACTGAGTTTTTTTTCAGGGGTTTTACCTAAGTCATACCAGGCAAATGCTATGATGGTACGTACAAAATAGGTACTTGCATAGAAATCTAACTAATCGAGGGCGTCGAGACCATTTATTACCAAACTCAGCGGAGTCTTTTTAAACGTACTTTACAGAAATATTCTGATTTCCTATCCCTATGCTAAGTTCTATTGGGAAACCTTTTTGGGATGTCGATAGTTTTACTTGTAAGGGCACTGACGATTTATTCATATAGTTTGATAAGCAATAACATATTAATTTCCGTGGGTATGAACGTTCATACCTCTTCTATAATGCGTTTCAAATAATATTGTCGACCATTACCAAACACAGGAGGCTAGGATTAGAAGCCCTGACCGAACTGTTAAGTGTCAGGTTGTCTTTATATTGAACAACTAAAAGTATAATGGAATTTGGAAAATTACTATTACGAACATTACAACTAATTCGACGAAGCTCACAAACATAATTACTCTTACTTCTTATGTATAGTTTACTAAAGAAAATAAGAAAAACCTATTAAGTAAGACCTTCAACATCGTCCATCTGTATTTTTGAATTTTAGATCTTCATATATTTTTCTCTCTTTTCAGCAAAAGTTAGAAGCACCTATTAGAATGATGCAGGTAAGTGTCAGTTTATATTAGACTTACATGAATACATCATTTCCCATATATTTTCAAATTAATCCTAATTTATGCAATAATATGTACGTAAAATTTAGAGTTGCATATATCCGAGCAATAATTCAGTAGCGTTACATTTTATATAGTAAGTTTTGTCGTCATCACCACAAATGCCAATACAACTGAAATGTGCTTCATCATCTGTCTTAGCTATTTTTTACGTACACTTCACTGAAATTTGAGTATAATGATATCCCTATATTTCGTAGATAAATCTTATTTAAATTCGATTTTTTCATTAACTTCCTGCTGAACTAATCTTTAATGAGTAAGATAAACAGGAGTATCAATTTTGTTTACTAAATCAATATTCTGGTCCCTCCATGACCAAAGCCTTCGAACAAGATATATTTTTCCATTTCGTTAGTTCTCTCTTTCATTTTGATATATGTCCGTTACAAACTTTTCTGCAGACCATTTTCTTTTCGACAAAATTATTTTCACTTCTAGGGCATTGTTTGTTTATCGGCCACATCGTTCCAAGAGACGAAAACAAAATAAATATACATAAGTATCAAGTATGTAGTTATGCATCTATGTTTATATATGTGCCGTTTAATCTGTAGATGTTAATGTGGCGACGAGTATTGTCAGTTGAATCTTAAAGAAAATCGAAAAATATTTTCAGGTTATGGACACTCTAAAAGGCATCAGTCACTGTACATACCACAATTTGCCTTACACTCCAATATCTATTAGACCACCCTTTCACAAAGGGGTCCGCAATACGATCTCAGGGGATCTGCAAGACAAACTGAGAGAATCACATAGTAGTGAAAAATTCAGCAATCTTGATTAAAATTATCTAACTAATAATGACAAGCCAATTAGTGTGATAATTGCTTTTCGACCTACAGGAAACTGCTTCTATTCCAAAGGGAATCGACTCTGATTATCCTTGTCACCTTGCGGAAGAGTCTCGATCCATGTTTTTGAGCTCCCCGCTGAAGTGAGGTAAATTCTTTTAGACTCCAGATTTGAATCATGTTACCGTCTGAACGAGTTTACTTGGCTTTCTGTTGTATCGTACATGTAAGGTATTTTCAGCATTTAAATTCCTTTAATCCAAGCCTTCTTGAAAGTTATTGAGCTCCTTTACTAAACTCCTTTAATTCAAAAGTTTTACCATATTTACCGTTTAAGACAAAATTGAAACGACCATCAAGAAACTATATGATCGGTCCAACCACCTAGACAGAAATGAATACGATTCTTCCTTTTCCTTTAGCGATTGTTTTAAGCAACTAAATTAGATATACCTTGTACTGTTATGAACGTGAAACATTTAGAAACCATGTCCTTAAAATTCAGAGAAAATTTCCTGTTAGGCAAAGAAAAATCTTCTCAGTGAAATACAATTTCCTAGACGGAAAATGAAATACCAAACGGTGAAGAGGATCAGATATTGAAATTTCGTGTGGCTGTGTTATGAAGTTAAATACTTCAATCCTCCATAGTGACTTGTTGCATGAACGAACAGTGTGTCCTGAAATCTCCAAAAGGGAACTACGATGCTTAAAGCCGTTTGCTAATACGTATCATGTTGAATCAACGTCTCCTGCTCTTATCTTAATAATAAGTACCGGAATAGACTTGATGCTGAGACAGATCTTTGCTTAAACGTGTCTTCGTTTCATCTAGAAATTTCCAAGTTAGCGGCTGGGATACAACACCAACCATCACATTGGCTTGCACTTCGGTAAATCATATATATTATCATGTTAATTTGCTTGACATAATATTATTTTACTAGAAAAAATCCGTTTCCTATATTTTGCGGGTACGCTAGTGTAGTTCAGTGTTGTTTTTCTATTGGATTTATATATTTGCATCATCTCCAAATACGGTTCGAACGCAATTTTACATAACAATTCAATGACAACAATGAACATTGGGAGAGGAAAATAAAAAAGTAAGCGGCTCTTGTCTTAAATTAAGGTACCATTCTGGCTTTTGCCTGGTGCGGTTGAGAAAACCAGAGAAAACTCAGTCAATTTCTCTAGCTCCGGGATCGAACCCAGGATCTTCAGATTACGGAGCAGTTATCATAACACCGTTTCACACCACTCGAATGCTGTAAAAGAAATGTGAACATTTTCAATATGATTATCCCCACTACTCAAAAGAAAAACAAGAGGAAACAAAGCACACACACATAGGCATTATATATACGTGTAATGAAAGGGGGCCTCAGATGTAAAACAAAATCGAAAGGGATACGCAGCGTAGAAAAGTCTGGGAAAGGCTGTATTAGACCATCCTACCTAATGTGAAGCTAATGCTGTTTTGACCTGGACCCATATTTAGCCCTGGAAAGAAATTTCGCTATGCAGTTGTATCTTTAGACCGAACAAAATTGTATAGTTCTATAGTAGTTCACAATGTTTCATTACCTAAAAACGTGTTTGTAGCTATAACCAACGGTAAGAGACAAGTCCATTTTAGGATCCATTTTTAAACTCAATGAGTAAATGAAAACAATTTGAATTTCAAACAGTACTTTGAGGATATAATATAATGTATGTTACGTGGAGTTGTCTTCTGTGGCTTACTGAAGTGAAAAAAAAATCATACAGTAGATATAATTGAAATCAAAATGTCTTTACCCAATGGTTTTCGGAATGAGCTCTCATACATTTATATAAGATTATTATCACTTTACTTATATCTGATGATATCAAAATACAAGTGACAAAAGTGAAAAGCACAGTCCCACACCTCCACGCATCAGTGATCTTGGTCTTCGTAAGGTAATCTGTCATCTAACATTAAACTGTGTTCAAAATCCCGTTTCTGTCAGTTGTTCATGCGACTCTATTGTATATCCATGGTCCGATAAATGAAAATAAGATCCGACTTAATATTTTACTTGAAATTCAAATATATCGGCTATTGGAACCATTTTCCACCTTGCTGATGAAGCTTTTGGCCAAACAAAATGTATTTGCAATCGAAGAACGACTGAAGGTTGATGGAAAGTAACGAGGAAGTGAGGCATACCAACCCCCTAAAGTATCAAACATTTCTGGTGCCATTTTCTTTGCTTGTATTCGGAAGGAGTCCGTGTGAATGACTGGTAACATCGTAAACAGGCTAGAATGACCGAATCACATCTCAAGGGTCATTACAGTTTACGAAAACGGTCTAGTTTGACCAAGAGAAAAAACAACAGTTGTAGCAGTACAAGCGCCTGCATTCCTTTTTATCGAAGAAACCGAGTCAGTTTAGGAATGTGGCGACGAGCTTCTTCAGCAACAAGGTACTTGTACATTCAACATCTTTAGTGCCTTTACAAGGCAATATTATACACCTTATTTCTTGAAGCCCGTAAGATAGGTAACCCAACTAATATAGAATAATCTCTGTCTAATTCTGAGATTAAGTATGTGAAAATTGGATTATTTTAACAATTTTTCCTCCTGCAACAGAAAACATTATCACAAGTCCTGAGTTTTGGCAAGATATTTGTAATTTCATGTAGTATATACTATCTTTCAAGAAAGTAAATCCCACTTGGAGGCGCTGGAATAGAATTTTTCACCTATGAAAAATTTTGCAATGCACATGCACACGTGTAGTGCACATGGTCACTTTCAACTACTTGTACTCAGATTCTTCGATAGATGTGTTTTGTTTGTATATTCCTGAATACTTATCATACATAGCAGACATAGTAATAAAAGATAGTATAGAGAAAAGACAATTCTATTCGATAATAATAAAACAGAAACATACTCAGTACGTAAAAATTAACTGGTAACTGAAATGAGAAAATACATTTCCATCACATTTATCATGGTGTTGTGGTTAATGAGTTAGTGTTCTACGCAGAAGGTTATGAGTTCAAATCCCGGCGTTTCTCTAGATTTTTTAAAATCAAATAATACTTGAACACATCTAGAAAATCACCTTTGTTCTTCACCCGTAACTAACCATTCTATTTGTAATTGCAGTGAAATATATATTTTACTTTGTAAATTAACAGCTTTAAACTCGATAATGTTATTCATAATGTTTCGAAGTCTTTAGGAAAATTCAAATTGGTCTTAGTAACTTCTATATTACGATAAATCATGTATTATTTTTTTTTATTTATGAAACATCAATTTAAAGCAGCAGAAAAAAACGATAATACACAGTAACCCAGTCTAACCCGTAAGCTGAATAAAATGTAAACGCATTTTACAACGAGAAGCAGAATCACACAACTCGTTCTTTCCCTCGCGTCTCCCAAATCAATTTTTACAATTTGTTACTAGATGGCTCTGTCTGTAGCATAGATTTCCACTCGTCAACTACAAAAGCAATCTACGTTCGAGTTTCTTGAATGGAGAGTAACTTCGAATTATCATTTTTGTATTTCTTTCCTGTGGCATTGATTTTCACGTTGACTGGTTTTGTATTTTCTTTCATTTTGTGTATTTTATTTTCGTTTCCTGTTGCTTGCCTGTGAATTGGTAATATGTGAAACAGGAAGCTCTCACGTCCGTATCCAACATATTTCTCAAGTTTTCAACAAATCTGGTGTATTAATCTCGTGAACCAGTTGTGGGACTACCTGTTAGGAGCAGCAGGTGGACATTTCAGGTGGGATTGAGCGTAAACTATGGAGCGTGCACATCATTTATAATAGAAAATATTTTATTAGAGATGACGACGCCAAAGCAAGGTAGTAAGAAATATTTATTTCGGCAATGCGAACATGAAGGAAAGATATCATGTAACGAAAAATAAACAGGAAATATTTGTAGAATAATTTATTTCCGAAATTTTGAGATATTTATTCTTAATTTTGAAAGAAATTGTTTAAAAGGAAATACAAGTTTATAGTTTTAGGTCCCCTAAACCGCTTTACTTAAAATTCATCGTGTTGCTCCAGTCTTAATTTCCGAAATTATTTCTTATTACTTAAATATCGATTGGAGTTCCTATATATTAAATTGCACTAAAATTGGGCAGGTTTCAAAATGAGCACTGTTTCTTCCAGGCATGCTTTTGGGGGAGCTTTGTCCCCGGGAGTTTTCAACAGCCCCCGAAAGGATAGTCTCAACACTTGTATTACTCATGCGTATTCTGAAATACGAATATAATAGCATTTTCTCTAAATACTGTTCATGTTTAGTGTTAACTAAAACAAATACGACACATTCTTAAGTAAAATTATTGTTATTTTATATTTTTAGCACATGGGACTCAATATGTATTATTTATAATTTTCGTAAGACTTGATTTAGCCCCTTCCCCGAGTAAAATGTTCTGAAAGAAACACTGGCCACACCGTTTATAATGTAATTGAAAGCAAAATATTGATGTTCGTAATTCAATCATTTCAACTTCCGAAATGATTCTAGCATAATTTGAAATTCCCAGATATGAAATTTCACTTCAATCAGATACTTACAACTTGAACTTTTGATCTGGTTCCATCTTGCACTTTCATATAGAAATTTTTTAGTTTCACGCTGGAATCAGAGTTTATGGTGATTCATTGAGTACTGGCATCGTAGAGAAAAGAAAGAGCGTTCGCTAGCAGCGTAAAAGATACGCGGTTCGAGACTTTCTAAAGTAATTATCTTCTTTTTACTTTTTCTCTAGTAATGTGCAAATTCTATGTGTTACTGTATGCTTTTTACATGTAAATTAATGTTAGTGTTATGTAGATTTTTGTTTTCTCCTTCATATTCTTTTTTTTTTGCTTCATTTATTTAAAAGATAAGCTAATTTACATGCTTAGAAGATTTTGTGTTGTATCTTTACATAAAAACAAACAGTATGAAAAAAGAACAAATACACAGTTGCATAACATTTACAGAGATAATATTAATAATAATACTTATTATTATTATTAATGAAGTACAATGCACTTATTTTAAATAAATGAAGCAAAAATGAAGAATACGAATTAAAGACAAAACCCTACACAGTAGTGGCATAAATAATACTGTAAACCAACATTTACTAGAGGAAAAGGAAAAAAGTAAGATGACAAGGACTCGAATCGCAAACCTTTCGCATGACAAGCGAGCGTTCTTCCATTAATACTCTGCGCCAAGAAGAGTAATTGCAGAACAAGGTGTTTCGGAGATATCTTTCTCAGAGGTTCGAAATATTGCTATATTTGTATTAACGTTATGGCTGAACTACACAAGTAGCAAATAGAGCGCGAAAACATTTTCCAAATTACAGAAAATTATTTTAAAATTAGATCTTAATACTATCTTTAAAAGAAAATACCTTTTACAATGTGTTCTATATGTTTTAAAAATAATTTGAAAATCTCCTGAAATTCACCACTTGACAACACATTTTAATAAGCATTAGAAAGCAATTTTAATAAAGAAAAAGGTGATTGTGTTGCAATAATTTTGAAAATAACGTTAAAAATTATTTCATAGTTTTGTTTTTAAAACATGTATTATTTGATTCTTTTTTTTTTAAGTCTTACTTAGTGTTTGGAAAAGAAGTAAATGTTTTTTCATAAAATAATTTGATATATCTGTTTTAACTGCTTAGAAACAGTTTTCATTATTTATTTATTACTAAAGTATGATAATTACTACGGTAGATTGTATTTCATAGATAAAGTATTTTGTCCGAAAATAATAGCATTAAACTGAAATAATACAAAGTCCGATTTGTAAATTTTACAGTAGTGGATTGTATAGCTGCCAAAGATGCTTGTTTAAAATTTAAAGTATCTCCTTATTGTTTTGCAAAATTCATGACGTTTATGTTAGCCTAATTTTCAGATTATAAAGGAAGTCTAAACGAGATTAACGTAGGCATTTTACAAGGTTCAACCGCTGAGCTTACTGATAAGAGCTTAGGGAGAGTATTTCTGACAGTGTGACTCACTCGACCATGACGTGTACAAGCTGACGTAACTAGATTACCCATGATCCCTTGCAGTTGATCTTTATCTACACGAATTTATTGAAAGTTCTCAATAATATACAGTTAGGAAAAAAAGATCAAGAACACAGGCGGTTTCGATGAAGCGACCTGGAGCGCCGAATGCCAGCATCTAGACCACTACGCTAAAGAGTCACTAGCTTTCGAATAGATCTAGTATTACTTGCTTACACATACACGTTCGCACTGTTCCTTTTCTTATCTATTTCATTTTTTGATTTTCTATTTTGCCCGTCCTATTATCACACATTCAAACGTCTGTATCGTATGAGAATTCTTTTGCAATATATCTCCTCTTCATTGCTGTCAGAGTAACTTGAAAACTAAGCACTAAACATGTGATATGTTTGGCAGGAGCTTAATTTTTCATACGGAGATTAGTTTCCAATATTCTCACCACGGCATGGGATTTACTTTCTTGAAAGATAGTACAAAATAATGAAAATAATTAAGAGAGTCTTATTTCAAATACCAGAGCACAATTTTTACTTAAGGTAAACCACTAGTTGAAATTTACTGAAAGGTGTATTTTAAATTATCCAGTAGAAAATATCCTTACCGATCATGGAGAAACGAAAATCAAGTTTGAAGCCTATGATTGCCAAGCCATTATTTTTTAATGAGTCTGGTATAATATTGAAATGATGCTATGTATTATTACAAGTCACTGTATTAATTCCATAGAACACTAATGTTATGCACGGAAAACAAGAGAAAACCTCTTTTTCTATCAGTCTTGAAAAATAAAGCTAGATATTTATGCTTCATAATTTCTGATAATATGTTGTTGTTTACGTTTTTATCATTCACACAGAAGATATATTCACAGCCAAATACACAAAATATGTTGCGTGCGAAATTTTAGTAAATGTAATATCTCGGAGATAGGAGTAATACGCATACAGAACAAAGAAAAAAAACGATCATTGAACATCACATGGGGAATATTTACATGGAGAACATCTGAGATAAATGAAGATTTTCTCGTTCCAGACAAATATTTGTGTGGGTATGCATGTGATAAAAATCGACACAAGTATGGTTTGTTCCCAGCGGCCGTACATTCCTTGCTAGAGCGTTGGCTTCGGGAGGTCGTTGATTCGGTATCAGCGATTAACTGTCCTAAAGTAGGTTTTTACAGTGTTTTCCTCAGCCACACCAGGGATGTAACAGAATGGTACATTCAATTTTGGACCCAGGCAACTCCTCACCACATTTCGCCTAACTTTATCCTGGCGTGAGCCATAGGTGCCTAAGTTATAAATAAAATTCAAATCCACGGATATAATATGTAAACCTATCGCTCTTTTAGTCAGCATTAGTTTCCAATATTCTAGGCGGGTCAATATGGCCGATAAGGACCGAGTGACCGTTTCTAAGTTGGTACATCGTTAGCTTAGCAATCGGAAGTTTCAAGAAACGATTACAGCTACTCCCTATAGTAACCGAGGTATTAGCAGACCTTTCCCTCAGTTACACAAGTAACTAAGACCTACACTTAGTTTAAAATATCACAATATGTGTGGGAATGAATGATTAATACATCTAATCTCTTTTTCTTTATTCTCTCTTCCTGTTTTTCTTTCATTGTTTCTTCTTTCAAGTTTGTGACTCCTCGAATGCTTCTCTCTTTCTCGTCCTTTCGCTGTGTATCTGCGTGTGTATGTTTCCTCGTCCTAACAATTTTAATAAAATATATCTCGTCAAGTGCATTGATTATTATAAATTTATATTTCTGTAGATAGAAGTAACATCGATATGTTCGTAAAATTTCAAATTCTAGAAATCGGAAGGCATAAATTTAACTCATCTTATTTTCTGTCAATTTGGAAATCGATAGTTATATAATTTATATTCCCCTGTATAACTTCGTTTACATCCTCCAAATAATAAGAAATAATATCCTGTTTTGTGTGCGTTAGGAACGTGAAACGTATGAGTTTAGCAATGTTCATACCAAACATGCTATTTTTAATATTAATGGTTTCCCCACTATTAACTTAAGCTTTGAAACAGTTACTTACCTACTTACTTACTCTATGACGTACGGAACTTGCACGTTTATCGCCACAGTGAAAAAAACTATCAGCAAGACTTAGGGCCAACGCAGGACCAAACGGTTACACGGTTGGGCCACTATTGGCCCTACGTCGGCCCGACAAGTCTTGCTGATAGGAAACGTTCGCTATAGTATTCTATCCTGAGCAAGATCAAGAAAGTTTTCATCACAAACACCTAATTCTCGAAGATTTCTTCTAATATTATCCTCCCAAAGTCATCTCGTTTTCCCAAGGGTCTTGCCAGTTGGCTTACCAGCCACGATGGAATATAATTTTCCTTTTCCCCCATCCGAGCTACATGGTTTGTCCACCTTAGTCGGCACAATTTCATTATTCTTACAACATCGGGTGAGCGTGAAGCTCTTCATTATGCAGACTCCTCCATTCCCCAGTCATATCGTCCCGTATATTTTTCTCAAGACCTCATTTTCAAACACTCGTAACTTATGTTCATCTGCTAGGATCGTTCTCCAACTTTTGCAACCGTAAAGTATTACCAGAAGAATAACCGTTCTGTATTTTCAATTTCAATTTTCTTGATATTAATTGTGAGGTTAAGAGTTTCTTGACTAATTAGAAACATGCGTTGCCCAATGCTAAACGACTTTGTAAATATCGGTAGTATCGAGGTATCGAAAGTATCGTGAACCCACCCCTAATATATATATACGGCCGGGAAACCGGGACTGTAGCCCCGAAAGGCTTCAGGCACTAACTGGGAGGAGACTCCTTAATTCCTCTTGATAAGACTGAAGGGAACCGACCAGGGTACACGTCTAATATCCAATTCATACGTTCGCGTCGTGGGACCTGTTTGTACCCAAACAATGGCTTGGCGAACCAACATGGATGAGCTGCTCACCAGCTCGCTAGTAGAAAGCCTGGTAAATCAAATGTCTTCACTCCTTCTTTGGCAACGGTAGCGGTCAGTCCTGCAGGAAATCAGAGGGTAAAATGGCCGGGTTTGGACTGTAGATTGCCAGGGCACACAAACGGCAACTCAGAGCTGTCCGTAACTTGCAGGTGAGGACCAATTAGAAGAACTGAAGAATGGACTTAAGAAAATTAAGTGGGACATTATAGGACTATCAGAAATGTGGAGAAAGAATAAGAACAGTTGGAACTACCGTTAGGGCACAGGGCTACTTCAAAGGTACAGAAAATGACAAACAGACAGGCGTTGGCTTTATAATAAATAAAGACCTGAAGACACGATCGCAGAAATCGAAGGAATTTCAGAAAAAAATCGCACGAATAATAACAAATATAAACAAGATATACATTTATACAGTATAGAAGTTGTTCAAGTAAATGCTCCAACAACGTCACATCAGGAGTAGGAAGTCGAGTACCTATACGAGGCGATACAGAAGATTTTGATAGTAGCAAATCGCATTACAAAGTTGAAGACCTGAATTGAAAAATATCCCAAATCCACCGAAGTATATTTTTCAGGAGGAACGAAAACCAATCCAAGGTCTCCGTATGTTATTCTATTCAGCGGAAATTATTTTGTATTAAAAAGGGTTTCCGTGGTGGGATTAGGATGTAATATTTACGCAAGTGGAAAGTTCTTTTAACATAGATACCAACGAACAGAATAAATGCAAATACGAAAAAAGTGGACTTGGGATGATTTCAATTCAGGTCTTCAATTGCAATTGGAGGCTTCAATGCTAAAGAAGGAACTAAGCAAAGCAGTGACACGAAAGTGGGAAACTTTGGATTTCGCAAAAGAAAGAAGAGAGGAGAAAAGTCAGTGGAATTCTCAGAACCCAACAGACTGTTTATTTCCAATATATTTTTCAAGAACCCCCCAGAGGAAGTGGGTGAGAAAATGTCTAAATGGAATTTAAAACGAAATTGAGTACGTTTCATCGAGTAACAGGGAAATTTTACAAGATGTGTATGTTCTGAACAGTTTCAAAATATCAAGTAATCATAGGATGGTAAGATGTAAGCTGAAACTAAATACTAGATTTGACATAAAGAAGCTTCTCTAAGGACAACTGCCACTTTTAGATCTGGAAAATCTAGTTAAACACAGACAAACATTCGAGATAGAACTAAGCAACAGATTCAGCGCTTTGGAAGAGTTAGAAGATAAAGAAGACATCAATAACAGAAATAAAATACTGACTGAGATAGTACGAGACACGGCAAAGAAAATAGCAGGCATAAAAAAGAAAGAAGATAGCAAAATCTTAGAAGAAACTAAACTCTTGTTAAAGAAAAGAAGGGATATGAAAGAAGATAAAAGATTACATAAAGAGGATTGAGTGCATAGAACTAAATAAAACCGTAAGGAAGAAAACAAAAGAAGATGTCCAAAGATGCAACAAGCATCTTGTGAGAAGTACAATCTAGGAAAACAAAAGCCTGAAGAAAACAGAACAGCAGCTCATGATATGGGAAAAGCAGATAATAGCAGTTAAGAGATCAGACGGGACCGTAACACGAAATAAGGACGAGATTATAAAAATGCTTGAAAATTTCTACAGAGAATCGTACGACTACGAGGAAGAACTAGGAAAAGAAGATTCAGAAGAAGAAGAACTAGGAGAAGATATAGAAGTCCCAGACGTAATGAAAGAAGTGGATAATGTACCTCGAGGGATGAAGAACGGGAAATCGCCAGAAGATGGACTCACAGCTGAGATGTTTAAATGGGGAGGTGAAAAGATGAAAGAGGAATTTGACAACTTATTCCCAATGTGCCTGAAGAAGAGAGTTGGAAGAAGAATACCGTCAAGTTGGAATAATGCTGTTATCATTTTGTTGTACAAGAAGGGAGACCAATTAGTGTACTGTCAGTTCTCTACAAAATGTTTACCAATGTTGTTTTGAATTGAATTGAACGAGACTTAGATTTTAACCAGGGAAGGAAACAAGCTGGACTTCGTCGTGGATTTAGCACAATGGAACACACAGAAACATTGAATGAAGTTAAGGAAAGGACTAATGAATATAAGATTACACTATGTTTCGGATTCATAGATTTCGAAAAAGCTTTGGATTCGGTCTCCTTGGCAGCAGTACTTATAGCACTTGAACATCAAGGCATCGAAAGTTCATACATCAAGTTACTGCGAACCATTTACTCGACTGCCACTTCTATCATTAGACTGCATCAAGACAGTGAACAATTTAAAGTTGGAAAAGGGGTAAGGCAAGGAAATTCAATTTCTCCAAAACTGTTTTGTGCGGTCCTGGAGAGAGTGTTCCAGAACTTAAACTGGGATTCAGTTGATTTATGATTCAGTCCTGTTTGCTTCAAGTGTAGAAGAACTACAAACCAGAATGGAAGAGCTGTGTAATGAGAGTTCGAAAATATTACTCAAAATGAATTTAATTTTTAAAAAAGTAATGTACAATCAACATGCTGCAAAGAGGGAAATAAAGATATAAGACTAGAAACAATAGACATAGTTGATGAGTATGTTTACCTGGGTCACCTAAAGACATCGAAAGCGAAGTTGACTGATGAAATAATAGAAGATATAAAGTAGCGTGGACTTCCTTTCGATGACTACATTTTATTTTCTAAAGCAAACTACCAATGTGTCTGAAGAGTAAAGTTTATAATCAATGTGTCTTACCTGTAATGGTGTACGGCTGTGAAACTTGGACATTGAATTCGCAAACGACTCAGAGATTAAGCGTCACACAAAGGGCAATGGAGAGATGCATGTTAGGAATAAGTAGGCGGGACAGGAAAATCAAATGAATGGGTTCGTGCACAAACAAAGGTGGAAGATATAATCAAGGCTGCCAAGACGATGAAGTGTAGATGGGCTGGTCACATAGCTAGACGAACAGATGGAAGGTGGACGACAAATGTACTACATTGAATTCCTAGATAAAAGAAACGACGGAGACGACTTCCAAATGCAAGATGGGTATATGAAATCAAGTGTTTTTCAGGAGCTACATGAATGAAGATAGCAGCAGACCGTGATATGTGAAAAGAAAACCGGGAGACCTTCATCCAGCAGTGGATAGAAAATGGCTGAATACGGTGACGATTATATATATATATATATATATTTAGAGAGAGAGAGATTACATTTTTACTATAACTTCGCACGCAACATATTTTGTGTATTTTGCTGCTAACATCTTCTATATAAATGTTAAACGCAAGTAACTACATATGAGAAATTATGTAGCATGAATATCTTGCCCAAACCGAGGACATGTGATAATGTTTTCTGTTGCAGAAAGAAAAATCTAGGGAAAAAATCCAACTTTTGGGCTTTCACGCACTCACTCTCAGAATTAGACAGAGATTATTCTATGTTAGTTGGGTTGCCTAACTTACAGGCTTCAAGAAATAAGGTGTATAATATTGCCATGTAAAGGAACTACTAGGTGTGCCGTTTAATAATGCTTCTGTTTTAAGAGATGGCGCTGGAAACAAGTGTTAATTCACAGTCTCATCTCATATGTAATTTTGTTGCTTTGATAGTACCTTTCAAAACGCCATTGATGTTGAAACGATTTCGAGTTAATGTCATATTTCTCTCGTGTGGTAAACGTGTCGAGTGTCGGGCCAAATAAATAGCATTTGCGGCACGTACTGCTTTTCTTATTCAATCAAAGAAAAACGAGAATGTAAGTCGTGGCATACTTGCGGAAACTTACGGTTACAATGTCCCAAAGCAAGATGGTTGGGTGCGTTCGTTTAGACGATTCAAAGGTGGTGAATTCGACTTGAATGACAAAGAACACTGAGGTCAACCAAAAAAATTTGAAGATGCCGAATTGAAGCATTGTTGGACGAAGACGATACGCAAACTCAACAACAAATGGCGGTGAAATTGAAAATTTTTTGCCGAACCATTTGTGATCGTCTGCATGCCATGGGAAAGATCCAGAAAGCGGAAAAATTGGTACCACATCAGCTGAACGACAGACAGATGGTAAACCGAAAAGCAGTAGCGAAGTTGTGCTTTCTCGGCAAGATAGAAATACTTTTTCTTGCATTGGATCGTTACTGGAGACGAGAATCGATATATTTCGATAACCCAAAACGCAGAAAATCTTGGATTGACCCAGAACAATCATCATCATCGACCACAACATAGAATTGCTTAGGAAAGAAGACAATGCTGTACATTTGATGTGATCAGAAGGGTGTCGTGTATCTTCTTCTGAAACTACGTGAAACAGTTAATACCGTTCGCTACCGTTAACAAATGATAATTTGAACCTTGCATTGATCAAAAAGCGACCAGAAATTTGCAGCATGAGAACATTGCATCACACACAGAGAAAACGGTCAGAGACACTATTTCTTCACTTGGCTGGGAACTGTTGACCCACCCGCCATACTCACCATATATAGCGCATTCCGACTTCCACTTGTTTTCATCGATGTCTCTTGCACTTTCCATTCTACACTTCAACAATTATGGAGATGTCGGAAAATGGCTTCATAGCTATACCATCTCAAAATGTGTACAGTTTTTCTAAGAGGGCAAACTCAAACTGCCAGAGAGATGTAAAAGATGTGTGACTAGTGATGGACCATATTTTAAATAAAACATTTTGTACCGTTTTCCCGAATTACGCGTGTTTTTGTCAGAAAAAAATATAGAATTATTAACCGACACCCCTGGTAAAACTGTTGAATGTAGAAGTACCTTGTTGCTGAAGAAACTTATAACATGCTCGTCGCCACATTCCTAAACTGACTCCGCTTGACCTTTTTCGTCAACACTCTTAGACACCGATTATTTTATGAAGGTTTGTTTATCTAATTTCTAGGTTTGGAGAAACATGTATAACAGTGTCATGCAAAGGAAGTTTGCTGCTGATCGCACATAGAGAACTCGTCTCACCTGGTTAGACATTTCATGCGGTGTTTATTGTGATATTTAGAGCTGATTGAAACAGGACTTCATCTGTAAAGTCAAAAGTGCGATTTGACTACACTGACTTCTCCACCACTAAAACGCTCACGGTTCCGGCAGCTTCAAAACACAAAAGGTTTCTAGATCACAGGCGTGCCAGATATTTCACAACTTCCCTACTCACCAGCATTTTGTGATTTGTCAATTTTCACAACATGAAAAGGTACGTTGTAAGGCCGTATCGGCATACGAATAATGAGATCCATGTTAGATCTGAAGCAGCGCAAGGAGCATTTCAGTGAAATTATTTCCAGAGAGACTCTGAAGCATGGAGCAAGCAATGTTACATGTGCCAAGAATAATGAGGAAGTCGCGTTATACTTACAAGCTTGCTTATGATATGAGAAAGGAAACGGTGCCAGAGGACGACAGTGATTTTAAGCCCTGTTTCTTTACAGAGTGCATGTAAAAATATGTGTTATGTGTCTTCGAGTGCGATCTCTTTTGATGAATAAGTCAGTGCAATATCGTTGCCGTTGCCATGAGAGTTAAGACGCATACACTACCTTGGGCACTGTGATACTTTTGCACTTCTCTGATTATGGTTTCTACTTTGAAGATGACAATTCCTCGTTCTTTGATGCTATACTTGTATTTTGTTGGTACAGAAATAATGTCGGTGTTCTTACCATTCCATTCAAGCATTAATAACGAATCAAGGAAGAAACTTATTCCATAACACTAGTAAATAATAGAGTCTCCACCATTAAGCACACGACTGTCTCCAATCGTTCAGGGAACTCCGCTATCCTTATTCGTTAACATCCACCGGTTTCTTGGCGAATTCATACCCAAGCCAAGAGTTCAGTGCTGCGTGGATGAAGAAGAATCTTCCACGCAATGTGTTTGATAGCGCACGAAACTATCACAGTCCGAATGCGCGAGGTCTGGGAAGTATGCTAGATGTGGTAAAACCTCCAGTCCCAGATTCTGAAGGACTGTTTTCGTTTTGGCTGTAGCGTGAGGTTTGGCGTTGTTCATCTGAATTGCAGGATAGAGTTTTACTGGTCGTTCTTCCGCAATAGCCGCCTGAGGTCGACGCAGTTGTTCACAGTGCAATACAGCACTTATTGTCACATTCCTGGAGAGCAGCTGAAAATGAATTATTCCTTTTTGTCCTACTAAATGGCCAAATGTTTCGCACTGATGGAGTTCACATTTCACACAACGTGTTTCATTCTGTTTGGGCTGAGTCATTGTTTTATCTGTGTGACGTTGATGTACAGGCACAATGTTTCGTCATCAGTGACTATTCTGGACAAAATGGGTTGATTTTGTTGGCGAGGAGAGCAATCACGAGCGAGTAATGAGGCAAAAATTGCTACATATTGCCTTCGTTGTTGTTGCTGGACATGTGGGTAACCGACGCATTAAGTTTATTCACCTTCCGCATGAAGTGTACACTGTAAAAATAGGAGACACAACTTTCATCCAAAACATGGAGGCAGCTTGGACTAACCTACATTCAGCCAGTTTTCGGTTGAACGTTTTACTTTCTGTAAAATTTCAAAATGCGTATATATATCATTATGATTATGATCCTTTACGGGTCATATAAATTCAGGTAGAGCGGGATCAAGTAGGAATCACTGTAAATAGAACAAGTCTTGGTTTGTGTTGTCCCAATAACAATTTATTATGAAAGTTTCCAATATGTGTATGATACAATAATATTTCACTAGTCAGATTTATAAGTATAACTAAGATTATCTCGGACTCGTGCCTTTTTGCTACTATGTGGCTAAGTGGATCACTTCTCCTTGCATGTTTGACTTGTGACGGACCCCGTACCAGGTCCCAGGTATAGCTGGTTGTTGCTTCTAGGTGTGGACCCTGTACCAGGTCCTAGGTATAGCTGGTTGTTGCTTCTAGGTGTGGACCCCGTACCAGGTCCCAGGATTATAGAAGAGAGAAGTGACCACTTGATTGTTAGTGTCAAATCTGCTAATTTGCTTGACAAGTCTATCAGGGTTGTTTGAGGATCATTCTTTTTGGGGTATTGGTTGTGATTAAGGTTTTGCCTGTATTCATCTTGAGGTAGGTGGGTTTTTACTTGTTCCCTAACGTAATCGTTTGTATCTATGGAATGCATTATAGGATCTTGATCATGTTTTCTAGGTAATTGCTATAGAAATTCAATATTGGCATTTGAGGTAAAGTTTGAATTGGTTTGGTTTCTTTTGTTTGGTAATTTTGTATGTATGCAGGTGGTTCAGGATGACCTTTGCTAAAATCTATGATGGGAATTTGATTTGTCCATGGTGGTAAAGTTTTCCTTATGAGAAAATAAAAAATGCTGATATATATATGATTGTTCCAACGTATTTCATTCAAGCAGAGCATTTTTTAAAGTAGGAAAGAATAAAAGGTAATATTCCTTTAAAATAAAAATTAAAACAAAAATAAGTTTAAGTGGTCGGGTTTCGATCCAACGTCCACAAGCACACTGGTCAGACGCTCTTGCCACTTAGCTACTTTTTATTGCTAGGCACAATTACATTGTTTACAAGAAAATATCATTGCACTTACATGTAAAGAATTGTTATTGATCGAATTCATTAACCTAGCGTGTTCCATCTGTTAATCAGAGAGAAATTTTACAACCAGCAAAAAAACCTACATTGACCAGTCAGACAGAGTAAAGATAAAAACAAATAGTTACATGTTTATCACTGTTAGGTAATTCGCAAACAGGTTCTTTTGTTGATTTTTAGTTCAAAATTGAGCCGCACTCAACAGCATGGTGGTAGACCTCTAGACTATAATAAGTTCTTTTTTGTAGAATAAAATTTAATATTTGTGCTGTTATCCAGATTACACTATTACGCTTCATGACAGGATATAAAGAGAATTCAGGGAAACGGATATATTGATCACAAGCAATGTACTGTGAATTAGTTCGACAAATCAGCCCCAGCAATCTTTGATATTGTTTCAAGACAAGTTAAATGCGCACGCACTCTGCAATCAAGTATTGTGTGGTCGCTGTGACCTTACAATGTTTACATTTGTCTGATTGCGTAATACCTAAGGAAAATATTTTATCCGGTGACATAAAAATATCGTGAACAATTGTTACATTGTTATATGAGACCCCCTAGAATAGCATAGGCGTATCCGCCAAAACGCATTTCTGAGGAAATCGCGTTCAAAGTTTAATTGCATTGGTTTCCTAATCTCGCGCTACATAGCATACGTCTTAACGCAAAGGAGTGCAGCGTTGCGTTCTTTAGCATGCTACGATTGAAACTATCTTGAAAATATGTGAGTTCTCTTTCCAATTAAATGATTGCAAATAAAAGATTAGTGGAAACTTATTACTTCAGAACCGAAAGTCTGTTTTATTTATGTGAATAAATTACGATATTTTGACGTAAGCACAGTAGTTATCACTAGTATATTTTAACACTAGTTTGCAAATACCCGTATTCTGTTCCAATTTGCGCAATTTTTGTTGACACGTACAGTTATAGCAAAACATGAATTGATTTTTTACACTTTGGAAATAATTCTTGAATGTTAAGCATTGCATTTGCACTGTACAGATAAAAGAATGAAGTAAACTACATTGAAGTGTGTTCAATAAGCGAAAAAGATATTCATAACGAAAAACAAAACAAAGGAACAACTAAAGAATAATTATTAGTTGGACTCACCAAAGCAAAATGCTGGCGCAGGCGCAATATGCTTGGAGAATAATTTGTTGTTGGAGCTGGATTAATAGTTTAGTAGGTCTTCATCCACTTGTAACTCCTCTTCCCCATCGGCTAAGCGATTCAAATTTTCTTGAGACGAAAATATACTGTTGAAATATCCATGGTGCGTTGTAGGAATATATGGAAGAAGCGCTCGAAGATCTACCAACTTTTCTGAGGAAATAGCCACAGGTTTTGTGTATTTTGCCGGTATGTTGATTGAAGAAAGGTCGAAATGATTCTGCTCGTACTGTTGTCCACGTCCTTTTTGCAGATTTATTTGATATTGTTTCTTCTGTATTGTAGGCTGGTTTGATTCCAAATCCCATTTTGTAATTATTGGAATAAATAAAATTTCCGCCCTCTGAAAACTTAGCGCCTTGAACTTGCCGCTTAGTTATGTGATCCTGTGAAATAGTTAGACAAACGTAAATACCTACGAAACTCATTACGAGATAATTTTACGAAGTATGAAAGATAAGATAAAACAAAACACAACATTCTATGCGATACAGAGCAGTCTGTCAGCCTAGCGCGCCGGCATACGCCTCTACTATTCTCAACCTCCTCTGTCATTTCGCTGCAGTGCATAAGGTCGACCACATTGCTTTATATCAATATAATTTTCATTCACATCTGAGGCGTATCAACAGTTCTTACTCACAGGAATGAAAGAGGGAGGTTCAAAGTATCTGATGCAAGAAAAAACAACAAACGCTATATTTGTGGATACGCCTTTGCTATTCTAAGGGCCTCATATCTCTGATACAGCCTTTTAACAGTACATTGATCTAAATTTCCGTTCTCCTTCAGACTATAGGCTATTTCAATTAAATATGGTTTTCAATGCGGATATTTGTACCCCCAAGGATAAATCGATAATGGTAGCGTTAAATCCATGCTTCTAAAACCAGCACCACACCAGAGATGGAGTCATAGTACTCACTTAAATTTTGAATGATACGATGGATGACAAGACTAAAAATTTGAGTTTCTATATTTTGGAAATATAATCCGCCCTTCGCGTACGGTAAGCATATGACATCATGGGCAACTTTGAGCGGTTGATGAAACCAAAGATAAAGCAGGGCCTTACTGCGAAGTTTCGTCATGATTGCTTTTTGGGGTGGGAGGACCTGAGCAACGTACCAAAGGGGGCTAAAAATGTATTGTTTTAGGCATTGCACACGGACATATAAGTTAAGGTCCCGTTATAAAGGGCTTTGAATCACCGCGCTATATTTTTCGAACAAATTATCATACGTTAATTGAGTTGACGTAGAGAGGTTGCGTGACCACTGAATTCCCAGGATCCGAACAACATCGGGCGTTTCAAAATAACGCCTATAATGACTAGCATTCGTTGGGTTCATAGTAAGAATTTTTATTTTCTGTGGGTTGAGAACGGCTCCCGAAGCATATTCATACTCGTATAAAATCTGTAGAACAGATGTAGGGTTGGGTAAGAAATGGGTCAAATCATCTATGTACGCCTGTGCCGTAAAACGTTCACGATAAATAGCTGCTTTAGGGAACAATAATATTAATTTATGAAGCAAATGACTAATTCCAAAGCTGAGTAAAAGAGGTGATAAAGTGTTCCCCTGTGTCATCCCGTTTTCAACAGTAAATTTGTGTAGTAAACTTGAATTAATTTTTATACGTATTTGTCGATTTCTAAAATAATAATAATAATGATAATAATAATAATAATTAGTAAGTCAAGGAATTCCCCCGTGATCCCATAGCGTTCTAAGACTGCTCGTAGGTAATATATGGACAATCGATCATTAGCTTGTTTGTAATCACATGAAAGTATCGTTTCCTGAGTGTCCACATTTTCGAAATATCCAGTAAAATCCCGGATATTAGCTAAGGCAAGCGAAACCAGGTTATGCAGCCCAAGAACAAATTGTACATTCGACAAAATGATATGCGCAATCTGCTTAAGACGGGAATAGAGATGTCTACAAAGTATTTTGAAATCTGAGTTCTCAAGTATAATAGGCCGAAAATTTTCCACTGCTACCCCATTTGGAATTTTTCGGATTGGTATTAAAATACCTTCCTCGAGTGACACTGGTATTTTGCCTGTGATCAACATTTCTGTAAATAAAGGAACGAAACTATGTTCAAAAGCCCGATAGAAACGAAGCGGGAGTCCGTCAGGGCCCGGGTTCGATGAAACACCTCTATAAAGCGCATTCCTCACTTCTTGGTGAGTAAAAGGTTGACTTAGTGAGGTCAATTGCTGATTATTTAATTGAGGCAAAGAAAAATTCAAAAAATTGTTCTAACCCCCTATCGGGGCCTGTGGACCATACAGCTCACGAAAATGAGGTGTTGCTGTATCACCCGTGTGCAGATTGCCATCTTTATCTCGGATTTGTGTCAGAAAACTTTGTTTACCCTTCTACGCAGTTTCTTAACTACTGCAAGAGACACTTTTTCTTCAGAATGAAGGCTGTATATTTGCACGAATAAAATATTCCTGGTATTTTAATTTGGTTAACTGCAATAACTGAGCTTTTATAGCATGAATAAAAGCGTATTTATTTGTGCCAGCTAAATGTTCTTTAGTGGCTTCCATTAATAAGCTAAAATAATATTCATATTGTTGCTGTCTATCGCTATATTGTTGATAGCACCATTGTTTACATATCTGTCGTAGACTAGGTTTGCCCTTAATCGCCCACCAATCACTAAGCGTGATTCGTCGATTTTTACGCTCGTACATATGACTCCACCTCTTCTGCAGCGCCTCTCTGAACTGGTCATTCATTAATATGGAATCATTAGGTATTCAGACCAGATTATGTTTAAGGATTTGAGTCGCTTGCATTTTAATGGTTAGTATTACCGACATAGATCTGAAAACCATTACGTTCAATATTTTGAATAAATGAAAGTAAATCAGGTGTACAATACCAGCGGTCAATTCGACTACGTGACTGCGCTGTGGAAAAATTAAAACCTTCTTTGTTATTTTTCATGTGACGCCATATGTCAACTAAATCAAAAGTCTGGGTTAAACCCTGTAGAGCCTGAGAAAAATTGAATGAGGGATGCATATCCTCTTTGTGTACAACAGCATTCCAGTCTCCGTCGATCAATAATGATTTGGTACCTTGCTGTAAAGCCATTGCCGCGTCAGTATTAAAGAAAGAAGACCTTTGGGCAATTTTTGAAGAACCTGACGGTGCATAAACACTTAATTTGAGTATCAAGAATGTTGCCATTGGTGCTTCTTTCCGTTTCCATAAAGGATTGGAGCTTAAACGGAAGTCCACTCGCGTCGCGATTCCCGTGCCCACTCCCGTTAAGGAGGGGGAAAGATGTAAATGTTAGTTATGAAATCTGTCGTCATCTACGGTTTTCATTTCGGAAAACAAAGCAATATATATAGTTAACTTGAAGAAAATCCCTAAGTGAATCCTGCCGGTTGCTTGCCGAACTTCCTTGTAAATTTAGTGAAACACAAATTCTTTTTTATGTTTTGTATTCTTCCGTATCTGAAAATGACGCTTCACAATCACTCCGGTTCTTACTAACTGGTTGAGAAGACGGTACTTTATTTAGTCTTTTAGCTCTGGTACCAAAGCCACCGCGTCGAGATCAGCGTCAAAATATGCAGAACGTTTTTGTTTGCTATGCTTCCTACATAGTTTATTACGTCGAGTAGTTCGGTTTAAGGTACTAACACTATGATCACTAGGCGTATCTGAACCTGCCGTCTGGAAACTTTCCGATGTTACCACACTGAGGCTGTCTAAACTACCATGTAAGGTGGAGTGCTCTATCCCCGACACTCGCTGCTCTTTGATCTCTGTGCCCATTTCACTCTTGCCCAAAGGCGGGCTTGCAAAATTTTGGTTATCCTTGGGTTGTTGGCACTCTAAATTGTCTACTGCTACTTTGGGTTCACTTACCTTAATAGTGCCGTGAGCAAAGTTTGTTGTAAATCTTACTCCCTGTGGCCTCCAATTTTGCTGAGATGGTAGCAGCCTGTTCTTGTTCCGTTGAAGAAACAACCGATGTTGGCTGAGGAATATCCTCTAACACTGAAGCATCATTGACTGACATCCTACTAGAACCATGCTTATCTTCCTCATTGGTTGTAGGTAAAACAAAATGGGGCACCACAAAAGACACTTTAAATGGGCCATTTCGGATCGGAATTTTAGTGACTTGATTTTCTTTCGTCGTTTTCTGGGGAATTAACGGCTGTTGCTTATGGACTACAATCGGGAATTGACCGACACTGGCGATGTCAATTTTTTCACCACTTGCTATGTTGAAGGAAGGCGTTGCCCCACTAAAGGAGTTTTGACCCCAGTGACCGTATGCGTGTTACGGGGTGTGTTGCGCTGCGGGCACGAATCAGACATGTTCTGAATTCAAACAAATGAAGCACGTAGGTGTATGTCTGTAATAAGACACATAAAGGTGTAGGCTTGTATTACAATTGAAGAAGGAATGTCCTTTCTAACTGCATCCGAACATGCATCATTCCGGTTCGCACAGGGTACACATATTCGTCGGAAAATTGATCCTCGCGCACAAGGAGCACTTTACCATAAGGTTGCAAACTTTGAATCAAAATTTGTTGGCTCAGTTCTGTGCGTACAGGATGTATGTTCAAAGTGGTCAAGAAAACGTCTGCTTTTGTAATTAACATTGTTCAATGGAAAATTCACCACTCCCCCCGTAGCTTCCAACATTCGATTACATACACTGTTGGAAACTGTCTTAATATAATCCTCTTTCCGATTTGTATAATTTCGATCGAAATAACTTCATCTAACTGTAAATGAAACGTATTGGAAATCGATATATGGATATCCACACTAGATAACTTTTCTGGTACTTCTTTGAAACTTAAACGGACTGTGTTAATTCGTTGTAATGACATTTCTTCAAACGTTCACTTTACACATCTTCTATAATGCACAAAACCGCACTCAAACAAAGAAACTTCTTAACAGGAGCATAACACAAGAAGAGGGCCCAATTAAACTAGTATTCAAAGTTCACCACCAACTGCAATTACGTGCACTCTACAACTGTGCCGGCGGCGAAGCAAACCTCACTCTAGCTCGAGCAGCACCAAGACACGACTTGCCTGCTCCCAGGCCGCCTCTCACGAAGGCAGTTGGTGTTTCTGGCTTTCCGAGTGATATCTATAGCTAGGGTTTTACTGTGAAGGTGGTTAATCATTAACACGTTTTTGATTTTAATACGAGAAATGTTTCGTGAAAACAGGAGAGATACGTTTGCTGCAGTGTAAAGATTTATACCTAACTTAATTTCTCTTTCCGCCAATGCAATCCTTGCCGTTCTCGGTCTACCAGTGGACTGTTTACTGTTCACAGTGTAAAGGCAATATAGACACTCAAAATGGCGTGACGTTCAGTGACAAGCAAGTAACGTTACTCCTGTTACTGGATTATAGAATATCCAACTAAGGCTTAAACTTCATCCACAAAAGTACGTAACCTCAAAATTGCCTGTTTAGCTTACACTTCGATTAGAAAATGACCGAGTTTTAAGCGTAAAATAAGTTAAACGTTCACGGACAAATCTCTTTGGTCAGTTTCAACTCATTTTTAGTTAACATTAAGCTATTACAAAGAAAATGTTTAACTTTAAAATGGAGTTAATTTGGTCAATCTTTCCACTAAAAGTCTTACACCTTATCTACGTTTAAGAGTAAATACAACAAAACGCTAATTTTCGACTTTTATTTCTCCATAAAGCGGAGTAACTTTCATCCATTTCGTGTTTCCATTTTTTGCAGTGTAACTGTCTATCTGGTGGCCAATTCCCGTATCGTTTGGTGTGGACCTGCTTGAACTAACGCTTTCGAACGGTCTTCACCAAAAGTATGATTTCGTCCATGTGAAGTGACGTTCATGATAAAGTGTCCCTTCTTGAACCGCACATATCAAATGGTAATCGTCTTAGTAATGACGTTGTCACCATACACTGCAGAAATGTTTCTGACTGTCTTCGAGTCTGACATGGCTTGATTAAACTCAAACAACATAATGTGCCACAAATTTTCATTTCTCTCCACTTGACACTATGTTAAATCACCTGCAATAAAATACCAATAGAAATTGTTGACGGTTCAACCTGGCGTGGATTAACAAAGGACCATCTCACATAGTACAAGAACGTCCTGTGGACATCCATTGGGTGCATCTATGTCATCCATTTTGTGTCCATAAGACGTCCAATGGAGGAGCCAAAGGACTTTTCAGGATGTCCAAAGTAGACTCGACTGTAAAGTCCAGTGGATGCCCGTATGAGAATCGATTATAGACAAGTACAGATTACCAGTAACATGACGGACTGAGACCAAGTAGCCATAAATTAACCATTTGGTGTTGAAGGATGAAATATCTCCTCCAAACGGGACGTGAACACGATCTTTTCGTTAGAAATCCAGCGTATTAACAATTCAGCCACGCTGCCACTGATAATTAAAGACCAAAACACTAGAGCAGAAGTTCCCAATTTCTTTTACCTGGTGCCCCTCTTTGTAAACCCTCCATACTTCATGTCCCCTCTCATTGGTTTGGGGACTAACGTGTTTTTCGTGTGTGATCCCTTTTGCAATTTTAGATGCAGCATTGAATAGTTATTTCTCAAATTCGACATAGTAATTATTATTATTGTATATTAATTTCCAGCACGATTATACATTTATTATTGTTTGATAACTTTGTTCTTGATCAACCCCTTTTTTAACTGAAGAGTTAACATAGTTTTGTGTTTCTATTTAATTAAGATCTCTTTCTACATCACAACATTTGTAACATATTTTAATTAAATATTGATAAGAAACAGCGAAATATAGTACATATTCTTGGCTTCTCGTTTATCAGTTACAAATCGTTTAAATTTCGCTTTTATATTTTCTTTTGCTTCTCCCTCAACAGTGCCATCCCTGCAGAAATTGAAACATTCAATGTCATTGTAAACACACACACACGCAAAAAGAAGTCGAAAACAACAATATTCATTGTTAGCACTGCTTTGTTTGCATGTTGCCCTTCGGCATGTCTTCTCAATCTTGAACGCCACAGGGCAAGAATTATTTTATCCCCACAACCAAATTTCCAACTGCAGATGCATGTGTAGTGGACGGACATTGCTGTTGCCAAGTGCAGGCAGGGTTATTTCTTCGCCAATACAAAGTGCATTGAATGTTCCAGCAGCAAAGTGGAAAGTCTGTGAAGTTTGCTTAAGCTAAATTTTATTAAATGGCCTGCGCCCCCCTTCCTGCCTCTTAACCCCCTAGGGGACACCCTCAGGTTACGAACCACTGCTATAGAGGGTCAGAAACACCATTGTGCGAACTCTGAAGTCATAAACTAAGTTACTCTGACTAGTGGCGGATTACCAAGTACGCCTTCTAAGCAAGTGCCTAGGGGCGGCAACTCTTGGGGGCGGCAAATCATTTTTCCAGAATATCAATGATAATAATAATAATATCAATAATAATAATAATAATAATTATTATTATATACTAAATAATAATGTTTTTTTTTTAAATTAATATGAAGCAATTTTACTGTTCTAAATATTTATAATTTGCAACTCTGATCGTTATTATAAAAATTACACATGTACTTTAAGAGCTCTATCAACAAACATTTCTTCTAAAACTTTTAGGAGAGGCACACTTTTTATAACACATAATCGGAATGTATTGAACGAAACGAAGACGCCGACAATACGCATCGTTTACAGTTGGTTGGTGATATTCAGATATCTACTTGATTGTTACAATGCCAATCTTAAAAAATAAACACATAAGAAAAGACAGAGCAAAAGAAAATACATATTTTTTAGACTGCTGATAAGTGAGTGAACGCAGCTTTCGCGTCGGCGGCGAAAGTACTTTTTTAAACAGTGTTATTAATCTACTCGTTTACGCGCAGACGTGTATTTGTCGCTTGTTTATCATGCGCTTACGTGTGTGTATTTGTTCGATGCAATAAATAATTACGGAGATTTCTAACTCGATGCAATAGTTTTTGTTTTCCTTTAGTCTTTGGCGCATTCAGTTGGTGGATGCTGCATTAGTTGCTAGTGCGTTTGCAATTTGGTGGATTGTTTTTATCCAACAACATGAAGCGAACATAGTTGTATCGTAAAATTGCAAACGATAAGCGTGAAGGAGAAGTAACCTTACAGAAAAAGCTTGGTACAGTAGAGACATTTTTTAGGCGAAAGGAACAAGTGATTTGCGAAAGTAGTTCGGTAATTGAAGTGAAAGCGACTACATCGAGTGAACTCTGCGAAACGCAAAATGCTCAAATATTGTGGGTTTGGTGGAGGAAGAAAGTTCTCCTGAAGTAAAAGCCCCTCAGTTCGTAGGAGTTCCTGATTGTGAGTGATAATGCCAATTTCGTTAGTGACGATTCTGTCAAGTGGTGTCTGAATGAGTCTACAATTGACATTCCTCGAAGATGTGGAATTAATCGGAAGAGTGAAAAAGATTTTTCTAAATCCCAAAGACTTATAGCAGGTAAGACAAGATTTTTAAATGAGTGCTTTTTGTAAACTTGTAAATGCCGAATCAATTATGCGGAATTATTTGGTACGGTACCGTTGCAGCACTGGTGCCGTTTATTGCGCATCGTGTAGGTTGTTCAAGGGCAAGACAAAGATCGCAAATTACGGTATTTCAAACTGGAAAAACTTTCAAATATTCTAGCATCAGAAGAAAATTCTGAAGATCACAAAAACTGCGAGTTGACACACTTGACAAGATAGAAATCTGTTAGAACTTTGGAGAATTATTGTCAGTCAGCTATTCAATCGGAACTTATGTACTTCAGACTGCATACGAAACTGATTTGGAATCAACCTTCCCAAATAATTGTGTGCATTTTGCCGGGCTTCTGGAGACCAGAGGAAGTTGTGATTCGCCAGCAGATATGTTGGCATTTATACGGAAAGAAAAGCTGCAGCCTATGTTTCCAAATGTGGACATTGCATTAAGAATATTTTGTGTATTGCTGTAACAAACTGTTCAGCTGAACGTTCGTTTTCGGCTCTCAATAAACTGAAGACTTATGTCCATTCAAGAATGTGTAATAAATGACTGAACAAGTTATCTATTCTCCACATGGAAGCGGACCACTTGATTTATTGATGGATGCACGAACTTTGAAGAACTTTTACCCGAGTTTGCAGCAACCAAAGTGAGTCAGAAGCAACTTCATTTATGACAGGTGAGTAGTGAATTAAATTCTCAAGACATTGCTTAATGTTAGGTTTAGCACATACAGAAAATGAATAGTTTGTACCATATTTTATTATTGATTTCTATCCTTCGCTTTTTATTTCAATATGTTCACTAATTTTTATATTAGCCTGTAATAATACTCCAAGTACTACTTTTCTTTTGAGAAGGGTGCAGAGTAAGTCTTTGCCTAGAGGTGCCGAGGAATATTAATCTGCCACTGACTTTCACTACGTATACGTACTACTCTATATGTTTTATCAAATTGTTACATACATTCCATAGCACTGACTTCATTTTTTATGTGCTCGCGCACATAATTCCAATGTGAAGCGACATCGCATCAAGTGGGCTAAGTGGGCCGCTATTGATCGACACCAACGATGTGGTCCCACATGGGACACATTTTGTCGTGCTATTTGGAATATGCCACCCTTCAATTTCTATGTACCTTCCAATTGGTTTGAGAAGCTAATGTAAACGTACTGTAACAAGCACTCTCTTGCTGGATTCCGCGATCACGGTAAGATTCCAAATAATTAAAACTTGTGCAAAACACTAATCTTTCCCGAGGGGTTAACTCCGGAATCTTAACCTAATCAAGGTTTCCAACGAAAGTACTGAAACAAAGGGAGGATTCAGTCAAGGATCCCACAATTAAATTCTCATCTATAGGGAAAGTACTAATCTACTATTTTGATTCCAAAATCGTAAGTTCAGTTTTCTGTCAAAATGAAATGGATAGCAAAATATCTTGTTTGATACAAAATTGAAACAATGTCTAAAAATAATGGAAATTCAGAATAACAAATGATCATTAATTTATATTGGTTAGACAAACTCGACAATTCAAAGAAATTGCAGAAATAGTAATACTTAACTCTTTTGATAAATTATAATCTTACACACTATATAGAAATGCAAAATTTCGCATCATAAACAGCTCTAGCAGAATAATCAACTTTGAAGAAATTCAATTCCTTTCGTAAGTCAAAGTTACAACTTGGATTCCTTAAATTCACCAGTTGTGAATTTATTTAGAAATCCTAATAATTTGAGGTTTCACAAGTAGAAACGATCTAATGATACGATCCAAAAAACATACAAGAAATCTCGCCTCGATGGAAGCAAAACTAACCACGCGGCGAGGTCCTGGTTTCTATTCCAGTAGCTGACCATAATATGGAAAATCGCTGCAAAATTGAAAACTATCGCAAATATCCTTCCAGATTGGAAACTGAGTATGATAAAAGTCAACTCTAAACAAATATAACTCACGATGCCACTCGATTCCTCAGGAACAGAACACGTGGTGAGGTTCCGGTTTCTATTCGAACAGTTGACTACGAAACTGCTACTCACTAAATACTCAAAATTTCCATCGGATAACTTGCATAAACTTTATAATATAATCACAAATGACGTTTAGAAATACTCCAGGTAATATACAAGACAGGATGCCTACAGATTCCAAAGATACAATACTTGACACCACCAGTTTTCCGTCCCTACATATACGAAATATAACACATCGAATAAATAGCTTCAGATATCTCACTTTCTCTGGAGATGGAGAAATTTACTTTACTCGACCAATTTGGGCTTTCATGGGCTAATGCCCACTTACCGTGAAATCCGGTGATCGCTCGAATATCCTCAGAATAATTCCTAATCAAACTCTCCGAAACGTAGAAACTCCACAAGTAATGGTATCAGGAATTCAAGTCGCAATGCAGGCTACATGTATAATCGTCTAATTGTAATACCACAATGCTATATTCAATAAATTGAGCAGCAAATATATCTACAACTTAACCCTTATGCCTCACATGTAGTTATAAAGACATCATTGTCTCCAGAGCTTTCAACAGCTCTGATAGTTACTAAGTTTGCCTTGAGGTGGCTCTGACTCGAAAAAGTATATAATCTCTTGCTGCCATTATGTTCAATTTTCAACATTTATATAAAAATATCTTAACAGAAAATTAACCAAAAATTTCAAAGAAAGTGGAATGTAACCACAAATTGTTCATTACATTCTAAATACCACCAATGTGTATTTCCATATTTTTTATCATTATTTTATTATTTATATTACTATTAAGAATGTAACAGGAACCGGGGACCGACCGTATTTATGCAGTGATCTGGTACTTGCATAACCGAGCGTACTGGTATAGTGACCGGATACTGTACTTATTTCCAGGCCACGATCCCTCCTTTATTCCTCGATAGCAAGTATGCGCGACTGCCGGACCACACTTATGAACATCCACTATGTGGGAGGCAAATCAAGGTACCTCATCCAATATTCAACAACTGGGAGACCGTCAAACCTCCACCACTCCCGTTGGAGAAAGCGCAATACCACCGCTAAGTGTTATAACTATGTGGGAGTCAACAGACACTGGATGGATGCGGGCTTCCTTCATCACTGAAACACTCAGCTTCGAGATATCAAAACATGGTTCTTTATTAGGGCATGTATTTACGTATGCAACCAAATCATAGTTCTTGTTCTTTTGGGAGCAAAGGAGTTTCCTCTCCAATTGGTTTGGTTCTTTGCTTCTACTGTGACAATTATAGTTTTAGCTTTCATCTGTCTTCCTCAGACGGTTATGCCGTCTCTTCGGCTGTGCTGTTTGTCATAAGTATATTTTATTGAATGGTCTGTGTGAATATAATCAGATATGTGATAGTATGGTTAGGCTAGTGTATTGAATGTGTATATCTACGTAGTATTTATTGTCCAGCTGATGAGTATATGGTTGCCATGTGCTGTGGTGGCGGGTATCGATTGAGTACCTCCAGATTTAGAGTTTGATCCTAATCGTTGTTTAGTCTCCAGTAGGTGACGAAGTGGTGGATGATGATGTCGAGGTTCACTATCTTGTTTTCCGTCGACGTGAATAGTATCCAGTAGTGCTGGGTGTGCAGTATTGCAGCGTTTGGTTATATACTTTAGTCTGATGTTTTCAAGGTGTTCTATTATATGTGGAAAGGTAAGCCTATCATATAACTTCCGGATTGGACTTGGGAGCCTGATGCGGAAGGCTAAGCGTAACGCATGGCGTTCTAGGATGAATAGCCTGTTGTAATATGCTTCGTTCGCCGCAATCCAAGCTATATGACCATATGTAATGCATGGTCGCATAAACAGCTTATATGTGTGTAAACTTTTGTTTGATTTGAGTTCCTAGGTAGTGCCGGAAAGACGCTTTAGTAGTTTCAAGCGCTTATAGATTACGGTATTCTGATGACCGACATAAGCCTTCCAGTTTAGATGTTTATCGAATTAACTCCTAGATATTTAGCAGATCTACGTGGCCTGATGTTCGTGCCATTTACATTTAGTTCTAGTTTATCGGGGTTACGTTGGACTCTGGTTCGAGTTTTCGGCGGCTGTATTACGAGTGCCTGAGTTTTGAGTGCAGTTCCTCTGAATTACTGCGACAACCAATACTTTCCACTACATGGTGTGGCGGTTAATAAACTACTACAAGACTTACACTTTCACTTATATATACAGGGGTTGGACACAAAATCTAAAACGTTTGAAAAAGTGTGAAAATCATACCTAGTATGGTGTGGGGCCTCCTTTTGCGTCCAAAACAGTTTGGATCCGACTTGGAATATACGTATACAGCTCCTGAATCGTGGTGTGTGGAATGTTATACCATTCTTCCTCCAAAACATGCTCCAGTTCCTTAAGGGATAATGGTTAAGGGTAATGAGACCGAACGCGCCTTTCTAACACAGACCACAATGGCTCAATGATGTTCAGATCTGGTGATTGTGGGACCCAGGGGAGGTGTGATAGCTACTGGTCATTCTCCTCAAACCATGATTGCACCGTTTTTGCAGCGTGACAGGGTGCCAAATCATCTTGGTAGATGCCATCACCATCCGGGAACAATGTGTGTTCCATGGGTAGAAAATGGTCCCCCAAAATGGCCTTATACGCCTTAGCATTCATCATTCCATGCAGGGCTATGATGGGACCTGCAGAAAACCACGATATCACTGCCCATATTGTAACAGAAAAAAACCCATGCTTTACAATTGGGCGCAGACAGTCTGGATCATAGGCCTGCGACGGTGTTCTTCATACGTAAACACGACCGGTTGCTGGAAACAAGGTGTAGGTCGATTCATCGAAATACATTACGTGTTTCCACTGATCAAGCGTCCACTCCTTGTGGTCCTTGCACCACTGGATACGCCGCTTCGCATTTACTGCTGTGACCAGAGGTTTGGCGATCGCGGTCCTGCCATGAATTTTCATTTTATGAAGTTCCCGTCGCACTGTTTTCGATGAAACCGGATGCTGTAGGCTGAAATTAAGTTCAGACGTAATTTTCATTGCAGTGGTCTGCTTTTTAGCTGCTACAATCCGTTTTAATGCCCTCCTGTCCCTATCGGACAGGATTGTCTTTCGACCACTGTTGTGCTTTGCAGACGTTGTTTGCCCATGCATTGTGTATGCCCTCGTGACATTGGACACAGTGCCTGTCGATACCCCCACAATGGTCGCCACTGTTGTCACTGAAGCTCCAACCAGACGGGCACCAACGATCATGCCTCTTTGGAAGTCTGTCAGGTCGCCCATTTTACCGCACCACTTGCACACCACGACACTCACAGGTGAACTGGGTACTGTCGACAGTAGAGGAAGGTCCACATGACACATTGAAAACAAAACACGATCGGCAACCGCAACACGTGGTGTACAGTGACGGACCCCACTTACGTGTCCTGTATGACGTGTTTTTAGATTTTTTGTCCAACCCCTGTATATCTACAATAACACTCATATAAACTATTTATCTTATTAGCAACAGTTCATGAATATTTTGGTATCACCGTCCATTAAATGTCCTTCAGTTCAAGAAACATCACACACATTAATCCACTACACTGGACTGGTTGATACGTGCTGCCATCTCTGGGCCTCCATTCTAATACCACCACTACATCGGCTGGGCTGGCTGCTGGAAACACTTCTCCGTATCGGTGCTTGCTGGCAGGAAAACACTTCACATTGGATGTGCATATAACAGGCGGGACGCTCAGTCGGTAGAGTATGAAACTCTTAATATCTCCCACGAGCTTGGGGAGATCGCAGTGCCGTTGACTCCCACATAGGTATAAAACTTGGCGGAGGGATTGCGCTCTCTCCCAGCGACTGGTGGAGGTTTAACGGTCTCCCACTAGGTGAATATTGGAGGAGGTACTTTGATCTGCCTACCACATAGTGGAAGCTCACAGGTGTGATCCGGCAGTCGCGCACACCTGCCATCGAGGAATAAAGAAGGGGTCGTGGCCTGGAAGTAAGTGCAGTATTTGGTCACTACACAAGTACGGTCAGTTATATAAGTATCAGGTCATTGCATAAGTACGTTCGGTCCCCGGTCCCTGTTATATTAGATTATGAGACTCAATCGTTAAGTCTTCTTGTAGGATTTGGTGAGTCGTGTAGTACGTTCGATTGTAGCGTTGTAAAGATAGCCCCCTATTAGTGAGTAGATTTGTATCAGCATTAAAATGGAAAATACACGTGATAACGATTATGGCACAAACACGGACCTGACTGCCGGCGCCGACTAGAGAAAGGATCGATGTTCGCGATATAGAAAGAGGATAGTAGGCGAACCCATATGAGGGTGGGTTGCAATGTGACCAATGCACACGGAAGTCAGAAGAAACTAAGAAAGAATGACCACAGACGCATGATTCAATGAATTTCAGCTTTATATTAGAGATATTTAAAAGTATGAATAAGTCCAATAGTGATCAACTTGCCTCCATCAAAAACGAAATAATAACTCCATTGAGAGACGAACTAAAAAAGGAATTAACGTAATAAAAGACGGGATAGCATCAGTTAAGGGAGGATTTGCTTCCGAAATAAAGCATACTCAGAACCAAGTGGCAGCTCAAACGAGTCATATAGCATTAGTGAGAGACGAAATAGCACTAGTCCGCAGAGAAGTAACGAGTTTAAAAACGAAATAACTTCGTTAAAACATGAAATAAGTTCTTTTCCAAATCAAGTGAGAGAACATTTGGCGTCGTGAAAAGAAAAAATAAGGTCATTAACTTGGGAAATAACGCCGACTGAGAAGGAAGTATTACTGCCAAAATAGATTGAGAAACCTATGAGTAAACCGGAAATATCGAAGCAGTTTGATGAAGTAGAAGAAGAGATAGACAAACAAGATAAAGAACATTGTGATGT